>CM070516.1:9229837-9772583 GCA_036346375.1 Guadua angustifolia | reverse complement strand
ACGGTTCTCAACATACATTCAGATTTGGTCCATCTACACTACGTATGTAACAATAGGTGTTCAATGATGAATTAAGTACACTAGGAGTGCACATGCACACATATGCTATATATAAGCTACATTTAAACTTGTTGATTAACTTATATAGCTCCTTACATCACAAAAAACGAATGGATATATTAACATATGTAAGCTACATTTAAACTCAGCATCTTCAATTCTCACTTTACATAGCTAGCTACATGTTGAGTATAATGCAATTAAAACCAATTACTACTTTAGATCAAAAAGAACAAATGGATCTACACCAAGCTATATCAAAACCATCTTCAATTCTCTCTTTACCAAGCTAGATGTATATACCTTGAATATAATGCTATTACAACCAATTATTAGCCTAAATCACCTTCCTTTAAGTAACTATCTACATATTGAGTATAATACAATTAGAACCAATTATTGCTTTACATCACAGAGAACAAATGGATCTACCCCAAGCTATATTTAGAAATCATCTTTATTTCCTCTTTACCAAGTTAGATCTTAAATATAATTCAAATTTGAACCAATTAGTAACGTTAGATGACCTTGAGTAGAAGGATCTACAATCACACCTCCAAATCTAGGGTCTCTTTACACCAGATCGTTTCTCAATCGTAGCCACCTCAAAAATAGTTCGGAAAACCCTAAAATACAAATGAGGTCGAGGCTCTCTATTCTTATTTACTAGAAATGGTCATCACTCATCACAGATGGTTTTAACCAAAAACCATCTATAATGTGTCTAACACTTATTGCAGACTATTTTTATAAAAAATAGTTAGTGATGAGGTATCTAATATAACCCATTTTGTAGTAGTGGGTATGCATGCGTGTGTATTCAGGTCAGTGTGTAAAGATCTCATCCAAGTCTCTGTGCTATTGAAGTTGCATCACGATCAGGAGAATTTGCATGAGGAAATGCTATACAATAAGTTGTCTCATCAACAGCAAAGAGGTGACAACGATGGTGTGGAGGCCATCCTTCCAAGAAAAGTTGAGGTCATTAAGACTGGAGTCACCGACAAGTCATGTCACTAGCGACGAAAAGGCAGTGACAAAGATGTGGCGGAGAAGGGTGAAGGAGGTGTGTCTCTCCGATATCTACTATTGATGAGCATCATCGACAACCAGTGTAACAAGATGGCATTGGTAACCATCTACGTGTCTCATTGAAAAAGCAGCCAAAACTATGCATTTTCTTGCCAAATGTGTCCAGGAGATACCATGGTAGATGAGCCTGTGACATTGAGGAGATGCGTTCGCTGTCCTGAGTTAAGTGTGTCGAAGAAGAGTTTGCGACATTGAGGAGCTATGTTCACGGTCCTAAGTTATGTTCGTAGGAGATGTATCTAGGACGTTGAGAAGATATATTCACTATCTTGAATTAATAGTACATGATGTTGAGGAGATATGTTCGTCATCTTGTATCCAGTAAATGTTGGGTAAATCGTAGTTGAGACTGACTGTCTCAATAAGTTCGAGTTTAGAACTAGTTGATGTTACAAAATTAAGAGGTGAGTGTTAGATTTAATTTTGGAGTCCGATATAAATCAAATAAGGAAAATAATCCTTTTCCAATTTGGTTTGTTGAATCATATTCTGATTCTTAGAGCTATAGTTTTGCGTATAAATTCCTTTGTAGCCATGAGTTTTTGTTAGCAAGAAGCAAGCAAGAAAGCAATGAAATAAGAAAAAGTGCTAGATGTACCACACTATTAAAATACTTGTATTCGTGAGTTCTTGTGCTTGATTTTTTGCCGTCATTATTGTGTTCATGATCATGGGCTAAGAACAACAATCGCCGGACGTGTGTGGGAGAGAAGGGGAGGAAGAGAGGAGATATGGCTGACATGTGGACCTCATATTTTTCCCCTGATTTTAATGACAGCGCTGCCACGTGGGTAGAAAGTTGGTGATGTGGTAGCCTACATGGAAAAACCTCCGCTAAATACAATTTAAGGGGTGAAAGGAGCTGAACTGTATTGATAGTTGAGGGACGTAGCTAGTTCACCCAGTTTTGTAGTTAATGGTTGAAATCTAGATGAACACGATAGCTCAGGGAGTCAAATAGACTTGTCCCTAAAACATATATACCTACTTTACAACTGTCACTTTTAGGTCCTGTTTGGTAGAACTTTAGATCCCAACTCTATCTGAGATCTGAAACTTGTAGGCTAAACTAAAGTGAATTAAGTTTATATTTTTAGTCTAAAATATAAACAAGATAACTCATCTAAACACACTTATTGTACCCATAGCTCTAGCTTCACAGATCTGGTGGAGCTGGGTAAAATGTAAACAAGATAACTCATCTAAACACACTTATTGTAACACCCAGCTCCACAGATCTGATGGAGCTAGAAATACCCAGCTCCACCAATTCCATAGATCTAGTGGAATTGGAGCTGTACCAAACATAGCCTTAGTTATTTGGTTCATTAATTTATTTTACTTATACTTGTTTCTTATTTTGCAAATTTAATTTGCATGCTTCTCTGCTACATGCACACCAGTATGCAAAATAAAATTTGTATGGACTTGAATTTTTATAATCGCATAAAACTAGCTGCCTTTTTATGGGCGGCAGAGAGAGAGAGAAGGCTGCATATGGAGTGGTGGATCGAGCTTATGGCCGTTATGCGTGAAGCTCAACATAGCCTGAATGCCTGATGTTTCAACAAGCTTTGAACATAGACTTTGAGCCTCTGCCTCCCTAACTGTTTACTCTGCCTTTGGTTAACATGAGTAGAAGTTGAGAGAGAGAGAGAGAGAGAGAGAGAGACACATCAGCAGGAGTTAAGACTGAGAGAAGTTGAACATGAGCAGAAGTTAAGAGAGTGAGAGAAGTTGATCAAAATGATAGCTTATCAAAATTCATCAAATGCCATATGCCATTGTTAATGCTGCTTTACAAAGCAACATTTCAATTGAATGAAATACTAGCCATAAACAAAGAACCTACCTCTAGATAATCATGCGTCTGGATCATAGAGGAGCAGTTAGCGTATCAAGAGCCATCAAATCCACATCTTACTAAGCATTATCATCATTATTACATATACCAGGAAGTACAAAATTCCTTCGGAATGACTTGTGTTCGGATATCCGAAATTTTCAGACGCGTTGCAATATTTTTTTCTTACGTGTGCAACATTTTACTACAACGCGTGCAACATTTTCTTTGACAAACAGTGAAATGTGGCACAATAAACGGATATTGCAAGCGTTCAAAAAAATGTTGCAAGCGTCAGAAAAAAATATTACAAGCGTTGAAAAAAAATATTGCAAGAGGCGTCCGATGGAATGAACAGTAATCGAACGTCTGAACGCTAGTTTCTCCCAAGTTCCTTTGCCTCCCTCTTTCACCAACATTAATATCTCCTCCTACCCTCAACAACCAATAAAAACCCCACCCCACACAATGCCAAACACTGCATCGCAGTTTGGTCATCCCCCTACCACCAAGAAGAAGAAAGCCAACACATCCCTGTCCTCCAAAATAAACAAATATGAAGAGCGAAGCACACGTGATAACAGCAATAGTGACACAAAGGCCCCACATGATTGAAACAGAACTTGATGCCTTCTGGTGGTCTGGCTCTACCACCGTCACAGGCTCACAGCCACTTCTCCCCTAGAGGCACTGGTACAAGTCTATGGGTTGGCTGAATGTGTTGGTGCCAAAAATATCACAGGCACTGCCGGTTGTGATGCCCATGGTGGTGGCCGGATTTGTAGCAGCCGTGGTATTGGCGATAGAATTCATGCACAACAGGATCTCACTTAGGGCACAAAGCCTGCTCTCTAGCTCCATCTTCTGTGTTTGCAGCACTGAGTTTTGTGCTTGCACTGCCCCAAGGTTTTGGGTGGTCATGCCTGCTGCCATGCTGAGTTGCTTGTTCTGGTTCTTCAGCTGGTTCGCCTGTTTTGTAACACAACATTCCTCTTAGACTCATGGATTTCATTTTTTTTCTTGTTTTCCATGTGGAATATGTGGTATTAGTTTGGTGAAAATTCAACATATGATAAGACAACTAATGAATAAATAAATTTTTAGCGTTGTTGAAAGAGTTAGGTAGGGAGCAAATGGTGGGGCCTTCTCAGGCAACACAATAATTGAGTTTGTCAGCATATTTCATGTGGGCCTTTGTTTTCACCTGCACACGAGTGCAAGCTCTCATAAAAAATAAATTAAATTAGAATAAATATGACAACAGAATAATAAAATCAGATCTATGCACGCATCTTAAAGTTTAGACTTCTGTGTACGTACATAAGTAGAGCATTTACGTAACCTGTGAGGTGAGGTCGTCGAGGTGCTGCTGCTTCCGCATCCTAGATCGCCGGGCTGACTCCCGGTTCGACTCCTTCCTCCGCTTCCTCTTCTTCTCCATCTGGGCCTGCAGGTCTAGATCATCCTCCGACCTAGAACTCCGGGCGATCTCCTGGCTCGACCAGGACGAGGTCCCACTCGACATGGCCATCTCAACAACTTTTGTGTACCTCAAACAATTTCACTCCGCCTTATTTTATTTTTTGTAAAATACCTTGTAGTATATGGATGGCTTACCAACTTAATTATGTTTCAAAAAGAAGGCTTTGCGGCAAATACTACAACTAGAGGGAAATTACTGAGAAGACGTAGAACCAGTAGAGGAAGACGACGGAGAAGGACTGAACAAGCTGAGTGATTGCTGAGCCGACCATAAATCCGGAGAGGAGGTACTCGGAGAAGACGAGCAACAACATCTGCACGTCCACGACGGCTTCTCTACTAGTCGATCATCAAGAACAAAACAAAGTACTCTTCTTGACCTTGAAAATTTTCTATTTGTTCTATATACGTATGCAAGGATGTCAAGAAAGGGAAAGTTGATGGACACAGAAAATTTTGGAAGAACCTCCCCTTGGAAATCAATTGATGTCACAGAAAATTTTGAGAGAACCTCCCCTTGGTAACTAATTGATGTCAAGCAAAATTTTGGCAGAATCTCCTCTTAGGAAGTGGATGGACAGGGAAGAAAATTTTGGCAGAACCTCCCCTAGGAAAATTGAAGATTGGGAAACAAAGATAGGAGGTTCAAGGAAAGATTGAGCTGAGGTGGCAGGCTTGTTCTTAATTTGGATAGGACTAGGATGCAGCTAGGAGAGTGGTGAAGATCGATCCAAATGGCAAAAGGAGCTCACTGGAAGGAAAACCTAGCAATGGAGTTGGGGAAGAGGGGAAAAGGGAATTGATGCTTAGAGGAGGGGGGCATTTATAGCAGAAAAATGGGAGGTTTTAGTGACGAAAAAAATTGTAAAATGGAATAGAGTAGTGGAGGGAAAAGGAGATAAAAGTAGATAGAGATGTGTTTGGAGTCTTCTGTGGAATCTGCTAGCAGTGGGAGGAATCATATGGGCGGCTGGTTTTTGTATGCCTTTGGTTTGATTGCTCTTGACACCTGTGGTTTATGAAACAGTACCTTTTAGTAGAAAAATTAAAGAAAATTTGTCCTAGGAGTTATCTTGATCTGGAGCACTTGTTCCTATATGAAGATTGCATTATCAAGTGTGAACAAGGAGAAAACAAACATCTTCCATTTTATACAGGATGTTCTCAAGTAACGTGCATTTCACGAACTCATTAGTGGAAATCATTAGCTGAACTACGTACATCTTCTGTCTGAGTACAGGGCATCATTTGACATGGTCGCATTCCGTACTGGTCCCTAGAGTAGGGCGGAGATGAAGCCGGGCTCGGATGCGAGCTCACCAGATGAGCTCAATGCTGCACAGGAAAACACAGAGAAGGCAGTCGCGTGGAGGAGGCGTGGCAGAGGATCATTGTCCGGGCACGTGCACATGGCAGAGGCTAACACGGCCACAGTATGCGCGAGAGCAATAGGAGCAAGGGCTGCTTGGGGGCGCCAGAGCTGGAGGATGAAGATGACTTGGGGCTTCACTGACCGGTGGGTCTCGCAGCAACAGAGGACCCACTTGTCAATCAGAGTAAAGGGGAAGCGAAGCGAAATTAAGAACAGACAGCAGGCTAAGCTAGATAAGGTTTATTAGATCAGTTACCTATTGCATCAGAAATTTATGAACATTTTTCTGTATGATGTTTTGGCAGCTATCTTCATACTGTAGAAATTTCAGAAAAAATTATTATTCACAGAATTTATAAAAATTCTGGTATACTTGAAGAACTTTCTGTCAATAATTACCATCTAAGATGCCCATGTTTGTTGCAAAATAGTAAGGCGATTCCTGTACTTCTTAGCGTATTTTTGTACAAATAACTCTCGGAAATTATCTCCAATTTGCCATGTTGGCACCTCAATGTCGCCGTTCTATATACTAGACATTTTACCATTATTGGGAGTAAATTGGGAGAAACCAAAATTTACAGTAAGAGGTACGAAAAAATTGAAGTGTGAAGGTACCATATTAATATACACGGCTATACTTGCACATGCATCCATCATTTATTATGATAACAAGGACATGTTGTATATCCGGTTTCAGCGGAGAAACCAACTCAGGAAGCGTTTCGGTGGACAAATTGTCCGAAGTAAAACATCCCTTTCTCCACGATCTACCATACTTCATGCAAGGAACAGAATTACTTAGGGCTTAGGTGAAATTAGAAGATACATACTTCGCAATTAGATTTATTTCAGATATTCCAGAATTTCAGGCAGTGTTCAGTAAAGTACCGCATCTTCTGATTCTTGCATAGTCATATAACTCTTATAGACCGTCCTATATATAAGGATAAAATTGTTAGATTTAATTTTGGAAGAGTAGTCCGAACCGAGTAGGACAAGGAGAGAGTCCTATTCTAATTCGGTTACATGAATCTGTTTTTGATTCTTGGAACTGTAAATTAAGGGTATAAATTTCTAAGTAGTCTTATGTTTGTAAGAAAGTAAGCCAAAGAGAGCAAAATAGTAAGAAAACAAGAAATTGCGCTTGCTGTGCCGTATCATCAAAATATTTATGTTTGTCAGTTCCCATGCTTGATTTTTTACTGTCATATGTGTGTATTGATTAGGCTAAACATTCATTATTTGAAGAGAGAAACTTGGTCCATCTTAGTGAATATATATAGGTCCTACTATGATAAGGAGCAATACTATGATAAGGAGCAAAGTTAGCCACCAAAGAGGCAAAGAAAATGGCAGCTGATATATTCTAGCCATCTAGGCCTGTAGGTCAATACGATCGGTTGCTTTGGATATGTGACCATCATGGGATGGGAATGGGATTCGGATTCTCTGCCAGTGCGGAGCAAAGGCACAGCAGCCTCTCTCCTCTGTAACGTCGATTCCTATAAAATAAAGTAATGGCCGAGATTTATTCATATCTTTTTAGACGTAGTACCATATTATTTTGAGGTAAACTGTTGATGCTTCGTGGTTTGCACGAGCCGAGTGGAAGGAGTCTACATGGGTAGCCCGATCTCGCAGCATAGGAATCAGCACAAGATAACAGTACAGTCGTCGTCTTGCTGCAACAGGTGGCGTAGCCGAGGGGCCGCCTGACAGCAGTCGAAGAAAGGGCGGTGAGGGGCGGCTGGAAGAATACAATAGCGTCCAGCCCTCGACTTCCCGGATCATTAATTACTCGGGTCGTCTTCATCGAAATGATGCCGGCCTTTTCCAGAAGGTCGAGCTTTTCTCCTCTCCCTGATTGCGCATTTCAAGAACCATGGGCAACTACTCGTATTTGGCTAGTGATCAAATTTTAGCTCTTCGGCTCCGCCCCGCCGCCCCCCTAGAATATGTGCATTTATATAGAGTAATTATTTATGTGTTCAGTATAGTTTAAGCTAAATCTAACTATTTTCTGTAAAATTTACGCTAAGTTCTATAAAAGTTTTGTGTTTCAAACACGGTCTTAGTCGTCATACGACTTATTTAACCGATCGATACATGGTTCATGTACAATCGACGAGATACACCATATATTACCATCCAATTATTTTTGTTGGTGAGTTATATTAGAGTTTAATAAGAGTCAAAGTTATATGGATTTAGAGTCTAATGAAAAATCCTATTTGTAACACCTATATCTAAATTTAGCTCAAAGCATAGTTCACCATTGTCTAAATTTAGGGTCTACACATGTATAGCACCAAAATTATACATTCATCCTTACTTCATGTAAAAAGGTTCATTCAAGGTACTACCATTGAACCCAATAGAAATTCTGTACTAGTACAACTCACCTTAAATAAACAACGTGGGACTAATTTGATCATCGCTCCACGTGGACTACATGAGCCTCACGTTAAAACGGACCAAGGTATTACAATTTTAGAGTCAGAATATAATTCTTGGCACCATAAATAAGACTGAGGGTCCATGAGACAACATACAAATATTCCTAAAATCTACATGGTATGAGAGGTAACCCCAACCCTAAGCCGCAACTCACTTTAATTAGGTCATTCACAGTGGAGAGTTTCGTTACACGATTTCCAATAGTGCCATGTCATATTTAGATGTTTGGGTTGATGAATGAAACAACATCTCTCAATGCACAGTTTCATTTTGCAATTTCATAGGCATGACATAACATTTAATTGTTGCATGGTGTTGTAATCAACTATGCCATATAAATTGTGTAGCCACTTGCTTCGAGATGCAGCCAAGCATGTGTTGCTAAAGGACGCTGGTGCTAGATTTGGGTTGCTGTCACGCTGAATGAAAGTCAGGACTCAGGATGGAGGTGGGATGTGTGGCAAGCAATGCGACACTAGCCTGCACAGACCGTCAAAGCTTATTCAGGCTGATGTAGTAATCTCAAAGTATTTGTTAACAAAATATTAACCAGTTTTTCCTTGCAATTGCAACTAAAACTTCAAGACACAGGGGTAGCAAGGTAATCAATGACATTAACGTGACTGTTGTGCTAAGATATTACACCTTCTGCAAAGGTCACTGGCAGAACTGCTCTGGTTCACCTCTATAGCAACTGAAGGAGTCCGGGCAAAATCCTCAATATCTTTTATGATGGATTTTAGCAGAATGACATGTAATTTGTCTAACAACCTTGAATCCTATCAAATGAATATCAGTGGACGCTTAGTGATAGGAACAGCACCAGGACGGTCCACAAAGGACTGCTTGTCAACCCGCAGATTTGCCAGTGCAATTTACAATGTGAAAAATGTGAAATGTAATCAAACTGGCAGTCTAAAACATTAGAGGTTCAAGGGTATGTCAAGACCAATGATTCAAAAAACAGAAAAGGGAAAAATATAGGACCCCTCCGGTACCAGTTACCGGTTTAAAATTGGCCAAATTTCATCAAATAAAACTTAAAAGATCCTAGCAGACCTGGTGCATAATGCTTCAGTTCAGGTATCCACTGAAGTAGAAAAAGGAATCAGACTCAGGAAATCCGTAGTTGTGTCTGTATATCATAAGTGGCAACTAAAACAGTGACTTGAGCATATATATATATATATATATATATATATAGCCAAGGAAAAAAAAACAAATCAGCATAATTGTGTCAGGGACGAAATCCTAAATTCTAGCAAGATAAAAAAATTAAAAAATTCAAATTGCTATAATAATTTGAGAAAATTTGGTAAATTTCACTAAAATTTCAGTTATTTTAATCGGATTTTAAGTTTTTTGAACAAGATTTGGGTCAATAAATAAAATTTTGTTGGAAATATTTTATTTGGGTTCTAAATGTCTTAAAATATTTTCTAGAATTTTTCTAATATTTTTGCTATTTTATTTGGCTTATTCTATTTTTGGTATTTATTTTATTTAGAAAAGATTTAAAATATGGTTGAATAGTTCTAGGCTAAGCCTAGTAGTCTATCCCATTCCTCTCTGCGCCGCTAGCTTGCCAAGCCCCAAACCCTAGCCGCAACTCACCCTTACTGCTGGATCTTGATCCATCGGCTGCCTTTGCACTGCGTTGCTTGCATGTGTGAGCCATCGAGTTATCGTCGCGTGGATGCCCACAATGCCATCGTGTCACCTTTCCGAGCCGCTACCGGATTCCGCCACTGTATCCTAAAGAACCTCAATTTTTGTGAGATACATGGAAGCCGAGGCCGCTATTTAAAGCGCAACTAGCACCCTTGGATTCTTCACCCTACGCCGCATCTTCTAGTCAAGTCACGCACATCGAGACGTTGTCGTCTTCCCACAAAAGCTCATTGGAGTTCATGTTGAAGGCCGCCACCATTTTTTGCTGGTACCATCGCTGCTTGCCGTCTTCCGCCGCTTCCGAGCCTGGATTCAAGACTACCTCTTCGCGTCGCGTCAAACCGAGGAGAAAGCGTCGTCGAAGGAACCCAGAACGCCATGTCACACATTGTCGTCTTCCTCTCTGGTGACAACCTCATCGTGCCATGCCATCATGCCATTGTCACCCTCACGAGCTTCCTCAATTGTTCAATCAACCTTATGCAGCCCTGATCTCGTCGCGTATGTGCCATTGTTTCACCGCTGCCCTGTCGTAGGATTTTGTCAATCAGTCCAGATCTTGCATGTTCACGTCATGTCAGTTCCCTCGTGTCCCGCAATCACCCAAACATCATGACCCCATGATCATTTGATCTACTGATGACGCACCGAATTGTGTCGCGTGTCACCTACCGGGGTAGCCACGTCGCTTCGTTGTTTTGTATATGTCTGCAGCCGCCGCCCGATCATATTTGAACGGTCGTGATTCCACTGTGTGTCGCCTGTGTAGAAGATCCAGGTCAAATTGCACCAGCAGATCTCGCCGTCCGTTTTGGTTTGGGCGGGCAAGATTTCGCCAAGCATTGCGCCAGTCGCGTTGTGCCGCATGTCGTTCCGTGATTGAGCCACGAGCGTTTGCATCAGCCGGTGCATAGGCACAGTGCTACCGATCCATGGTGGATCGGCGTCAGTCGTGGACTAGGTCCATACATCGGTGACGCGTGTCGTCTTTCGATTGTGCCACGTGTCTGCTGACATTATAAATCGATTTTCCCATAAAACATATTCGACTGAAAATCATTTTCTATACTAACATTAGCATGATGTCAGAAATGTTATTTTTCAATAGAAAAATAATTCAGTTAATTCAGATTTTGAATTTTTTATTTTTCTTTTATTTTAAATTTAACTAGCTTGTTCTTGCTCATACGAACTCCGATTGAGGTGATTCCAATTGCTAAAAATTTTGAAAATTATGCTCTATTTAATAGTGAATTTTATTTAATTTTTTGAATTGATCTTTCTCTCTATTTTTTGGTATTTATTACTTTCTCTTTCGTTTCGCGTAGACGTCAAGTTGTCTGGTGAGTTTGTGAACGAGGAGCTAGTGCAAGAACCAAGTCCAGAGTAGGATCTAGAACTCTTTAAGGCAAGTTGTGCCTTGATAATATTGAACCTATATTTAAAATATTGTATTGTTTCAAAGTATTGCATGTTAATTCAATTACTACTTGTTTCATTTATCTTGGGTATAGTTATTCATCCAATTGTGATATATCCACCTCGCCATATTGTACGTTGTATTTCATTTGTCACCCTAGAATGGTTTAAAATTAGTTGGTAGCTATAATTACCAATGTGGGTAGCTAGAACATATGTAGTGTACTTAGCCATGCAACAAGCCATCATTTCATATGAAAAATGGTTAATCTTGCTTAATAAATTATAGAACATGTTTATTAATTTGTGTGTCGGGTGTTGTCACACAATATTGATATTGTTGTTGTTAGCACGTGGTGCATGGTAAAACAACTGGGGTGGTAAAATGATTTAGACTGAGGCAAGTGGCAAGTATTTGTGGTGGGCGAATGTGGCATCTGGGCGGTCGCATTGTTTCTATGGTATTTAATGGTTCATGGTTATGATAAATTTTTGGTTAGTTTTGCCTTGGTCAATTAAGGATTTAACCTTGCAAAAATTTTAACTGAGTCATTCATACAACTATAAATCTGGTATGTGACAGGCCTTGCTGATTACTTTGTTATTCCTAAGCTTTGGTACTACTAGTATAGTGTGAGACCCGAGTTGTGGTAACCAGTCCTCGCACGGGTAGGCTCACATGGTGCAAGAGGGGGCCTGGATGTGGTAACCAAACCCACCGGTGTTTAAACCTTAGCAGGTAGTATTGGGTTTAGATAGGCATTGAAAAGGCTTTGTTATAATCACTCGCGCTTTATGGCGCATGATTGTATCTTGTGAGTAAAGTATATAGCCTCTGCAGAGTGTAAAATCTATTCGAATAGCCGTGCTCGTGGTATTGAGCATTGTTCGGTGATTACAGTCAAGGGTTAGATTTTATTAAAACAAATGTGGGTGTAGAGGTTGGATCATGGTTTAAGGTTATAAGTTGGTTATTGGAAAACGAATGAGAAATTTATTATTGGTAGTTTTTGTTTTACCATCTTTCAATCCACTTATGCTATTTCTTTATAAATGCTATTTTATACAAATAAACCATGTTAGCCAATCCTTTGTAATAAGCCATGCATATAGTATATTAGACTTGTATTTTGTGCACAACTTGCTGAGTGTTTTACGTACTCACCTACGTACTCACCCCTTGCAACCAAATATAACCAGTTGGAGAAGAAGCTATGCCTACTTTTGAGGAGTTCCAAGAGGAAGCGAACAATTAGGATGCGAATCTTGTCAGTTGCCTATGGCAGATTGAAGGGTTTTTCTACGAATAAGTTCATTTCTACTATACTTTATTTATTTTTCAGTCTTACCCCTGTGAGACTTATTTATGTAAGATGGACCAAAAGGTCGTCCAACTATATTTAATTTGATGAAGTCTTTATTATAATATCATTGAGTATGATTGTGATATTCATTTATGTTGAGTCTGTGTGCACTAGCGTGATCTTGGACTAGTGTAGAATACATAGAGGGTCTGGCTTTTCATATTCAGGTCCTGATAGATATGAACAATATATAGCCCATATCTGGGTGAATAGGGGTAGGGATGCTTTGTTCAAGATCTGATGATGCAAAAGAGAACCTGGGAAAACTCATCTAGAAAATCATTTTGTCATTCTTTGAGGTTGCAGGTTTGATGACCACTGCAGTATACTGATTTAGTAAATTAGAGCGCATGATGTGATTGATTACTTCCTTGCCTGTGCTATATAACATACTTACACAAAATGTACAACGAGGCCATTTCCTATTCAGTATTGAACATACAAAAAGAGTAGTACACTTTACATATTTGCAGTGGTTTACCATCTTGTGTGAATACGAATTAGCATGTTTAGCCTTGACTCCTGACATTTCAGAATTGGCAAATTGATCGATGCCAAAAGGTGTCCACATTGCTTTATATCGACAAGCTGAAAACCTCCACCCTTTAAGTTGTAGTGTTCACAGACTGTAACTCTTGAGCTTGGTGGTAAAGCATATCACAGACTGTCTATGCTAGAACAGTCTATGATGTGCTCTCATCACAGATGATTCTAGGTTAGAACTGTCTACGATGAGGGCTCATCACAGATGGTTGATGTTAATTTTCACTGATGGTTCAAAAACCGCTTGTGATGTACCTTTCTTATCACTGACACATGTTTATAGATGGTTCGCAAAACCGTCTGTGAAGAGATTTTTGAACCGTCTGTGATGAGTTTTTGTGTAGTAGTGGCTTCCTTTGTTTTTTTATTCCTAATTTTAGTTAATTTAGATTATACATGATATGCCCTGTTCCTTTTAATTTTCTAACTTTCATTTTAAATAGTATTCCAAAATTTAGTTATTTATGGGTATCAATTTAAAGTCGTATCAGAATCAAGTTGCTAAATTTCCTTTATTTTCTCTTCCGAATTTCTATTAATTCTTTAGTTAGTTTGGATTGTACTTGATATGAACTCTTTCTTTTAATTTGCTGACTTCAATCTAATTATTATTATTATGTATTTTAGTTATTTATGGTTGTTATCTTGAGGTCATATCAAAATGAAATTGCTAATTTTCCTCTAGTTTTTATTCTGCATTTCAGTAATTTACATTGTTGTTAACTTGGACTATTCTTTTAATTTGAGTTGTTATAACTCGGGTTGATCGTTAGATAGAGGACTAGATCTTTCTGGGTAATGTGAAAGCTTTCTCAGAGTGCTTAATTAGTATAAGTGTAGATACTCCCTCGATTCTTACATAGATTTGTTTTGGATATCAATATGGTCTCCAAAGCATATCTTTAACCGCTATTTCTAATTATATATTAGCAAGAAATATATAAAAATATTTATGAAGAATTATTTTCCTAATTAAACATCTACTAATATAATTCTTGTATGACAATACTTTTTATATATTAGTGGTCAAAATTTTAATTTTTTTCGATTGCTCAAAAGTAATAAAATTTTGAGTACACGCATTTTAAAATGAAATCTATCAAGGAACAGAGAGAGTAACATTTCTTGGGAACACGACATTTAAGCATGAGTCATTACTGTTAATTTCTGTCAACTTAAAAAGGACAGTGGTCAAAAGGAGCGAAAAGTTTCAAATAAAAACAGTAGAGAATCAGAGAAGAAAGAAGAAGATAAGACTGAATCCTCTTGGTTGCGACCTACACGTGCATGCAGCAATCATAAAAAATATTGACTTTTGAGAAAAAAACTTGGCATCAGCTAACATCACTGCAAATTGGTTGGCGCTGGTGTTTTAGCGATCTGTTGCGGCTCCTCAATATTCTAAGAAATTAATTTTTGGATAAAAAATGAGCTTGTAGATATATACATTGGTGCACATGCATGCATGATAGCTTAACACATAGAGGGATACGCCGCATTCATTGACTTTGCTCGGATAACATTGAAAAGCGAGCTAATCCACTTGTGAAACCAAATTAATATTCAAACAAAATTGCAACTGGAAAAAAAATATAGACATCAACGTAGCAAACAAATAAGAAATAAAAAATGAAAGGGAAGAAAAGATGAACTAGTTGTTTGTTTGTGAGTTGTGACTTCATAAACTTTTACAAACACAAACTAATATAGGAGAACTTAAGAAACTTAAATATCCGCCCTTCTGTCCAATTAACAGAAATTCTCTTCAGTCACAAATATATATCGTTTTGGATATGTGTAGTTAAATTTTTTAAACTTTGGCTATAGATATTTTTAAATATTTGTATTATATATATGAAAATAATATGCAGATTTGTCTCAAAAATTATTTTTATAATATAATAATTTTGTCAATATTTAAAATGGTATGTATTTGTGATGTGAGGAAACACGTGACAATTATCTAGATCTATGTTCTTGAATCTTGGACCAACGTGGCAGTCCTAAGGTAAGCATGGAAGAAAGTAGCCAATTCAATTCTTACCAAAAGTATATACTTTTTTTCTACCAACTTTCTAAAAAGCTGCGTGGACAAGACAAAGAACACACGTACTGTTAGCAAGTGAACATCCACATTTTTTCTACAAACTTTCTAAAGTTATAAAGCAGAGAGTGGAAGTAAAGGTTACAGAGTCAATGCATCAAACATCAAGGCCGAATGCTTGCAGCTTAAGTTATTAATTTACCCTTAAAAGAGTTATTAATTTGGAATTCTTCGCCAATTAAACAATGTAGCTCGAGGGGAAAATAGAGAAACTGTGCTTTATTGGTAGGTTTTATTAGAATACTCGATCAAATATGGGCTTGGAGGGTTGAATGGAAAAATTATAATGGAGGGTTAAATCGAGAAAAATTATATTATAGGAGTTCCAATGCACATGGACTACTGCAGAAAAATTTATATTAGACGTCTCATCATAGATGATTTTGAAAAACCATCTGTGATATAACTAATCACAGACGGTTTTGCTAGCATGGCTATCTAAGTTACTAGAAATGCTAAGAACTGTCTGTGATAAGCTTTTATCATAGATGGTTCGTGCCACGAACCGTCAGTGATATCTTAGCCTAGGCACTATAAGTAGTTTGTGTTTTCCCTGGAGCGTCCACTCGCCCTGGCCCTCAGCTTTTCCTTCCGATCCATTCAAATACCAAAAGCCGAGGTGGAAGAATCTTTAAAGAAGACATGGCACAGAGGAAACAAAGGCTAAACTAAGCGCTTTGGTTTGAGCAAAACGGATTCTTGTTTCAATGAGGAAAAGAAAGTTCTGGATAAATTGACAATGCTGACTTGAATTGACTAATTCAGTTCTGCCTATTCCACATTAATGGGAGTACACTTATGTTTCTGCTTCACAAATATGATATTTTTTGGATATTTCTAATAATAGCAAGCCTTATTCCTATTTTGGCATTTTAGATTTTAGGACTTTTAGCCCCGGTTAGTGAAGGACCAAATAAGCTTTCTAGTTATGAATCGGTTATAGAACCCATTGGAGAGGCTTGGTTACCATTCTGAATATGCTATTACATGTTTGCGCTACTTTTGTTGTGGAAACAATCTTTCTCTACCCTTGGGTAATGAGTTTCAACGTATTGGGTGTATTCGTTTTTATTGAAGCTTTCATTTTCGTGCTTATCCCAGTTGTTGGTTCAGTTTATGCATGGTGAAAAGGAGCCTTGGAATGGTCTTAACTGAATATTAAAAAAAAAAAGAAGGAAAAGATTCCATTGAGACAGTTCTGAGTTTGATTGAGTTTCCCTTACTTGGCAAACAAGTTCCAATTCCGTTATTTCAACTACACCAAATGACCTTTTGAATTGGTCAAGACTCTCCAGTTTATGGCCCCTTCTATATGGTACCAGTTATTGTTTCATTGAATTTGCTTCATTAATAGGCTCACGATTCGACTTTGATCGTTATGGATTGGTACTAAGATCAAGTCCTTGGCAAGCAAACCTAATTTTAACAGCCGGTACGGTAACAATGAAAATAGCTCCCTCTTTAGTGAGATTATATGAGCAAATGCCTGAACCAAAATATGTCATTGCTATAGGAGCATGTACTATTACAGGGGAATGTTCAGTACATATTCCTATAGTATTGTTCAGGGAGTTGATAAGTTAATTCCTGTGGATGTCTACTTGCTGGGCTGCCCACCTAAACCGGAGGTAGTAATAGATGCCCTAACAAAACTTCGTAAGAAGATATCACGAGAAATAGTTGAGGATCGAACTCTATCTCAAAAGAAAAATTAATGTTTTACTACCAATCACAAGCTTTATGTTAGGCATAGTACTCATACTGGAAATTACGAGCAAGAATTGCTCTATCAATCACCATCTACTTTAGACATATCTTCTGAAACTTTTTTCAAATCCAAAAGTCTAGTATCTTCTTACAAATTAGTGAATTAGAAGGGGCTCTTTTGTCTAGAAAAAGAAAGAGCAGGGCATTCTTTCAAACTTGCATTCAAAATTTGAAATATTTATATAAAAAGGGAGAGATCAAGACAATGCAGCAGGGTTGGTTATCTAATTGGCTAGTCAAACATGAGGTGGTTCATAGATCTTTGGGCTTCGATCACCAAAGAATAGAGACTTTACAAATAAAAGCAGGGGATTGGGATTCCATTGCTATCATTTTATATCTATATGGTTACAATTATTTACATTCCCAATGTGCTTATGATGTAGCACCCGGTGGATCTTTAGCTAGCATGTATCATCTTACGAGAATACAAGATGGTATAGATAACCCAAAAGAAGTATGCATAAAATCTTTGCCCAAAGGATAATCCTAGAATCCGTCATCTCTCGGATTTGGAAAAGTGTCAATTTTCAAGAACTGAATCTTATGATATGGTGGGAATCTCTTATGATAATCATCCACGCCTTAAATGTATCCTAATGCCTAAAAGTTGGATAGGCTGGCCCTTATGTAAGGATTATATAACCCCCAAATTCTATGAAATACAAGATGCTCATTAAATGATAAGAAATTCATGCTCACTTATACAACACAACTCAGATTTAATTCAATTCAAGGAATATTTTTACGTTATGTTCCTAGATGAGAATACCTATTATATTCTAATTAATTCCTATTATACAAAAAGGGTCCAGTAGACTGAGCAAAAGGGCTTCATTTCGATTCTCCAATTTGGAAAATCACATATTCATTTCTTTCGTATGAATAGAAAAATACAATGACTCAAAGAAGTACCCTACCACAAACTTTGTACTGCGCGCATTACTTAGAACAACTAGGAAAATAAGATAAGATTAGCAAGAATAAATAAATATCTGTTAGAATAGCAAAATACTAAATTAAGAAATGCAAAAATGAAGAAAAGGGAACCTAATCTCATCTCCTTCTGTACCATAAAGAAAAGAACCAGAGATTTTTACCCTTTTCTAAAAAGAAGTGCCTCTATTTAGAGATTTATCTACTTAGATGAATAAATCATACTCTTTCTATATAAATCATACTCTATCTATATTATTAACGAATATGTATGTGTAGCACTGCGGGTTTCTTTTCTTTTCTCCTAGTCGGGGGATTCTTGGTCCGTGTGTCAGGTTGGGCCGGTGAGTGCTGGTTTTGGGCCTTATGAGGTGTTATTGGGCCTTGTGGGAGTATTCCCAAAACCCTAAAAGCACTGAGCCTAACCCACCCCATTAAAATTCTGACCCCTTTCACGGCTCTCCTCTTCCCGTCTTGTGACGATCGCCCTTCCTCTTTTCCCCGTCGCAACCAGCCTCCCTCCTTTCTTCCTCCGTCTTGTGCGTGCAGGCGCCTTCTCGGGATGACAAGAAGGCAGAAGTGAATAGCCACCAGGAGGCGCCACTTCCCAGCGCCTCCTAGCCGTGTAGTCTTTTTCCCCCATGTGGCACCTCCTCCACCTTCGCCAGCGCCGCCCCTTGGCTCCCTCCTGGCCTTCCTGCCAATGACGCCTCCCTACTCCTCTGGCCGGTCGGCTTCTCCGGTCTTCCCAAGCCGGCCGCCGCCCGCTCCTCCCTCTTGGACAGCACCCCTGGCCGGCGAGCTCCTTGCCCCTGGCTCAATGTCCCTCCCCTCTTGGCTTCTCCTTGTGGTGATTGCTTAGGTACAATTAAATTGAGGGTTTGGTTCTTTGTGCATGCCAGGTGTTCGATGAAATGGCTGTGAGGTGTACGCTTGTGCAGAGACTCTTGTTTGGGCTGATTCGATCGGTAGTGTGGTGATGTTAGTCCAATAGTAAGTCTTGACATCCGAATGTGAGAATGGTATGGTCAATTGAGGCCTCAAGTATTCATGCTTAAGACTTGCTCTTGCATGATTTCTTTTGAATGAGTGGTGTAGAAGTCACTTATTTTGCAGTGAATACATGCTAATATTGATGTAGAGGTCAAGATATTGCATATGAGATCATATTTTAATGCACCTTATTATCTCCTTTTCTTTTACTAACTTATGCTTGATTATCAGAAATGGATTCTTTAGTGGTTTGGGTGTACTGATATTTGCCGAAGAGAGAGTATATGTATATCGATTTATATATACTTTGATGGTTTAGTGATATGAGATCTGGAGAACTGCTTTTTGTGCCTTGATATTATGATTAATATTCATGCACTGATGTCTTTGAAGCATAGGGTCAGAGAGTTGTGTATGCACGTGATGCTTGTATAGATGTGTAGACATGGTTATAGATTTCATTATGTGATTCATGTCCAAATTTGGCCGCAAGCAGATGGTTACTCATCACTAGATTGCATATGCTTTTACTCATAGCTCTTGTGTGTTGTGGTTTAGCAAAAGTCTTTTTATTATTACTAGCGATCCTACTCTCGCTCCTTGATTCAATGTTTCGTGCTCATAGAAATACTAGTAATGAGGTGCAAATGGAAATGGTCCTATGTTAGGCTTGTATCGTGGTTTAAAATGTATGGGTAAGGCACATAAAATGTTTAAGGTTTATTTATTCCTTAGTATTATGTTAATTGTGATCACTCCGGATTAAGCATGGCACTATCTCGCTTTTGTTGTATGTTACTCTTGTAATTATTAAAATGGAAGCCATTTACCGTTGTAGTGAATACATGACTAAAGTCGAGTGAGAACAAATCATCTTTGTTATTTCAGACTTTTAGGATTCCATAAGCACCATAATATGCTTGTCATTGCATTACTCAAGTAAATCTGCTACTAGACCTCTAGTTTCTAACCAAGGTTTAGGTATAGTTTGCAATGTGAATGTCATGAATAACTAGCAGTGTATGTTATTTATTTGCATTTATTGCTAAAGGAGAGATGCATGGGCTAATGCTTGGAACTTATGGCTGCAATGAACTGGAGTGCTTGATGGGTGACACGGAGGGAGAGATTCCCCTTTACTCCCAACAGAAAAGATAGTGAGGAGGCAGAAGAGGACAGCTAGTGTAAGGAGGAGTGGCCTCTTCTTCGCGCGCCACTCCACTCCCCGCGGATTAAGGTAAGTACATTGTTGTTGGGCAGAATGGTTTGAGTGTTTGGATGTGGGGTTTAAATGATTAAGTCGTTTCTAAAGATAATATCTGAGAAATTTCTTCGTGCTACTAATTTATGCGATATGTTGCCTTGGTTTTATTCATGAGTTGATTAGACAACTTTGAATGGTTATTCATGAATATGAGACTGTGATTGTTATCCATACTTCCGGTCGTGTCTATATGGAATGGTAGAAATGATTGTAGTTGCCACTTAATTGTGTCAATTGCATTGTGCATTCATAATAGACGAGGCGTCCCATATTGATGTGGGCCTCGGTGCTCACCCGTAGTGAGCACCGAAGTCCTACCTCGTAGTCCCATACCCATGGGTGCATGGGAGCGAGTCATTAAGAGTAGGCACCCTCCACGGGATGGAGGGGAATGAGAAGGTGCATACCGACGGGTATGCACTCAGCCATACCGGTATAGGCCTTGAAAGGTGCATATGAGCATTCAAGCATAAGTGCATTGCATAGCATTTCAAAGGAAGTGATGGTCAACGTGTTGGTTGTGACAAATTGTGTGGATTACGACTAAGTCTGCCGCATTGTATGATACTACTAATGATGAATGGTAATAGTTGATCCTTGTGTTGAGGGAAAGTTGCAGGTTACGAGTAGGGTGAGTTGTAGTGACCCGAATTCACCAATTCGGATCCACCGTGTATGCCGCACTATTCCCAGGATCAACGCTAGTGCACATGGCTTAACATTGGTAAGCATCACAGTATACACAACGATAATAACAATAGGACTTCATTTATTTAAATGTAACTAGTGTATGATCTTATGATCACTTACATTTATTCGGCCTCATAGGGCAAGACTAAGATAAAGTAAGACAAATGCAGCGAAAAATCGTAGAAGAGCGTAGTGACTCATCAAGACACCACAGGCGGATCGACAAGGCTTGGCCTAGTGACTCGCGGCCCACGAAAGTCCTCCTCAAGCACAAAGCGATGACTCCTCCTTGTTGTTGGTTTGTAAGCAAGGGTGAGTACACCAACACGTACTCAACAAGTTGTGCATGAATGCAATTCTATCATAGCTATATGCGTGCTTATTCCAAAGGAATGGTTAAGTGGCTCATAAGCGAGAAAGCGGCATTTTCAAACATAAACAATATATAGATTGAAAAGACAGTAAAACAAATAATAACAAGTAAATAGATTCCATAGTTTCTCAAATCAAACCCAAGTTCTCCATCCTAAATCAAGTTCCATTATCCACATGGCATCCCACCATCCCATCCAGTTGACAAGTTTTAATTAACTACCCCTTGACTGTAATCCCCGAGCATTGCTCAATACCGAGAGCACGGCTATCCGAATAGATTATACACTCTGCAGAGGTTATGCACTTTACCCACACGATATAACCATGCACCACACAGGCGAACGATTATAACAAAGCCTTTACAATGCATCCTCTTAACCCGATGCACCCGCTAAGGTTTCAACAACGAAGGCTACGCCGCCACAACAGGCCCCCTCTTGCGCCATGTGAGTTTCCCGTGCACCGGACTCACACCACCAAGATAGCACTTAAGTTAAGCATTTGCAAATTAGTCACTAGGTCGCCCCATAATAGGCGTGTGGCTGTAAGTTTGACTCAGGTCAAAGGCTCGCAAGGTTAAGTCCTTAGGATTGATTAAAGCAAGACTTACACATACCCTCAGCTCCACTGAGCCCACCCTGGCACACCTACCCCTTCCACTTGCTTCAATTTAAAGTGATTACCCTCCCGGTTGGTTACCAAGCACCACATGCTCTTCACAAATCAACATTGTTGCATGACTCCGCTGTCACAACAACTCAATCTCTTTGTGCGACCACACATGGCCCACAAGTTATCATCATTGTTCCATATTCCATTAGTCAAGATTATTAAGCAATATTCCATGAGCATATGATGACGTGGCATGGCTAAGCAATTCTATTCCGTTCTAACCATCCATGTTGATTTTCTATTAACCAACTATAATTAACCAACCTAGGGTGACAAGTGGATCGTGGCATACAATTTAACAAGGTAGGGTGTAATTCAAAGGGTACGGTAGCTAATCCCAAACTTATGTTGAAATCATTTATACACATAAAATAACAAGTGATAAGGTAAATCAAAATAGCATGCAATCTAATTTATGGGTGCAACATGATCAAAGCACAACTTGCCTTCGTTAAGCTCCTCGCTCTGGTCCGAAATAATTCTCGAGTGAGAAATCCCTTAGAAGCCTCGCGCAGTTCAATGTCTCTACGAATCGAGAGAGAAAAAGCAAATAAAAACCAAAACCAAAGAGCAAATAAATTCAAAAATTCAAATAAAATCCATTATAAAGATCTCAATTTTACAAATTTTTAGGAATTTGAATCACCTCAATCGGAGTTCGTATGCGAAAGTTATAAGGTTTTGAAGTTTGGAAATTCCTGAAAATAAACCCTAATTCATAAATTCCGAATTTCCCGAATTATTTTGTATAGAAAATCCAGATTTTTCCCGTCCGATCGTACGGACGCGACGTGGCAAATTGTGGACCGTTGATCTAGAGATCGACGGCTGAGACTTTACCGAGCGGTTTCCTATTCACCCGACGACGTGGCGTGATCTTGGCGCTCCGTTGGCGATCGGACGACTGATAATTCTCCCGAGCGGCGATGAAGAGGTGGCGGCACAACCGACCGGACTTGAGGACGACGACGCTCTCGACGGCGAACGAGGCAACTCCGGCGACCAAAGAACGGCGGAACGGGTGCGGCGTGCTCCGGCGAACTCGAATCCGCACTTCTTTCGGCGGAAGAGTTAACCGACGACAAGAAAGCGCGGTGCAACCACTTCGGTGACTCCGGCGAGCTGGCACGGCTGTTACGGTGACTCTCCGACGACGGCATGAGAGGGAAAAGGTGCGGCAGCTCAAGGTGAGAATCGGGGAGGGCTCGGGGTCCCTTTATATACCCAGTCGAGCGCGCTATTCAAGGAAAGCCCCGCGACGAGGTTGTATCCGAGACGGCGGCGGCGGCGGGATTCCAAATCGGAGACGATAACCACGGACCGTCTGATCGGCGAGCAACGGCTATGATGCCTAGGGTTTCCTATTTTGAACCGGCGTGATGAAGGCCGTTGGATCTTGATCCAACGGTCGCGTTTAATCCACTTAAAACCCGTTGGGCCGCACAGTGATTTGGGCCGAAGCCCGTCACTGTTCACTCGCGATTTTCTAACTTTTTCGATTTAAAATATTTCCAGAAATTGTTTTGATTTATTTAAAGCGATAAAAATACTCTAAAAATTCCCATAAAATTCTCAAAAATATTTTGAGCTATTCTGGACTTAAATAAAATATCTTCACAAAAACTTTATTTTGCAAATATCTTTTATAATTATTTCTTGACAAACGATAATGTATTTTAATTCAAAAGAATTCAAATAAATCTCAAAAAATCCAATAAAATCCAAAAAAATCATAAAAATCATAAATGGCAATAAAATAATATTAATTAATTAAAAAGGCTAAAAATTGGGATGTTACATGAGTCATGGGCTCCTCCAATATTATCTAATGAGGTATGTAAAATAAATGAGCAATGTGGTGGATGAGGTAACTAACGGTGATTTCTTTGGTTATGTACTTGTTAATCTGATTTAAGAGTTATGCGCATGTTATTGATTTAAATACATTAGTGTTGTGTTACTTTGTTGTTATTTCTCCTCGATGTACTTGGCTAAGTCTTGGACTCATTCTCGTTGTTTGTGTGGTTTTAGGTACTTGGAGGAATTCGTAGGGGTGGGACCTAACATCGCCATCACTCACTACCTTGTCACAACAAATAGAAATTGGAAAATTTACTACATAATCGTTAATTATTGGCGACCATTTCGATATTGTGTGTAAGGTTGTGGTTTGTAAGCTTTGTGTTGTAGTCAGCTTTAGTGGCTAATTTGTGGTCATTAGTGTTCATGCTTGTGCTTAGCTAGGTCATGATGGTTAGAGGATATTATGACCTTTCAGTTGTGCGTATTATTGTTATTGATTTGTTATTGTCTTCTGTCTGCTGAGTGGATGTCCGAGTTTTAGGGGAAGTGCTGCGAAATTTTGTAAATTTCGGTGACTTAGTTTTAAGCCGGTTTTAAGAGTTTAGAGGTTGTTTTCAGTCTTTGCGTAGAGGCGTCATTAGTTATTTAGAGGGTTGGTAGCATCCGTGGCGCGTTTGGTATCGGGGTGTTACAGTATCCCAACCTATATCGAGGTATTTGTATCAATATGTAACACCCCGGTGCCAAACGCACCACGAATGCTACCAAAAGCCATAAATAACAAACGACACCTCTACGAAAAAGACTGAAACTGAATTTAATCTCTAAACTCTTAAACCGGCTTAAAACTAAGTCACCGAAATTTACAAAATTTCGGCATGACCTCTCTAGAATAGAGGACATCCACTCAGTAGACAAAAGAACAACTACAGGATGGCCCATTAGCGCAAGCGGTATTACTGCTTCCAAAAATAATAATTAAAAGTCGACTTACCGCTTGGAAAAAGAATTTTAATTAAAAGCTATAGTGCCGCTTGGAAAAGTAAGTTATATAAGTGTCATACCGCTTGGAAAAGAATTTTAATTAAAAGTGTCTTGCCGCTTGGAAAAGTAAGTTATATAAGCTGTCATACCGCTTGGAAAAAGAATGTTAATTAAAAGCTGTAGTGCCGCTTGGAAAAGTAAGTTATATAAGCTGTCATACCGCTTGGAAAAATAATTTTAATTAAAAGCTGTCGGACCGCTATGGAAATGTTTCTGATACAATTGGACCACTTGCAATATTATTTTGGCGAGCATAGACGCGCGAATGTAATACCACAAATCTTCTTTGCCAGGGTTTTCGATAAGAAATGTTTTTCTGCCTTCTTGATTAAAGGTTCAGCCGTCGCGTAGTTAATAATTCTATTAAAGGTTTTGGGTTTTTCTTAAATCCAATGATTTATTCGGAAGGGCAAAAGATTGGTTGTCTTGCAGTATTAAGAATCTTAGCGAAAAGTTTTGTGGTATGCAGAATGCATATCGGAAAGGGATTTTCTTTTCCTCCTAGCCTTTTGATTTTGTTTTAGCACCCAAATTGACGGAGTTTTTAAAGAAAAGAAAAAAAAGGGCTACACTTTCCCCACCCCACCAGCAGCATCCTGCTGTCCCCCAGCCCGAGCTCCTGTGCCTCCAGCATCCCCGACTCCAAAGACCGGCCTCTCCCTGCGCCCTCCTCTCAGTGGCGCCGCCTGGTCTCCCCCTCGGGCGAGCCTGCTCCTCCCCCTGGCCGGCGAGCCCTGCTCCTCCCAGAAGAAGAAGAAAGATCGGTGCAAGAAGAAGGCGGAGCAGCAGTGCAGACCAGCGAGCTCTCCCAATGGCGGCCTTCCTCCTCCTCTCCCCAGCCGGCGCCCTTCCTCCATCCCCCTGCGATTTCCCCCTTGAGCCAAGGTGAGGATTAAATCTAGGGTTTGGGTGGGTTTGGGTGGTGGAGTTAGGGTTCTTTCCATGGGTTTTTATTGGTTGATTGGTGGTATGTGGAATGGATTAGAGGCCAGAGCCCATCTCCTCCCCACGCCGATGGTGTCGCCGCCCTCTGCTTCCCTTCACTGGTCGGCCTTTGCAGCCGCCCTTCCCGAGCAGCCGCCTCCGGCGGCTCCCAGGCTCTCTTGCCGACTCATTTCGGCGTCGCCCCTCCGGTTTATACTTTTCTTCTCATGTGTGATATTTAATGAATATCCCACTTGCCCACGATCTTTGTTGCTATTGGATGCATCGCATTTGAATCTTGTTCGTCGGCGGACAAAGGTTCAAAGTAGCCTCAATAAGATTCAAAGTTAGTCCAGAAATGGGTTGGAATCCCATTGTTACGAGCCCATCAAAGGAATCTGATGGTTGAATTGTCGAATGAATTTGTAGTATTGCTCTCATAGATGACCTAGAAATGATGATTCTATTGTGTCGGGATCTTATTTTAGTTCACTATTTGAAACATAGCTCTGGATGGATCTCAATTGTTTGAAACTTTTTTGTTAGTAGCAAAGTTAAGATTGTATATGCCGAAAGTGCACTGTAACTGTTTTTTTCTAACGAGCAAATTAGCAAAGGAATTACAAAAATATCTGATTCTATCTAACAAGAGTAACAACTGACAAAAAGCAAGCGATGCTAATTGAACCCGTATACTTTTCCATTGTATTTTTGTAAGTTTGCGGGAAGGATGCTTGATTTTACTTGCATCTTTAATCAGTTCAAGTAAGGTACTTCTATTTCTCCTAAGATGTATCTTTGCATCTGCATGTTTTCTTCTTCACTCGATATTATTTTTGTGTTGCTTATTGTGTATGCACAACAATACTTAAGTGACATCTTTTGTTTATCTTTGGGAACAGGACGAGATCTGAGACAGGCTCATTATAATCTTGTCCCATTCTCATATGGCGATTCTGCTTTGGTTGATTGATCCAAATAATTTGAGCTCACATTATCGCCCATCATTTCTGTGCGAGAAAGCTTGTTGAATAAGCTTGTAAGTATACAAAGTCAACTGATTACTTTCCAACTTTTTTAAAAAAACAATCATCAAAAGTTTATTTCTTTATACATTTTGATTAATCTTCTCCGATTGATCTAGCAATAATTGTGAAAGGTGCATATGTTCTTCTAAGGATTAAATGTCATTTAGGATGGTTGGAGCAGAGATGAAGTTCCTACTAGTGATGCACATTGTTTCCTTGCAATGTATCTTGATGTAAGGAATAGGCGGTGGGATTAGAATGGTATAAATGCTACATATAACCAAAAAGCCAAAAAGAAGTCTTCAAAGCAGGATGGTTGTTCTTATGATATACCGACTCTATATTAATTCGTTTGTGCTTATATCATTATATTGTGCTTTTACGCTCTCGGACCATTCTTGAGACATTTTTTCTGTAATTATTAATTTGTAGCCTTCTTCGAGAAGGTGCATCGAGATAATTGCAAGAAGCTGCTTTATTTGTCCTTGAGCATGGGGGACAGTCGGAGATTGTGTTAAGGGTGAAGCAGGAAGTAATCCAACATTCGGGTTCTTCTTTGTTGTTTGGTAATTGTTCTTAAGCAAGTAATTGGTAATCCATCCCCAATTTCTGCAGATTAATTTGTGTGTTGTTTTGTGCATACAAAAACTAGAAAGTAACAATATAACTGGGATGTCTCTTCTCTTACTAAGCTGCTTGATCTCAATGTCTTGTAAGTTAAGACACGAAAAACTATTTGAGCGGTTTGTAGTTGTACATGTGTGGGTTTCATCGATAGCCTCTTTATTCTTTTATCGTTGCATCCTTTATTTAGCTTTTCACTTATGATTAATTATCTTACGCCTTTAACATCACACCATCAACTGTCACTTATTTGTTATACTATTTATATTGCTTTGTTATTTTGTTATGTTTATGTTTGTTAATTTGTAATACTTGCATTACTCTGGATGTAGCTTCACGCGGACTTGATGTTCTGATGTCGAAGTTGTCATTAGTTATAGCTATCCTTTGACCACGGAGAATTACGTCCACAGATTGGAAGGACTGGTCGTCTTTGGCAAGAAAGGTGTTGCACATACCTTCTTCACACAAGGAACAGGTACTAAAGATCATACCCGATACCCATTTTCCACCTTATAACCTTAAGTTTGTACCTCATGTAATTTTGTTAATTTAACCTCATATCTGAGGACTTCTTTGGTGAACTTGTAAATGTTTTGCGGGGAGGTTGGTCAGTTGTTCCTCCAGCCCTTATGAAATTTGGCACTCATGTCAAGAAAAAGGTTTGTATTTAGTGGAGATTTTTGTCATGTTTCTTCTTTTGCAAGTTAGCTTTTGTTCATATGCATTGCACATATGTCCATGTGTATAGGTATGGAAGTGTCACTTTTGCTAAGAATAAAAAATACATTTCTAAGCATATGCATTCTTGATAAATCACTTTGATGAAAGTAGAGAAAATACTATCCTTTCTAGTAGTGGACTTTTCTATTGTTTGAGCCTGTTTGTTTTAAGTTTACTTCATTGTTGTAAATGGAAGATGCTCGTTTGTATCACCTTTGAATAGCTCGCTCTGCTGTCATAAGTTAGTGTGGGTGAATCGGTGATAAATGGGCTTGCTTGACTTCATCTGCTAATAATTCATTTGCGGGATACATATAGTTTTTATATTCCATGATTTATTTGTTTGAAGATCCAAATTAAATTTATCTAATCATCTTTACATTGTGCTATCGATAAAGAAGCGATTTAAAGCTCGCATACAAAGTTGTGGCTCGGCTTGCATGCGTTGGATCTGTCGGAGGGTATTAAGAACTTAAGTGAAATCATCGTCATGCATTATTTATCTCTGAATCCACTAGTAATCATCTGGTGCTTTCCTTTGCGGATCGAGCTAGGGATCAGGTCATCAAGAAACTAGAGAGGCGGAGGACAAGTCATATTGTCGACAACGAAAAAGCGGCAACAAAGATATGGTGGAGAAGGGTGAAGGTGGTGTGCTGTTCAAACTTGCGCCAATGATGTTTGGGTTTTTAGCCGTTGTTTAGCTGAGTTGTAAAACCTTTGGAAAGACTATGCTCCTACTATGTTTTGATCACGTAGTAATCCAATGACAAGTTGTTAGTTGATTTATCTAACGAATTTTATTAGTAATCAATTTTGGTGATGTTTACATGTTGTACTTGTGGATGATTTGTGATAATGAAACTTTAAATGACGTTGCTTTCTCGAGGAATTATATGTTATGGTGCTTGGATTGTATGTTATGGGTGCTTGATATTATTATAAATTTAGCGAACATTTATTAAGTGGATATATATTAAACTAATGCAATTGTTTTTCCAAGCGGTAGGACCGTTTGGAATTAAATGTATTCAAGCGATGAGGACCGCTTGGAATTGAGTATTCAAGCGGCACTCTCGCTTTTAAAACGGTTTACAAGCGGTAGTACCGCTTGAATTGATATTCAAGCGAGAGGACTGCTTGGAATTAATATTCAAGCGGTACTCTCGCTTTTAAACAGTTTTACAGCGGTAGTACCGCTTTTAATGTATATACGCTTGGAATACTTTTGCAAGCAGTAGATATAAGCGAGAGATATTAGAATTCCAGCGATCCTCCGCTTGGAATACTCGAATTCAAGCGGTTCTCTTGATTGCGAAGACGTGTTATCTGTAGTTATTGGTGATAATCAATCACATTTTCAATCGGCAATTAACCAACTACGCAACACCGATCAACACAATACAATCGCATTTATTACAACCATTTTTAATGAATCAATTAACTGGGTTGTTGGTGACCGAAGTCGTGTACGTGCTCTACTCCCATCCCGGCGAGTCAGCTTCAAGGTACCTAAAACAGGAAGCAAACAAGCGTGAGTCCAAGACTCAGCAAAGTGCAACAATAATAAAAAGTAATGAATTCAATTGAATTACTTTTACTCTAGAATTTAATATAGCCATTACTAAATGGAAATCAACCAGTAAAAGAAGCAATAACTAACTCCACTTATCGCAACCAACTCGAAAACATAACTAAATCTTACCCATGCCTCAATAAACATTTTTGGATGAGTCCACGCCTCAATCCTCAACCTGTTCTTTCCATTCTCATCAATCATATTTATCAGTTGCAACACACAATGCAATGGAATGCGTTTATGCTTTTATGCTCACAATGCAATCTTTTAGCCTATACCGGTATAGCTGAGTGCACACCCGTCGGTGTGCACCCTCTCAAACCCGACTATCCCGTGGCGGGGCCTACTCTTACTGTCTCGCTCCCGTCCAACTCCGTGGATGGGACTACGAGGTAGGACTTCCAAATGGCGCTCCGGATTAGTCATAACTTTCTCACCGACCTCACCGGATTAGTTATGACTTTCTCACTGACCTCACCGGATTAGTTATGACTTTCTCACCGACCTGGCCCGATTATCATATGCATGTCATGAATGCAGAAGATGCAAGTGACATGAATTAACTACACATTTTATCCTATTTCAACCCCACCTTGGTCATGGACATGGTTATAAGCACGACACAAACATGAGTATAAACACGCACATTACCATTTACTCACTTTATCATTCTCATGAACATAACCATACTCATTTGTACACTTCGTAAGGCATTTCAATAACTGAAATTGAATGCTTACTTTCAAAATGCTAACATTCATCTATCCTCATCATCATACTAGGAACAACTTTTAGATATGCTATTAAACATAACTAAACCATTAGAATTTTCATAATCTTATCGCAAGCAAAGCATTTAACACTCTAATGACGCTATCGGGAATGCACTTGCCTTTATCGACGCTTGAGGCAATGCGGGGTCGTGACCACCCCTGAAGACACTTTCCCTGAAAGCAACGTTACGCACAAGAATGGATCAAGGTCCAACTCAATACCTCAATGCGCGACAAAAACTCAACTCTTGACAAAAACAGTCCCAATTTACACTAATGGAAACTCCAGTCAACCCACTAGACAGCAGACATTAAACCTTAATAATAGGAGAACACACTGACAACTCTCTCAATTTGGGATCTTATGCAAAACCACTAACAAATTAAACTAATATACAATAGTATGCTCATAATCAAATGGCGATAATAAACTCTTAATTCATTGAATTGGGCCATCTTTGTCAACTTTAAACACACAATTTAACAAACAATATACGAATTATCAAAGAAATATATTTTCATAAACAACAATATGAAAGGTGAGATTCTCATAATTCGGATGGTGGCAGAGGCATGGTCTTGAATGTAGCTCGCACGAAGAACAACCAAGCTGAGCGATTGCTTAACCATATTCAATAACTGAAACTAAGTATGATTTATCTCAGATGACAAGTAAATGAGTATGCATACAGTGTATCAAAAGAGGAGTCTAACTCATCATATGTTTGGGATGGAAACGAGAACACTATCTCTGAACAATTTCTAGCATGTAAAGTTGACTTTATCTAGAAATGCATGTGAGATTATTTCAGTGATTTCTTTCTTCCTATGCCAACAGATAACAATCGTCCAAGTCTCAGCTTCAAAATAGTAGGGTTAAATAGTCTTGTCTTTAGATGCATAAAAGAGATACTCTACAATCTGGAATTAAGACTTGAACTTTCAATCGAAGCAGTAATTCAAGTTGTACTCATAAGGTTTTAAGAGTTATGGTTTCTACTTAAGCTTTTGTATACAACTACTCAATTGACAGATTAACCATTGCAGAAAGCAACCTGGACCCTTTTCTATGTCTCAATGAACAAACAGTGGATACACACAATTCCCTGAATCTAATCATCATTGGAGCAAAGCATCTATACATATGAGTCGGATTCTGAATCCTACAACCCCAACCACATATTAAGGCAGAACCCAAAAAAAATATATGCATTTCTTACTGTCTCTAAAACCCAGAACATCTATATATATCTATGCCTCATAATCTCAGTGCACAGACAACTTCGGGTCTTATGCCATGCAAGCACAAAAGAATGAAAAACACAAGAGTTCCTTGCATATCTCAACTAATATCAACACAGGCATTCTTCAAGTTATCATGTAGACAGCAAGAGGTTGGTAATGAATTGATTTTAATCCATGTCTACCACACAAAGAAATGCTCATGCAGTGCACAGAAATTAAAACCTCTCCATGACTGAAGACTCTTCATAACAAAAGAACCAATATGTTACTTATACCTATCCACCTTTTCAGGCACCAATTCAAATCCGCAGCTCTGATGCACACCACATCAAGCGAGTGGCAAAATGCATAAAGGCAGTGAGCTAATACCATTAGTAAGGGAAGCATCTTTTGCACAAAACAAACCAACCATACCAATATGCATATGCTTAGGAAGCAATATGTTTAGCTCATATGGTGACTCACAAATCAATACTCAAAAACACAGCGCAATACCATACAATAACTGTTTTAAGCATTTCAACAAACACCTAGTATGCACAGAAAGTACCCAAGCTAGAATACCTCAAATCTTGCTCATGGATTCATGGAGGAAGAGGTGGAGGAGAGGTGGTTCGAGAGGCGCCACGGAGGCGAGACGGCCGAGGAGGCGCCTGGAGGAGGCGCCGGACGTGGCTGGGCGCGCGGAAGCGGAGGCATGCGACGCTGCCCGGGGTGGAGCTCGGGCGCTAGGGCGTAAGTGGTAGGGCGTGAGGGCAGCACCAAAGAGGGGAGACCGGGGCAGCTAAGGTGGCTGGTGGCGCGGTGGCGGCTGGCTTAGAGGCGCCGCGGCGGCCGAGGCCAAGTGAGGCGGAGGCGCCGCGAGGCCGAGGCGCGAGCGCCAGGCGCGGGCGCACGGATTGGAGGAGCAGGCACGGCCGAGGAGGCGACTCACGGCGCAAGCACAGGCGGCGGCTGGGAGCTACCCCTTTCTTCTTCTTTTTTCAACTAGGGTTTCCTCTTAAATCCTCTCTTCCTTTTATACTCCATCAATTGGGTGCTAATAATCAAAAGGCAAGGGGGAAAAAGTAAATAACACAATCCAACAATTCTAAAGGCCACAAACTCTGGTAGAACGTTTTGCTGTATTACACATTACCTATTTGGTAGATCCTTTTTTTCTATGCCAGGAACCAGATTTGAACTAATGACACAAGGATTTTCAGTCCTATGCTCTACCGAGTTATCCTGACCTTTTCTTGTGCATCATCCTAGTAGAGTATTTGTATCTATGCCAATTAAAGGGACTAAAAAATCAATAAAGTATTCAAAATTCCAAATTTGGAAATGGGGGGGTAGTCCTATGCATTGTGCATGGCTTACTTAATAATACTTAAAAATAGAATTAATAATCGAAGTTCCTTGCCGATACTATATATAATAAAAAAGAAATCTATTCAATGAATAGCATAAGATCCATTGAGTTCTCTTCGCACTCCTTTGTGAAAGAGTAGAATGAGAAAGTTAATGAATCTTAAACCGATTGATAAAAAGAAAAAAAGAGGATAAATACTATAGTTAGAGTTAGGGAATAAAAGAGGGTTTGGGGATAGAGGGACTTGAACCCTCACGACTTATAAAGTTGACGGATTTTCCTTTTACTAGAAATTTCATTGTTGTCACTATTGACATGTAGAATCGGACTCTCTCTTTATCCTCGTCTGATTAATCCACTTTTTAAAAGATCTCAAAAACTATGAATTGAAGGATTTGATTATTCAATATTCAATTGGAATGGATTCACAATAATTCCAAAAAAATTATGAATTTTCTATTTCATAATCATTCCTAATTTCATTCTAAAAAAGAATAAAGAACCTATATTATGATATGGGTTCTGTGATTAATCGTTTTCTATGTTAGTATCTATACGTGTGTATTAGATATATAAAGCCCTTACTTTCTCTAATTTCAAGGGAGTTCCACTACCAACACAATGTAATCAACTCGATTCGATAGAATAGCTTCCATTGAGTCTCTGCACCTATCCTTTTCGTTTGGATTCTTGTTTGAGAACCACTTGTTTTCTCAAAACATGGATTTGGCTCAGGATTGCCCTTTTTTAATTCTAGGGTTTCTTTGAATTTGGAGGTTACCACTTAGTAGGTTTCTATACCAAGGCTTAATACAATCAAGTCCGTAGCGTCAACCAATTTCGCCATATCCCCATTTTCCTTTTCTTTGATTGAGACCTAGATTCCTTGTGTAATTTCATCCATCTCTTAGTTTTTTTGGAATCGTTGAATTCATTACTCGATGTAGTCTAGCGGTTAAATCTATATTTGAGAGGCCCCTTCGTTGCAATTCAGAATTGAATTGATTCTATCATTGATGTATTTGAAATTCAATCCGAATCAATATATCCAAAAGTTTTCTCTCCCCCCCCACCTTTCTTTTTAGAGTATTCAAAATCATACTATAATGCTTGATATTCATTCTTTTTTCTAATCGAAATTAGCAATTTCATTTGCTATGATTCTATGTTCTCCTTAGTGAAATATTAATCATTGAATTCTTAAGAAATAACAAAAAATATCTCAAAAATGTATATAATGATCGAATGAAAATGCCAAGAAATTTGCATTTTCTTTTTATTATATCTTTCATATATATTATTCTTTTCTATGTGTTAGATTACTTGTCCGAGCCATATCAAATTGAAATCTGAAATCAAATTCAATGTAGAAATTGGAATAGATTTTATTCTATCGAAAAAATCAATTTGTGAATTAGAAAAATAAAAAGAAAGTTCAATAAATTCTATAATCCTATTTAAGTATATCTTCTAGTTAATAGCTAAGGTTAATAATTAAGATCGACATTTTCTGATTTCCTATGCTATATATATTTCTATTTGTTACACTATTTCATTATGTAAGCCCACTTACCTCGAGCTTAGAGCATCGCATTTGTAATGCGAGGGTCATCGATTCAAATCCGATAGTTGGCTTTTTTCTATATTGATGTTCCATGAACAAGAATCTCTCTTTTTCTCCGAATTAAATGGATAATCTAGGATCTATTCTGTGGTTCTATCTTACAATTTTGCTAGATACAAAACAATAAAATAAATAATATATATACAAAAATCTAGATGTTGATGAAATTCCATTTTTGGTTTATTCTATAATGCAAATACAATGAAATTAATTGTGTAAAATGAAATTTCAATAAAATAAAAAAGGAGTCTTCATGTCCCATTATCGAGGACCTCATTTTAAAAAAATACGCCATCTGGGAGCTTTACCACGACTCACTAGAAAAACACCTAAATCCTGAAGTAATATGAAAAAGAAATTCCATTATGGGAAAAAAGAGCAATATCGTATTCGTCTTTAGGAAAAACAGAAATTGTGTTGTCATTATAGTCTGACAGAATGGTAATTACTTAGATATGTACATATTGTTGGACAAGCAAAAAGGTCAACATGTCAGGTTTTACTACAATTACTTGAAATGCATTTGGATAATATCCTTTTTCGATTGGGTATGGCTTCAACCATTCCTAAGGCCTGGCAATTAGTTAACCATAGACATATTTTAGTTAATGGTCATATAGTCGATATACCAAGTTTTCATTGCAAACCACGAGATATTATTGCTACAAAGGATAACCAAAGATCAAAACATCCGGTTCAAAATTCTATTGCTTCATCTAACCCGTGGAAATTGTCAAAGCATTTGACGATTGACACATTGCAATATAAAGGACTAGTTAAAAAATCCTAGATAGGAAGTGGGTCGGTCTCAAAATAAATGAGCTGTTAGTTGTAGAATATTACTCTTGTAAGACTTGAACTTAATAAAAAAGGAAAGGTTCATATAATTTTCTTCCCCTTCACCTTTCCGCGAACTAAATCGACCTAAGGCCCTTAATTCGTATTTTCCCATTGAACTAGCAGAAATGGATTAACCCTAGGATCTTTTTCTTTTTTGTTCTTTCCTCTATGTGTATTTTACATTCCACAGTAATTTACTATAGAGAAGTTCTATTAAATAAAGGTATTATTGCTAGAATAAATTGTTATTTGATTTGATAAATTGTGATCATTAACGTTGATGAATTAAGAGAAACGGAAATAGAGGGATTCAATCCCTCGGTAAACAAAAGTCTACATAGCATTTCCAATGCTATGCCTTGAACCGCTTCACCATCTCTCCTACATAATCATATTATGGAAAATAAACTGAGTTAATAGCAAGTTTTCCTATTCTGCAGATAGGTACAACCACAATTGCTCGGGGGTTCCATGGTTTTATTGGAAAAATTCCTTTTCATCTAAGTGGAACGATCCACGATTTTTTTACTAGGAATTCTGATCCCTCGAAAAGTTTTAGTTTGGGTTTTCCCCAAACCAAAGAAAAGAGACTGGAATAATTCTTCTTATTCCATAATAAAATAAAGGAACCCTAAAATTCTATTAGCGTAAAGTACGCTACGCCATACAATCGAAATCCAAAAAAGGGTATGAGTCAATTAATGACTTTGAAAATGCGAAATAGCTGATGAGACAAGTTATTGTTGAGAAATAGAAAAGTGGAATGAAATCCAATCTTTGTCAAATATTTCATATCTCTTCTTGTCCAAATAGAAGGAAAAGGAGACAATTTGAGCTCAGCGAAAAATCCATACCTCTCTTATTGTAACACCTCGACGCCCAACGCACCACGAATGCTACCAAAAACTCTAAATAACTAATGAAAACTCTACGGAAAGACTGAAATCAACCTACAAACGCTTAAAAACCGGCTTAAAACTAAGCCACCGAAATTTACAAAATTTTGGCATGACCTCTCTAGAACAGAGGACATCCACTTAGCAGACAAAAGAATATCAGCAGGAATGATATCATTCTAGCAGGTCCTTAGTTAATCAATCACACACCCAACATAATTTAAATAATTTGATCACGATGAACAATAAATTACAATCACATTAATTACATCCAGTTTTGATGAATTGGTTAAATAAATTATTGGAGACCGCAGTCGTGCACGTGTTACTACTCCCAACCCGACGAATCAGCTTCAAGGTACCTAAAACAGGAAGCAAACAAGCGTGAGTCCAAGACTCAGCAAAGTGCAACAATAAAGAAACGTAATACATTCAATTGGATTACATTTACTTTAGAATTTATTATAGCCAATACTTAAATGAAATCATCAAGTACAAGAAGCAGTACCTACCTCCACTTACCACAACCAACTCAACTAAAAAAAAACGCAAGGAGACCTTACTCATGCCTCGTTAATCATTTCTGGATGAGTCCACGACTCAATCCTCCATCTGTCACTTCTATTCCCAAAAATCAACAATTTACAATTTCAATGCAGTGCAATGAAATGCTAAATAATGCAACGCAACCATGCTTTCATTCACATAAATCAACAATTAACAATTTCAATGCAGGGCAATGAAATGCTAAATGATGCAATGCAACTATGCTTTCATTCACATAAATCAAAAATTAACAATTTCAATGCAGGGCAATGAAATGCTAAATGATGCAACGCAACCATGCTTTCATTCACATAATATCTCATGGTACATGATGCATTATGCATGTCTCATCTCTTCTTTAGCACATATCGGTATTGCCGAGCACCACCCGTCGATGCGTGCCCTCAAACCCAATCCATCCCGTGGAAGGGCCTGCGAAATAGGACTTGCCGCTACCCGATGGCGGGTCCCACGCTAACACCGCTCCCATCCACGCCAGAGATGGGACTACGGGTAGGATCTCGAGCACACGGATTAGTCATACAATCCGTATGACTTTCTCACCGCCTGCTCAATGCACTTTTCATGAATGCACATATGCACATGCCATTCCTCACATTCATATCTATATTCTCAATACTCATATCCGCATTCCCAACATTCATATTCATATTCTCAACACTCATATTCATATTCTTAACATTCATTTTCATATTCTCGACGCTCATATCTACATGGTCACAATTATCATTAATACTCCCATTAAAGTCATAATCCATTTTCATGATCGCCAAATCATCCATTCTTATTAATCACACCTCATTACTTCATTACTCACATTATCCCATCATACTAGTGATAATAGTATGATATCTCAAACGATAGCTCTTCATAATCGCAAGTTATCATGACATTCAATTTTCAACACAAATCATTTCAATCAAAGATGCACTTACATCCGGTTACTTAACCTTTTCGTCAAAAGACAATTACCCTACTAGACGTGCTTATAAATACAAATGCAACCATAGCATAAGCATATTCATAACACCAACAATCAACTAAATACCCTATAAGAGATATACGGGTTACACTTGCATATAACTCGTTTTAAATAATAGCATAACCAATTAACCATTCTCATTCATCATATCGCATGCAAAATCAAACATGAAAATATTAAAGTAACACATGGATAATTGTATTATTGAAAAACCTAATGGCCACTTAAGCCACAACCAATACAATGCACTTGCCTTCAACTTCTCGAGACGGTGTGGCGAGACGAGGTTGCCACACCCGGAGTCACACCACCTGCACATAGATATAGCCCACTCAAAACATGCCCAAAATCATCACAAGACTCATAGCTAAGTCGGTTTCGCAACCCACTCCTAAAACCCGAAAACAGCAAACTGCCCACACGGAGCAGCGCTCGGTAAAACGGTCACAACTTTTAGTCGGATGAACGAAACTTAGTGATTCCAGTCTCTATTGAAAGGTAATTTGATTATCTACAACTTTTTGTATAGATGACCGATCGGGAAAAGCACCGATTATTCTCAGATTTGCGATGAACAGCAGACAACCGCAAAAATAACTCGTTCTGGACAGCACGCGGTAAAATAGCCATAACTTTTAAATGGCTGAACGAAACTTAATAATTTCAGTCTCTATTGAAAGGTAATTCGATTATCTACAACTTTCACAATAGCTAGACCCCCAGGAAATGCTTGCAGAATTTTCAATTTGCAGTTCTAACCGCGGACAAGAATCTGCCCGAACAGAAACTCCCAATTACTCTAGTCTCTCCATTCCCCAACCCCCAACAACTCAAAGTCCTGAATCCTAGCTAGGCATTAGTACAAACACCTTGCAAGCAAGCAAATAAATCCCCAAAACCTAGGGTTTTTACCTCAGATCTTTTACTCAAGGAGGAAAGGGAGGTGGGGGAGAGGCTGCAGTCTTCTTCTGGCCGGGTTGCCACTGGGAGGGAGGTCGCCGAGCTGGAGCCGAGGCCGCCGACCATGGAGGAGAGGGCAGCATGGGAGGCGCCGGCCACCGGGAGGGAGGAGGGGAGGCACCGGCCACCAGGAGGGAGCAGCAGGGGGAGGCACCGGCCACCAGGAGGGAGCAGTAGCAGGAGGCGCCAGCCACCAGGAGGGAGCAGCAGGAGGAGGCGCTGGCTACCAGGGGAAGGAAGAGATGGTGCACAGCCAGGGGCAGTCGACCTGGAAAGAAAGAAAAAATGGGGGAGGGAGTTGATAGGCAGGGGAAGAAAAGGGGCTCCTCCAAGAATTCTCAGCCACACAATAAAAGAAAGAGAGAGGTTAGGTGAGGGAGGAAAAATTCCCAAAAACCCCTCCTAAAAACCAAAATTCAATTGTTAACCATTAGCGCGAAACGACAATTGTCAGGATAGACAACTTGCAGCAAAACTAAACAGCACGGAGAAAACACCCATTCCGATAAGTATTTCACGGAAAACTCAAAACCTTTAATAAACTACGAGGCGACAAAACTTTTCTCCAGGATAAATCCTTGAATCAAGAAAATGAAGACACTTCCGGCCAAAAACCCAAGAAAACGATTTTGCGGTATTACACTCTTCCCCCCTTTAACAGAATTTGACCTCGAAATCTGAACACCACAAGAACTCCAACAAGAACAACGGGAACCGACTGATAAAGCGAAAACATCCAAAAAAACAAAGTTGCGAACTTCCCACGCACGGGACTCCAAAACTCGAGTCACCTCCTTTCCACTTGAGAACTCACATCTCCCACACGCAGACGCTATTAGACCCAAGCAGACAGCCGAAATTCCCAAATCATACCACCAACCAACGACTCATGACAATATGATTATCACAAGCCACAACACTCTATTAAGCACATCACTGAATTCTATTCGATTGAACAGTTGGGGTTCTAAACCCAAATCCCCTAAGAACAAAGGAAACCCTGATTCACATTTCTCCTCAATAGTTAACCTTTATAGCCACATAACCATTAACAACCTCTGACCGAATCTGAATATACCACTATTTCTAACCAATTAACGCCGGGATCCTCTAGGAATCAAAAATCGTTCTTTACTATTGAGTTGATTAGCCCCACAGGGCACAATCAAATTCCCTCATAACATGAAATCGAACTTGACCTTCTTTCAAACTTGTCTCATACAACGAGACAATCACTCAACGAAAAGGTTTGCAACCGAACCATCCATTTCCGACTGACCCACATTGAGTCTAACCCATAAAATCGAGGGTTCCGACAAACTTACAGAAATAATAGCAAAACAAAGGATGGACTCAAGGCACGAAGGGACCTGGAAGATATGAAAATCAGAGCTGAGATACATCCTCAAGATAGCGAGAAAGGCTGACTTTACCTTCCCTCAGCTTACTACACTCTGTCCAAGAAAGAGAAAATTGACCTGTGCAAGTACTTGCATGGTGTAAACATTCTGTTCGGTTACTCCACAAACATCAAGAAACCGGTATCAATAAAAGATTTGAAGTTAATCGGTATGAAGTCTCATGATTGTCATATGATGATGATATGGCGGGACCGAATATGTAAATCCGGACCCTCGTGTATTCTCGCACTAGTCCGAGATCACGCTAGTGTACACAGACTCAACATAGATGAATATCACAATCATACTCGGCGATAATATAATAAAAACTTTATCAAGTTTAATATAACTGTTAAACGACCTTATGGTCCACCTTACATGAATACGCCATGTAGGGCTAAGACTGAAAGTAAATGAATAAACTGCAATGAAATAATCAAAACGTAGAAACCCTTCAACTGCCACAAGCAACTGACAAGGTTTACACCATAGTTGTTCGCCTCCTCGTGGAACTCCTCCTCAAAAGTAGGCGTTGCTTCTTCTTCAACTGATGATGTTTGTTTACAAGGGGTAGGTACATAAAGCACTCAACAAGCCGTGCATAGAATGCAAGTCCATATACTACATGCATGGCTTAGTACAAAAGATAGACTACATAGTTACTTTGCATAAACAACATTTGTAAAAGAATAGCATAAATAGATTGAAAAGACAGTAAAACAAATAATAACAGTAATAACTTTGGCATTTGTTTTCAATGACCAATTCAACACCTATTTCCTCATTTCAACATTCCATCCCACATTTGTTTTGATAAAAATCTAACTCTTGACTGTAATCACCGAGCAATGCTCAATACCACGAGCACAGCTATTCGAATAGGTTTTACACTCTGCAAAGGCTATACATTTTACCCACAAGATATAATCAAACACCACAAAGGCGAGTGACCATAACAAAACCTTTCCAATGCCTATCTAAACCCAGTACTATTCGCTAAGGTTTCAACACTAGTGGGACTGGTTACCACATCCAGGGTCCCCTCTTGCGCCATGTGAGATACCCGTGCAAGGACTAGTTACCACTACCCGAGCTCCACACCACCAAAATAGTACTAAAGTTTAGACTCAACAAATTAATCAGCTAGGTCTGTCCCATTCCAGACTTGTGGTTGTATGAATGACTCAGTTCAAATTCTTGCAATGTCAAGTCCTTAATTGACCAAGGCAAGACTTACTAAAAATCATCATGTCCAAAACCACAATTATCATAAAAAGCAAATACGACCGCCCACGTGCCACACTGGCCCACCACAAATACTTGCCACTTGCCTCAGTCTAAATCATTTTAACACCCCAATTGATTTACCAAGCACCACGTGCCATCAACAATACCAACATTATGTGACAACACCCGACACACAATTTAATAAATATATTCCATAATCATTAAGCAAGATTAATCATTCGCACATAACATGATGACTCGTTGCATGGCTAAGCATTCTACTTGCATTCTAAATACCCACATTGGCATATATGACTACCAATTAGCATTAAACCATTCTAGGGAGATATATGAATTATAGCATACGACATGGTAAGGGTAAATGTAACTCAAGTGGACGATTAGCTACTCCCAACATATAGCAAACATTTGATAATTGAAATAACATGCAATATATTGAAGCAACATAATATTTAAAGCATTGGTTCAACAGGATCAAAGTACAACTTGCCTTCGAAGGGGTTTGGATCCTACTTTGAAATCTAGTCAAGTGCTGGCTCCTCGACAACGAACTCACCCGGCAACTCAACGTCTACGCACAACGAAGGAGAAAGCAATAAATAACCAAAATAGAGAGCAAAATCAACTCCAAAAATTAAGTAAAATTGACTAATAAATAGAGCACAATTTTACAAATTTTTAGAGACTGGAATCACCTCAAGCAGAGTTCGGATGCAAAAGATATGGCCTTTCAAAGTTTCAATTAAATGGAAAATACTAAAAATAAAAAAATCTGAATTCTCTGAATTATTTTCTTACGGGAAATTCATATTTATGACGTCAGATTGGTGGCGATGGTGCGACGGCGCGAGTTCACCGACAATGAGGAAGACGACACGCACGACGGTGCTAGAGGGCGGCTCCGGCGACAAGTAGTGGCGCGTTCGACGCGGCTCGGTGCAGACGATGCTTCGGTGACCTTAGGCATGGCGAAAGCGGACCAGTAGCGACGAAACAAACAGCGAAAGGCTTCAGGAACTACTGCAAGCTCACGTGGGCGAACGGCAGTGACTCCAGCGGCGGGACCTGGGTCTACGGGTGCGGCGCGAGGTAAGGAACACGAAGGTGGTGGCGGTGCATTAAATACGGGCTCAGGAGGCGTGCAACGGTGGGGCTGTAACACCCCAGAGCCCATACGCGCCACAGATGCTACCAACCCTCTAAACTCTTAAGATCGGCTTAGAAACTAAGCCACCGAAATTTACAAAATTTCGGCATGACCTCTCTAGAACAGAGGACATCCACTCAGCAGACAAAAGAATAGTTGCAGTTATGATATCATTCTAGCAGGTCCTTAGTTAATCAATCACACACCCAACAGAATTTAATAAATTTCATCATGATGAACAATAAATTACAATCACATTAATTACATCCAGATTTGATGAATTGGTTAAATAAATTGTTGGAGACCGCAGTCGTGCATGTGTTACTACTCCCAACCCGACGAATCAGCTTCAAGGTACCTAAAACAGGAAGCAAACAAGCGTGAGTCCAAGACTCAGCAAAGTGCAACAATAAAGAAACGTAATACATTCAACTGGATTACATTTGCTTTAGAATTTACTATAGCCAAAACTTAACTGAAATCATCAAGTACAAGAAGCAGTACCTACCTCCACTTACCACAACCAACTCAAAAAAAATGTAAGTAAACATTACCCATGCCTCGTTAATCAGTTCTAGATGAGTCCATGACTCAATCCTCAACTTGTCACTTCCATTCCCATAAATCAACAATTAACAATTTCAATGCAGTGCAATGCAATGCTAAATAATGCAACGCAACCATGCTTTCATTCACATAATATCTCATGCATATCTTATCTTGTCTCATTTCATCACTCACACCTCATTGTACATGATGCATTATGCATGTCTCATCTCTTCTTTAGCACATACCGGTATTGCCGAGCACCACCCGTCGATGCATTCCCTCAAACCCAACCATCCCGTGGAAGGGGCTTGCCGAAACAGGACTTGCCTACATGGTGTACTATGCATGTCTCATCTCTTCTTTAGCACATACCGGTATTGCCGAGCACCACCCGTCGATGCGTGCCCTCAAACCCAACCATCCCGTGGAAGGGGCCTGCCTAAACAGGACTTGCCCGCTACCCAGTAGCGGGTCCTACGCTTAACACCGCTCCCATCCACGCCAGTAGATGGGACTACGGGGTAGGATCTCTGAGCACTCCGGATTAGTCATATATTCCATATGACTTTCTCACCGACCTGGCTCGATGCACTTTTCATGAATGGACACATGCAAATGCCATCCCTCACCTTCATATGCATATTCTCAATACTCATATCCGCATTCCCAACATTCATATTCATATTCTCAACCCTCATATTCATATTCTCAACCTTCATTTTCATATCCTCGACGCTCATATCTACATGGTCACAATTATCATTAATACTCCCGTTAAAGTCATAATCCATTCTCATGATCGCCAAATCATCCATTCTTATTAATCAAACCTCATTACTTCATTATTCACATTATCCTATCATACTGGCGTGAGGCAGGGGAGGTCGTGACCCTCCCTCTCGGCAGAGACGAAGATGCCAAAGATCTTAGAAGCGGCGAAGGGCGATGGCGACGGGAATGGCCGAGGCATAGGCGGTGGTCTCGTCGTCCGCCTCCATCACCTGGGAGAAAGGGGAGCCGAGCGAACCACCTGAGGCAAGTGGTTCGGCGATCTTCCCCTCTCGATAGAGATGAAGAGGACAGGGGCTAGATTGTATCGACTTGGGAAGGATCAGGAGGGAGAACGGCTGTTACCTCAAGGGCTCCGCTAGTCCTGATTCCACTATGTCGGATGGATCGTCTGCTGCGATAAGCAGATGTCCGGATCGAGGCGCACACGATGGAAAGGCAAGCGAACAGGAAGGAGGGGTGCTCAGCTACTGGTGGAGACGACGCCTAGCCGACGTAGATGTGGTGGGAGGCCCGAAAATCCAGCGCGCCGACGCGGACGTGGTGGGAGGCCCAGAAATCCAGTGCACCAACGGAGCGAGGTCGAGCGAGGCGGAGGGAGGGTCGCGCTGGTGAAGCAAGCTACACGTACGGGCCACGGAAGGCGAGGGCAACACACCGTGGAGTGCAGGGGACGGAGCAAAGCGAAGTCGCGAGAAGGTGCGGGGGACAAGAGGGCTGGGAATCCACGCCTCGCAAAGAACCCGCGAGAGGAAGTTTCGGCCACAAGATCCATCGCTGGCGGTTTGCTCGGGATGGTTGACACGACTACGGGATTTCCGACATTCTAGAGGGGTTTTCCGAAAAACCGGCGACATGGACACCCTGGAAGCGCTGGAAATCTTCCGTGTATAATAGAGGTACTAGAATATTTTCGCGGTGTGCCACGCCACGCGTGTCCGCGTTTACGATAAAACGAAAGATCCTTTTTGTGAAAAATAGTTGGAATAATATAAACGCAATTCTGCCCTTTTTTGGCATTTATTTAGGGCCCTCTTACGAAAGCTCCGCGATTTTGATGAACCAAAATGTTTTTTTGTAAAAAAACTGCCAAAAAGGCCTACACATAACTACAATTTTTTGTCACGCTAAAACAAAAGATCCTTTTCGTGAAAAATAGTTGGAATAATCTAAAAGCTATTACTTTTTTCAGCATTTATTTAGGGTCCTGTCAGGAAAGCTCCGCAATTTTGCTGAACCAAAAGGTCTTTTTCGTAAAAAATTGCCAAAAAGGTCTATACGTAACTAAATTTTTTTGAGGGGCGCTTGAAGAGGGAGGACAAAAGGCGCGCGATGCCGCGCTCGTCAGAAAAACTCGCGCGATGCCGCGCCCGTCAGAAAAACTTGACCCTAAATTCTTTCATGCTTCAAAAAGTACTATAGATCGAATTGCAAAAAAAACTATAAAGATACAACCGTACACATATTTCTCACTCCGGAAAATAGCAGAAACCGAGTTACGGGAAAAAAATAGAGAGATAGAGTTGTAGAAATATCTCTTTCGACGAATTATTTGAAAAATATTGGAGGCCGAGCTGGAATACCGAGGTGGGAAAATAATCTAGAGGAAAAAGGGTGAAAAATTATTAGAGATGACAACCTTCTTTTGTCGAGCCTAACACTCTACGCGTTCACTGAGTAATAATACATGTTTTAAAAAATATCAGAGATCGAGTTGGAAAATCGAGATGGGAAAAAAGTCTAGAGATAGAGCTACACACATATTTCTGCTGCTAAAAACATTTTTTCCAGGGCAAACGGAGAAAGGACCTAGACGTAAGGAGCAAAGACCTGTTTGTTACGTTTTTGAACCTATCCGCTATCATGAAAAATTAGAAAAGGGCTTGCTCGCGATTTGAATTTAACGGAAGCTTTTTTCCGTAAAACAGCGCACGAGGGACCCAAACGCGATTTAGAAAAAAAGATCTTCCCCTCACAAAAAATTGCGAAGGACCTATTCGTAATCTATAGGGACCTATCCGTAATTTTAAGAAACGTAGGGGCTTTTTTGCAAATGGGCCTAGGGCGACACGTGGCGGCGGTCTCCTTCCGGGCAATCCCATGAGATATAATAAAGGTAGTATTATATTATTTATGCACTTAATTGGCCCTGCGCGAGAACGAGAATAACAGAGAATGGAAAGAAGAAAAACAACACTAGCCGGTTTGCATTGTTGCCAAAAAAATTACGTTTGTGTAATTCGTTTTCTTTCTCAAGTTCCAAGTTCTCGCGTGAGTTTTCTAAGAGGGCTGGACATGGGCACAACGGCACTAGCAGCCAGCGGTGGCATGGGAAGAACCTCTGCTCCATGTCTCTCCTTGCAGCTTGCGGCTGCCGGACAGGACCTACCTGAAGAGTGAAGACGAAAGAACATAGGGGTCGAATTGATATTTCTGAAATTTTCTCGATCTATGGATCTTACTACTTTTTTGGACGGAAAATGTGACGGCAATAACATTTTCAAGATAGTTTTGTCTTCCGAGATGGTATTTTGCAGTGCGTGCTATTCACAATGGTAGTTTCCATCACTACAGTAATCCCGCAAATTAACATCGACCAAATGCCGACGTTAATTGTAATTAACGTCGGCAAAACACTAATTAACGTCGGCTTCTGGCTCACGATAGTTAATCGACGTTAATTAGCTTAATTAACGTCGGCTGCCGACGTTAATTACTAATTAACGCCGGCGGACTTACCGACGTTAATTAATGCCGTGATCGCGCCAATTAACGCTCGCCATCGCTTAGCCGACGCATTATTAATTAACGCGTCGGCTTAGGCCTAGCCGACGTTAATTAGTCGTGTTTTGTCGGAGATTTGCTTGACGGAAGCGGTGCGAGGTTACTAATTAACGTCGGTGACCCCGCCGACGCGTTAATTAATTAACGTCGGTGACCCTCGCCGACGTTAATTAGAGATAATTAACGCCGGTGACCCTTGGCCGACGTTAATTGGTAATTCCAGGCAACTTTACCCTATTTTCATGTTTAGCCACACAATTCAATACATAATATAATCAACATTGACAAGAATTCACACATCAACACATATAATTCACGAATATAAACAATCCAAAGACAGAACATGCATATAATCAAGTTATCGATCCATCATAATATCCAGATTGTCATAACATACAAAAAGCCCAAAGTGACACAACTACAAACGCATCCAAAAGTTCACCGAATCATACACATCCAAAGTGACAACTATGAAACAATCTACAATCGCCGCCGCCATCCGTTGATTGAGTTTCGCCGCTGATCCGGAAGCAAAGAGCGTTGACAAAGTCGCACCGTCGGTTCCTACACAAGAAAATGTAAGATTAGACAATAATATAAGAATGAATGTACCATAAGGAGACAAGTAAGAAACGAATCACGGATTCTGCAGTCTTTGCAAGTGTTGCAAAGTGAGTACTGTAAGACGAGGACCCATGTGCCGTTGGTCCCTACATAAGGCAACAATTATAGCTAGATTGATCCAATTTTAGTAGATTTACAAGTTTTGACAAAGTGAAGCTAGAATAGACTAGTTTTGACTAAGTGAAGCTAGAATAGGCTAGTTTACCAAACCAAGTTATCCATCTTGAACAGATAGCATGCACAAAGGATGTTTCCATGTTGTAAATGTAGGCACAACCATTGCTTTTACATGAGCTAGCTAGCAGTAACAAACCGAGACCACATTTTTCATACCTGAGCTGCAGGAGGTGCCGGAGGATACATCCCCCATTGTGGCGGTGGCGGTGGCGGCTGGAACGGTGGAAAGACAATGTTTTGCCCCATCGCCTGGAACATTGCCTACAAATACAATGTATAAGTATTTTGAATTAATATATTCTCTAAATGCAATAGATTGAAGACTCGGCGGACCTTTTTCGACAACTATGTCCTTACGGAAGGCATTCCTCCGAACCTAAAGGCGTGTCTCGTAAGCGTGAAACGCCTATGGCAATCGAAAATGATCTTTCCACCATTTACAAGGCGAAAACAATCGATTATCGAATCACATATCGGACATGTCAAATTTCCATGACAGCCTCCGGCCAAAAAAAATACCATAGGCCATGAAATCATGGATGACCACAAATATGCAACACGAAGGTTGAATTTACATTTCTTGTAGCAAATCATACGCCTCTACCCCCGTCCATAATTTTTTAGCTCTTCGATCAAGGGTTTGAGCATCACATTGAGACGCTTTCCGGGATGTTCGGGGCGGTATGATGAGGCATGTGAACATAAACTCATATTTCATGCAAAGGGAAGGTGGAAGGTTGTATGGAATAGCAAAGATCGCCAAAGACGAGTATGATGCGGCGTTTGTGTTGAAAGGCGTGAACCCATCGCCGCCAACCCAATGCAAACATTTCTCGCATCCTCGCGAAGTCCTCGTCAAAGCTATCTAGAGCCTTCCATGCCTCACTATCCGACGGTGCACCATTACTCGTCGTTCTCACGCACACCTTCTTTGTGCCACCATGTGCACGCACTTCGTTTTGAGATAAACAACCGCTTGACCTAGGTGTGAGAGGCATGTACCAAGTTGCTTGTGTGCAACATCGGTCGTTACCTTTTCACCTTCTTCGCTCACCACCTCGACAAATCTTGGTTTTTACACACTAAGCAATGCTTCTCTTTCTCATGCTCCTTCGAGAAAAGCATGCGATTATCCTTGCACACATCAATCTTCTCATACTTCATACCGAGACCGCATAACAACTTCTTAGGCGGTACATGTCTCTAGGCATCTTATGATTCGCGGCAAAGATATCGAGATCAATTCCACGAGATCATTATAACAATTATTGGAAAAGAAATACTTGGACTTAATGGTCATGAGGCTGCGTCACAAAAGCAATTTGGGTCACTTTCGTGTGTTAGGCAATGACTCTTGAAGCTTTAAGTAGCTCAAAGAACTCCGAACCTCACGTGTTGGCGGATCCTCCGAGTCTCGTTAATCTCTGGGACGCAAAGCTTCTAGCATCTCATCCATCCTATCATCGCCCGCCCTATCATCTTCCTCTTCAACCGCAACTTCGTGTCCTTGAGCACGTGACTCACCATGATGTACCCACAACTCAAAGCTTGGCATGAAACCGAACCCACAAAAAGAGACATCGATTTCTTGTCTTGGGGGTGGAAATTACGGCACTTGTGCATGGGCACTTCACCTTAATAAAGATTAGACATAGAGAAGGCACTACGACAAAAGCGGTAGCCTTGACCGCCCACTCGCTTGAGTGAGCCCCACTTTTCTCCCAACCTTCATACATCCATCGGTGGTCGTCACCCATACTTGAGGCTATATAGGTTAAATCAACAGTTATAAGGTTCATTTTGTTTCTATATATCACGACCCTACATCTATAGGAAAGGATATGTCCTAAACTCAATCCAGAGTGGTCGACAAAGTGCGGATTTATGACGAGTCAGAAGTCAGAATGAAATTTCAAGAAGATAACTTGTTGTTTTCCACCGCACGCCCGGATATGGTGCAGGGAGAACAACAGGTTATGAATGAATTTCATTCAGACTGTGGCTCATCATAAATACCGCGACTTTGTCATCCACTCCAGGTCAGTCAAAAAGGATAATTTGGACCAAAGACATCTTACATGTGACACATGTGAGACATGCCGATCCGAAACGGGTGATGCATAGGTTTCGTGACACTATGTGATTTGAAATCAAAAATAAAAATCCGACGATAATCCATTACTCAAATATATATTTATAAGCACAAAATCAATATATCAAATTTATCTATGTATTTTGTCATGCCTCTACCAACATATGCATCATTAGTTCATTACTCACCCACGCTGCCTTGCATCATGGTACCACTCCAAAACTATATCAATCTAATTAACGATGTGATGATCACTTAAACCAATCCAAAAGTGGCCTCACTTAAAGTGTTAGAAACGAAACACAAGGCATAAGTCATTATCAATAATAATTATGCCTAAAACATGACAAAATACACGGCCACAAGCAACATAAGCAAAAGCATACAACTAGTGCATGCTCTTTGTACAACACCGAGGTAGCCACTACATAACCCATACAACTAGTGCATGCTAAACAAAAGTCGCATATCTATTACTCAACAAGGTACTTCAACGCAATGCTAAACAAAACATGACAAAATGCGTTGACTAGCATGAGCAATCCAACTAACAATCAAGTTCACGAGCCTTATTGCAAGTATTAACGTCGGCGGGGTTTTTACGACGTTAATTAACTAATGACCCCATTAATTAACTAATTACGAGCCATGCATCCATAAGCTTAAACAAATCGACCTTCAAGCTTGTGGCCTTGGGAGAGGAGGAGAGGAGGAGGACGCCATGCGGGACGCAGGTCGCCGCCGGGATTTAGGTCGCCAGGCGGTATGGACGCGCCGCGCGGTAGGCGAGGCAGGCGCGGCGCAGAGGCGGGTTGACAAAGTGGGCGGGCGGCGTTTGGCGGCGTATACGTGGCGGCGTAATGGCGTGGCGTACAGGGCCTGGCTGGTACGCGGCGGCGGGCATGAAGTGGGCGGTAAGGCGCGATGATCGCGAAGATTTTTGGCGGCGCCATGATTGGCGGCGGTAAGCGTTACCTTTATGTATTTAATGAACGTCGGCTGGGCTTTTGCCGACGCGTTAATTAATTAACGCCGCCGTGAATAAACCGACGTTAATTAGCTAATTAACGTCGACCACTTGTCACCGACGTTAATTAGATAATTAACGCCGCTTATTCTCCGCCGACGTTAATGTGCATGTTTCCTGTAGTGCATGTCGCACGTGGTTGCAATGGCAGTGAAAAAATTACTCTAATATTTATTGTTGGTTTATTAAATATCTTGCTACTTGCTATTTTGGATCATCTTTTGGTTATCTGGATGGCGTACATTGAATTAAATCGTATATATAACATGCTTTCTGTTACTGAATAGATATCATTATAAGATATTGCACTTTCACTATATATGGTACATATACAATAGACAGCATTACCTATCTTCATTAGATCACTTATTATTCTTTTAGATAATCTGTTTTACTCTAGTCTATGGTTGTAAATAGCGTTAGAAATTGTGAAAAGAAAAGGGTATATAAGGTAAAAAAGTAAAAAGTCACCTCAAAATTAAAGAATGATAAGTACTTAAGAACAAAATTTGAAAGCTAGAATGACATGTATAATTAGTCAGCAACGGAGAGAGTACAAGCGTATTTTGATATTTTGATGTTATCTGGGTAGCTAATGGTTGATGAGCTAACCTTAGTAAGACTAATTAATGCATGTGTCAGCGATCATCCATGTGTCTAATTTTTTTCCTCATGAAGACATGCTAATCTTATTTTGAACAGGAACTACTCCACAATCCAAGACTTTTTTCTCAAGAAAAAAGGAAAGATGCGGTCTATTATCCTAATTGTGTTGATACTTTATATAAGCAAGCGCTTTAGTGTAGTTTAGTCGTATTACAGCCGGGAAAATTTTCTCCTTAAACAGCAGCACCACGTCCCTATGGAGGGTGTCTGTTAGCAACGTTGTGATGTGCCAGACTATTTTAGAGCAAATTAACGAAGAAGATGGTGATGCGGAAAAGCAACTCAAAATTGAGCAATACATTGATACGATGCAATGATGAACAAAGTCGAATTACAGCGAAAGGTTGGACCAACTAGTTAGGACTAAACCTACCTAATGCAGCTAAGTAGTAATGCGGAAAAAATATGGTCGGCGTGTGCAACTTGTGTCACATTCCCAATTTTTGAGACAAAATGATAATTAATAGAAGATGGAGCAATCATCTGAGGAGGACCTCATTGCACTTGCATTCATTTTCTTTTCCATATCAGTAGAAACATTTATCAAATGTGTAACCCAGTTCATGGTTCTGCATTAGGAGCCCCAAGAATTAACCAAAAACAAATAGTAGCATAGCCCCGGCCACCGTCTCTACAAGGTCATGTTGTTAATGTCTCCAAATTGCCCCATTGATCAAGCAATGTTGATGAACTTCTCTGACATGGTTCGCAGCAGCTTCTTGACAACAGACTTCTCTTCAATCTTTTCTTGAAGTCCTCGGATCTGAGCAGCAAGCAACGTGGTCTTCACTGCGAAATCGCCTGCCGACTCCATATATGCGGCACTGTAAAGATTTCAAGGGTTGTGTCCTGCTTTGCAACTTGCATCAATGTCTTATCGCTGGGCGCCTGAGAGACGATCGCCAAGGCCATCTGATCCTTCTTCTCATCAACGACCATAGGCGAGCCCTTGGGATCAATCACATCTCACATACCTTATGCTCACATGAGGATCTTCATTCTTGTTGTCAATGGCTCAATGCCACATACTTCGTCCTGGACATCACTAGCTACTGGAGGGAGGTCGTGCATGCCTTCTCTCATTGGCAGCCTCGACATCGCCTTGTTACCGTGTCGCCGCTTCGTAACAGCACTACTTGGCAAACCATCTCCATGCGGCATCAACCTTGGCATCTCCTTCCTCTGATGCTGTAACAGATAGCAGCTCTTCTCCTAGTCTTTCTTCTGTTTCATCATTTTCATTATCGGATACTCGATGAATTTGGAGCACTTCGAGAAGTTTTTCTATTACATGTAAAGGCACTTGGTCAGGACATTTGTGATATTTTCCCCACTTCTCTCCACAGGTGAAGCAAAGTCCATTAGTTTTTCGGTATGCTCGCAGTGCCTCCAGCTTTTCATCTACTCGGCCATTTGAAGTTCTTCTGTGATCCTCCATTCTCCTGTAGGGATGGCAATCGGGTCGGGTAGCTCCGGGTCCTCCTCTTATGGACCCAGACCCGAGACCCGAAATTGAGACCCGAACCCAGACCCGAATAACATATGGGTCCAAATCTAGACCCAGACCCGGACCCGACGGGTACCCAGGACCCGAATGGGTACCCAGGACCCGAATGGGTAGGACCACTAGATACCAACACAGTTTACATAATATTCAATACTGCGACTACAAGAAACTGGTGTTTATGCAGTTAAAGAGCTGCTGGTACCAGTCTGTGAGTGTCAATGCCAAAGGACCAGCAAGTTAATTATTCTTAGACGCCATGACTTAATAATGCAAGGATTGTGATTCCTACATGTTCAAAAAAAAAGGGACAAGGAAGACTGACCTGCATCAGGACCAAAACATCCATTGGATCGTTGTCTTCACATAGAGTCCTCGGAATGAAACCATAGTTATGAGGATATACAACTGATGAGTATAGGATTTGATCAACCTGTCAAATTATATAGCACAATAACAAAATTATATTATGCTTTTAAAAAATAGCAAAATAAACTCCTACAGCTGATGAGTACAAGCTCAATCACCCTGTCAATATAGCAGCAATATCCAAAGAAAATACTAAGAAAACAACAGATTTTGATGACTTTGATGTCTCTTCAGGGAGTATGTCTAAGAAATAATCAGCTTGGTATGTCACCTGAGGATGGTCATAAAAATGTCTAATTAGAACAATAGTTACATTTTGTGTAAGAAAGTACTCATCATTTAATGAAGAAGGCTTACATCGCCAGCATAATGGACAATTGTAAAATCTGTACGCGAAAGCTTTGGTTTACTGAACCGCTTGTTATTCTTGAATGTTGTGTACAGCTTCTGTGCAAATGTCTCATGTGTTGATCTGGGAAACATACTGAGCACAGAATTTTGGAAAACGTTGTTAATTCACAAGCATTCAAATATCACAGAATCGAAATAATCTACAATCAACTCAGATGCCATACCAAAATCAACTCAGATGCCATAGCAATTGAAGCAAATTCTTGCAAGTGGGCTGGAATGGTAATCGGAAATTCATCCAGTAGTGCTCGGGGTCTGGACCTGGTGGCGCGGCCTCGCCGGTCGCCGGCTCGGGGTCTGGACTTGGTGGCGGCGCCTTCGGAGACAACGGGGAGACGGCGCCTTCGGAGACGAGACGACGGGGAGACGGCGCCTTCGGAGACGAGACGACGGGGAGACGGCGCCTTCGGGGACGGCGCGGATCCAGATCGGGGTCGCCGGTGGAGTCGCTCAGTCGCGCCAGGCGTGCTGCGTGCAGGCGGCCAGGCGCCAGGCGGCTAGGGTTTGGGAGTTGGGACTTTGGGTTTGTGACTTTGTGTGGAGCAGTGGAGGCGTGAAGGACCTGGAGGTCTGGTCTCTGGAGGATGTCGAGGCGTGGAGGCAGGAGGCGTGGAGTGGAGGTCTCAGGCCTGGACTCTAGAGGATCGGCTGGGCCTTGGGCCGGATCGGTTGAAATTGAATTGACAATAGTGCTGGCCAGCTGGGAATAGTAATTTCGGGTCCGGGTCTACTATACCCACGGGTCTATATTCGGACCCGGACCCGACCCGGACCCAGACCCGAACCCGATCAAAAATACCCATGGGTCCAGATTCGGACCCAGACCCGAACCTATCGGGTCGGGTACCCACGGGTACCCAGACCCATAGGTAAAATAGTTTAGTCGTATTACAGCCGGGAAAATTTTCTCCTTAAACAGCAGCACCACGTCCCTATGGAGGGTGTCTGTTAGCAACGTTGTGATGTGCCAGACTATTTTAGAGCAAATTAACGAAGAAGATGGTGATGCGGAAAAGCAACTCAAAATTGAGCAATACATTGATACGATGCAATGATGAACAAAGTCGAATTACAGCGAAAGGTTGGACCAACTAGTTAGGACTAAACCTACCTAATGCAGCTAAGTAGTAATGCGGAAAAAATATGGTCGGCGTGTGCAACTTGTGTCACATTCCCAATTTTTGAGACAAAATGATAATTAATAGAAGATGGAGCAATCATCTGAGGAGGACCTCATTGCACTTGCATTCATTTTCTTTTCCATATCAGTAGAAACATTTATCAAATGTGTAACCCAGTTCATGGTTCTGCATTAGGAGCCCCAAGAATTAACCAAAAACAAATAGTAGCATAGCCCCGGCCACCGTCTCTACAAGGTCATGTTGTTAATGTCTCCAAATTGCCCCATTGATCAAGCAATGTTGATGAACTTCTCTGACATGGTTCGCAGCAGCTTCTTGACAACAGACTTCTCTTCAATCTTTTCTTGAAGTCCTCGGATCTGAGCAGCAAGCAACGTGGTCTTCACTGCGAAATCGTCTGCCGACTCCATATGTGCGGCACTGTAAAGATTTCAAGGGTTGTGTCCTGCTTTGCAACTTGCATCAATGTCTTATCGCTGGGCGCCTGAGAGACGATCGCCAAGGCCATCTGATCCTTCTTCTCATCAACGACCATAGGCGAGCCCTTGGGATCAATCACATCTCACATACCTTATGCTCACATGAGGATCTTCATTCTTGTTGTCAATGGCTCAATGCCACATACTTCGTCCTGGACATCACTAGCTACTGGAGGGAGGTCGTGCATGCCTTCTCTCATTGGCAGCCTCGACATCGCCTTGTTACCGGTGTCGCCGCTCGTAACAGCACTACTTGGCAAACCATCTCCATGCGGCATCAACCTTGGCATCTCCTTCCTCTGATGCTGTAACAGATAGCAGCTCTTCTCCTAGTCTTTCTTCTGTTTCATCATTTTCATTATCGGATACTCGATGAATTTGGAGCACTTCGAGAAGTTTTTCTATTACATGTAAAGGCACTTGGTCAGGACATTTGTGATATTTTCCCCACTTCTCTCCACAGGTGAAGCAAAGTCCATTAGTTTTTCGGTATGCTCGCAGTGCCTCCAGCTTTTCATCTACTCGGCCATTTGAAGTTCTTCTGTGATCCTCCATTCTCCTGTTCTCTTCCAACCTGTTTGATGGCTTGGGTTTATTCCAGTATTTACTCCCTCCTTTATTGAGTTCTTTATTATCTGATTTTTGGTATGGCTTCTTCTTAGCATCCAATTCTTCTTCCTGTAATAACGCCAGCGACACTGCAGTATCAACATTTCCCAGACTGTGCAACACAATGGCTGTTCGGATTTCTTCCCGCAGACCTCCCAAAAAATGAGTCACAGAGAATACATCGTCTTGTGATGGATTGTACAGCAATATATGATTTTGAAGTTGTTCAAACTTCTATACATACTCTGCCACTGTATTAGTATGTATATCAACTGACTCATACGCCTCTTATACAAGTTTCTGCCGAATATCTTCTCAGCTGCATCACACATAATTTCCCACTCAAACTGTCCCTTGACTTCAGTATTTTGCAGCCAGAGAGCTGCATTTCCAGTAAAATTCAGCGCTACCAGCCTTGTGCCAATCCCTAGGTGAACTCCCAACACTTCAAAGTAGGTCTCACATCTCTCTCTCCATAGCCTGGGGTTTTTCCATCAAATTTTGGAAACTCCATTTCGGGTATAGATTGACGTGGTGGCCATATCGGACCAGGATTTTGGCTGTTCCCCCTCAAACTCCCCTCTGTGGATCTAGGATCGAATACCTGTACTGCATAAGGCCCCTCTTGCTTACTGACAGGCGATGGAATTTGCGGGGCCCCTAGGATCCCCTTCATTTGCTCCCGTACTTGCTCATGACCTTGGACTCTAGCAGTGGATGTAGTATCTTCACCGGGTAAAACCGCCGGCGTCGAAGGCCCTAGATGAGTGACTTCCACTCCTGCACGTACTTCCCCCATGTCAGACTTCATTCCATGTACGTCATCCAAAATCTGTTTTAGCAGAGCATTAATCCCTTCAAACTGGTTTTCCACCGATGCCATGGATGCGGCCATCTTCTCCTCCCATTACAACAGTTTTTTCCTGGGCGTCAGAGCGGAAGACGACTCTGATACCAAATGTGATGATCATCCAGATTAAGTATACTCTGAGATACCATTTGAGCAAGAGAAAGGGTTGGAGTAGAGAACAAGGAAAGCAACGGAATCAGAGAAACAAGGAATGAGGATTCTGTTTTTCTTTGTTCATCGTTCAGGATCTTTCCGAGCAGAATTTATACGCTGCCCCAAAAGTAGGTGGGTCCTGTTAGGAAACCTTGGTGGCCGACGAAGACCCGCTTTGGCTCATCTGTTGAAATTTTAGACATAGGCTATAAATATAGAGGATAGGTCATCCCATTATATATGCATACGAGAAAGCAATAAAGAAACTCTGTCCCTCCGTATACTCTGTGTCTCCCTGTTCATTGTATTGTTCGTTGTTTTCGATCTGTCAGGAAACCCCGGACTACACTCGGTAGCGAGGTTTCTCAACACGTTATCAGCATGAGCCTCTACTACAAGGAGAAGGATCATCGACGACGAACGAACGACTACTACCGGCGATTGATCGCCCGATCCGATCTGCATCTATTCGTCCTCACGCCGGCATCCACTCGGATTTCCGAAAAATCCTACGTGATTTCTGTCCTACGCGACAGTCTACGGAATTCGCTCGCAGATTGAATCGAGGTATTGAATCTGGCATGAATTGAATAGCAGATTGAATTTGTGCATGAATTATTAGTAGATCGCGACCGGAACACCCATGCATTATCGCCGCGTCTCGCAGACGCCGTCGCCGTGCTCGTAGCACGCGCCGCACCACCGCCGTCGCCGTGCTCGTAGCACGCGCCGCACCACCGCGCTTCGGCTTCCGCATCGCCGCCATGCGCTCGAAGTCGCCCGGTCGCCTCGCTTACGCGCACGAAGCGCCACCGACCAGCCAGACCCCATGCGCTCGCAGACACCCGGGCCACCTCGTTGCCACCACCGATGTGCTCGCCGACGAACGGCCAAGCCTCGTTCTCCGCACCATCCGGCCCACGTCTCGCAGACCTGAGCCGCCTCGAATCATGCGCCGCCGCCCGGCCGCTTCGACGCACGTGCATGCAGCGCGCCGCCGCCGGTCGCCGACGCCCGAAGCCGTCCGATCGCCGCCTTGAAGTGCGCGTCGCCACCGGTTGCCTCGCTGGAAGGATGCGCTAGCAGCGCAGCCGTCTCCCGCGACGCGCCTCGAAGGTGCCGCCGTCGCCCAAACCGCCTCTTTTTCGCCGCGCGCGCGCCGCCGATTTGGATCCCGCCGCGCGCCTGGAAGGCGCTGCGCCGCCGCTTGGCCTGTGGTTTCGGCTCCATGCCTCGAAGGCGCTGCGCCGCCGGCCGACCAGCCGCTTCGTCTCTGGCACCGCGTCTCGAAGGCGCCCTCGTAGCCACTGTGCGCCTCGAAGACGCCACCACTCGCACCGGCTCCGGCGCCCTCAGAGCGCTGACCGGCCCGCCTTGGCTCCTGCGCTGAAGCCGGATGGCCATGCACCCGCGCCGTGCAAACCGAAGCCGGCTGGGAAAGGAACTCTAGTGCGCCAGCTTGAAGCTACGCGAGAAGAATCGACACTGGCGGCTGGGAGGGAACCCTAGTGCGCTGGCTCACTAATGCCCTCCCGTGCGGGCCATGAGGCATAGTAGGTTTTTCGGCCGGCCCATTAATTCCATGCGAAGCCATGTGGCCGAGTGCCCGAATGAATTAAAGAAGGAATTTGGTTCTGATTCCCACCGAGCCAACTATTCCAGTGGCTCTATGAAGGGATTTTCCACCGAGCCAACTATTCCAATGCACTAATGCACTAATGAAGGGATTTTCCAGTGCAAATATTTTATTTTTCTAGCATTCCTTTGACGTATTTATGAATATTTTTATGCATTTTGCAATTATTGCTGTAAATTCATGAGAATTTAAGCACGCCGCACGAAGCGGACACCGTCGCGCCAGAAAGCAGCAAGACAAACCCGTCGCATGCACGGCCGATCGTAAAGCGCCTGGCCGATCGCATGCGTGCATGAACCCGATCGCATGCACGAAGCCGATCGTATACGCGCACGAAGCCGCATGCGCGCATGAACCCGATCGCATGCATGAAACCGATCACACGAAGTCAATCGTGCGCATGAATCCGATCGCATGCATGAAGCCAATCGCACGAAGCCGATCACATACATGAATCTGATCGCATGCACGAAGTCGATCACATACATGCACAAATTATATCTATGAATCTTTGTGAATATTTATGAATCTTGTATTTTTCTTTAGTTTACTGGAAATTCATGAGAATTTAATTTATGCATTTATGAATCTTGCAACCACTCTCTATTAGATTGCACGAAGTAATCTAATGAAAGAATCTTATGAATATGCAAATGAATAGCATTGTCAAACGTGAGTTTTGAAGAATTGGCTCCGAATGGTTAGAACTATCTCACATGGGCACCAGTTATGAAGATCGTGCTTAGGAGCAAGAAGTTTCGAACTGCCATCGGCTTAGGGTCCTCGAAGGACACGCAACCTACTGCCGAGCAGAACGATCAAGCTTTGCATTTCCTCGGGCATTACCTCTCAGCCACTTTGAAGAATGAATATATGGCTAAGGAGAGTGTACCTGAGTTATGAACTGCACTTCAGAAGCGGTTCGAGAAACACAAGTCCACCATCTTGCTCCAAGCACAACAAGATTGGGCTCGCCTGAGGTTTACGGACTACAGAACAGTGGCCGAGTACAATTCTACCTTACACAGAATTTGTACCAATCTCTCTCTATGTGGCAAGAAGATCACTAAAGAGGAGAAGAATCCGATTCAGGGAAAGTCCAAAGCATGAATCGCATTATTAACATCTATTTTAGATTGTGGTTGTTAATGAATTTTGAATAATGAATTGTAAGCTCTCGAAGAGCATACTTTTTCTTTCTCATGAATGAATATGTAATTTATCCTTTATTCCAGTATTCTATTTTTGCAAGCAATGTTTGCATTATTTGCCACTGTCAGATTGGAATTATATTTCTTTTATCTAGAAATCGTGTAGCGCCCAAATGGAGGAGATATGTATTGTTGGCAGTGGTACAATAAATACCATCTTAAGAGAGTCGAAATACTTCCAGTCGATCACGAAGAACGCTGGAAGAATTACTACAATCGCAGGAAGCGATTCCTATATAATAGGTTCTGGAAGAGCCATAATTATATTACCAATGGGTACAACTTTAGTAATTGAAGAAGCCCTCTTGTACCCTGAATCAACGCGCACTCTCTTAAGTTTCAAAGACATCCGCGCCAATGGGTTTCACGTAGAAACCAATGAAGAAAATGGCAAAGAATACTTGTGCATCGTGAAACACGCGGTATGTGGAAAAATGGTATTAGAAAAATGTCTCTTATATGAATCTGGGTTGTACTACACGAAAATCAATGCACCTGCAGTGTATACTTCTTTGAAGACTGTTTTTAGAAGCTCTGAATTATTTTCTTTATGGCACTGTAGATTAGGTCATCCTGGTCTTAGAATGATGAGAAATATAGTTAACAACTCACAAGGTCATGGCATTAATGTTCAAAATTTCCCAATCATGAAGATTTTGTGTGCCATGCATGTGCCACCAGGAAATTAATAACTGACCCTCTGTTATGAAAGTGCAAAATGAAATCCCTGCATTCCTGGAACGCATCCAGGGGGATATTTATGGCCCGATTCAGCCCTTGTCAAGGCTGTTTTGGTACTTCATGATGCTCATTAATGCGTCCTCGAAATGGTCGCACGTATGCTTGCTGTCAACAAGAAACCATGCTTTTGCAAAGCTGATCTCGTAGATCATCAGAATTAAGAATGCATTTCCTAATCATCGTGTGAAGTCCATTCTAATGGACAATGCTGGCGAATTTACTTTCAAGGCATTTGATGATTATTGTACAAAGAATGAAATAGCGATTGAGCATTACACGCACGTCCCTCATAAAATGGACTAGTGAAGCACTAATAAAGAGGATTAAATTCATAGCCCGACCGCTCTTGCAGAGTTGTAACTTGCCCAACACTTGTTGGGGACACGCGATCTGCACGCAGCGGAAGACTCATCAATTTTAGACCATCGGCCTACAACATCCATTCACCTATGCAATTAGTGCAAGGGGTCATCCCAAGATTTCCCATCTCAAAAAGTTTGGATGTTTGGTATATGTACCTATCTGCCCACAATGATCGCAATGGGCCCTCTCCGCAAGTCGGGATATACGTTGGTTATGAAAGTGCATTCATAATCGGTATTTGGAACCCATGATCGAGACTTGCATCTGACCGATTCATTGATTGTATCTATTGACGAAGAATATTTTCCGTCATTGGGGAGAATTAGAACCCTTGAATAAGAATTGGGAAAATAAGCATAGAGAATTCGTGCATGACCCTTGCACTAGTTAAGAAAATGAAAGTCTATGAGACTCTATCAAGTATACTGAAACCGCCTTATCATTTTTGTGATATGAAGGAAGTGAGTAAGTTGCATTACTAGAAGTAATGCGCCAATGAGGGTTGCAATACCAAAGAGAATTCATGGTACCCTCAACTCGTTCTAGGGCCCCAGAAGAGAACAGGTAGTCTGGTTCCTCCACCCGAAGTACTGTAACACCCCAATTTTTGCTTTTCTTGCATTTAAATGGTATTTTGAGTTTTTGGGAATTCCTGGAATTTATTTGGATTTATTTTTGAATTAAGCCATTTATCAAATTAATTAAATACTAGAAAAGTTAAAATAAAATTTTACTGGAAATATTTTATTTGAGTCACAAATGTCCTAAAATATTTTTGAGAATTTTTCCAGAATTTTTCTGATACTTTTAATGCCCCAAATGAATTATTTTAATTTTGGGAATTATTTTAATCGGAAAAAGATTAAAAGTCAGATGAACAGTGTTGGGCCGAACACTGTGCGGCCCGTTCCGGAAAAACCCTAGCGCAATGGCCGTCCGATCTTCATCCGACGGTCCACGATCGCCACGTCGCTCTATCCGAATCATCGCCGGACTCATGGCCTTGCGTGTGGGCCTCGGCTTCGCGCTTTTCCTGAAGTCGAGGGCTATTTATTGCGCCGCCACGGGTTGTGATCCCCACTCGCGCACCCCAGCAGTACCGACGTCGCCGAGACACCGCCGCCTCGCCGACGAGCTCGCCAAGTCCGAAACCATCCGCCGTGATTCTTTGACCCGCTCGCCGTCGCCCGATGGAACCGTCGGACTCGGTCGGCGCCTTGCCGTCGAACATCACCGCCGCGTCGCCGGAGGACCACGTAAACGCGCGCGCCGCCGCCGTCTTCGTCTCTCGGTGAAGCGAGCCGCCATTGCCGCCGCCGAAGTCGAGCTTCACAACCGTCCGATCACGCATCAACGACCGGATTCCGCCACGTCGCCTTGAAACAATAAACCCCAACTTCTAACCTCAACCGTTAGATCACAGATCCGAGGGCGGCCCGTCTTCGCCACGTCGCTATTCATCGCGCGCGTGGACGCCGACAAGGCGGACCCACACGTCAGTCACACCGCACGAGCGACTATGCGCGCGTGTCAATGACAACACGGGCCCACACGTCAGTCGCACCGCACCGTGCACTGTGCACATGAGACGCTGACAGCACGGGCCCACTCGTCACCGCGACGCACTGCCGTCGTGTGGCGTCACAGATTGACGTCATCTTGGCGTCACGGTGGGACCCACTTGTCGCCGGATGGGCGAGCCCCTGGCGGCGCCAAGACGGGCGGTCAGGGATGACGTCAGCAAGGCTACGTGTCACTCTCTGGTGGCGACACGTGTCAAAGTTGACGCAATAATTAGTTTCCCGAAAAGAAAATATTTATTTAATTCGAAATATTGATTTTAAATATATTTTGAAACTTCAAATGCTTATAACTTTTGCGTTTTAACTCCGATTTGTGTGATTCCAATTCCTATAAATTTGTAAAATTGTGATCTTTCTGTTTATGAATTTTATTTGAATTTTTGAGCAATGTTTGTCTACTGTTTATTTACTTTATTGTTTTGTGTTTACGATACGCGTAGACGTTGAAGTACCCGAAGGTTTCGAGGGAGAAGTTCTGACCTAGGAGCAAGCTCAGGAGCCAGAATCAGTACTTTTTGAAGGCAAGTTGTGTTTGATCATGTTGAACCTATCATAGAAAAATTATTTCGATTTAATTTATTGCATGCTAATTTAGTAAAAATTGGTTTGAATGAATTTTGGGATTAGTTAAATGCCTAGTTGGTGTATGCCACCTTGTCGTATATAATTGTAGGCCATGAATCATTTGTCACCCTTGGTTGTGGATTAATAGTTGGACATTAATTATTGGCCAACATGGGTTGAGTAGACCGTAAGTAGTATGCTTAGCCCTGCCATGTGGAAATTTCATGATTTTGGAATACCAAAGTTAATATTGACTTAATGAGATATGGAATGTATTTTGTGAATGAGACATGTGTTATTGAGTTGATGATGGCACGTGGTGCAATGGTAAAGAACCGGGGTGGGAAAATGATTTAGACTGAGGCATGTGGCAAGATTGTTTCTGGTGGGCCAAGAGTGGCAACTGGGCGGTCGTATTTGGTTTTATTGGTTTTGGATATTTAAGGTCATTCTTGGTTAGTCTTGCCTCGGTCGACTAAGGACTTAACCTTGCGAGCATTTGAACTGAGTCTTTCATACAACCACAAGCTCCGTAATGGGACGGACCTAGCTGAGTAAACTGGGAAATCTATTCTTTGGTACTGTCGTGGTGGTGTGGGGCCGGAGGAGTGGGTGAGAACTCACATGGCGCAAGAGGGGGGCCCAGGGTGTGGTAACCAGTCCCTCCAGTGTTGAAACCTTAGCGGGCAGTACTGGGTTTAGACGGAACTTTGGAAAGGCTTTGTTACGGTTATTTGCCTTGGTGGTATTTGACTGTATCTTGTGGGTAAAGTGTATAACCTCTGCAGAGTGTACAACCTATTGAATAGCCGTGCTCACGGTATTGAGCATCGCTCGGTGATTCTGACCAAGGGTTAGATTTTCATGAAAATGACTTGTTTATGGAAAATGCTTGGGTTGGTGATGATGAATTTGACTTAGGATGGAAAAATGATTTACAATTGAAATGTTTGTGAAAGCTACTATTCCTACTATCGATTTATGCTTTGCAAATTACTCTGTTTATCTTGAATCTCAGATCTTGACATGAACCATAGCCTACCCTTTGTACTAAACCATGCATGTAGCCTATTAGCATTGCATTCTGTGCATGACTTGCTGAGTGCTCAAAGTACTCACCGCACAACAACACAACTTCAGTTGAAGAAGAAGCAACCCCTGCTCAGGAGGAGGAGTACCAGGAGGAGCCGACTAACTAGGGAGCGAGCCCAGTCAGTTGACTGTGGCAAATTGGTTGGCGCCACGAGTTTATTTTGATTCATTGCATTTGAATATTTTAATAAGTCTTGCCTCATGAGGCGATTTTGTAACTTGACCATAAGGTCAATCAACTAGTTTGAGTATTTAATTAAAGTACTTATTATTTCGTGGTTATGGTGTGATATGTACCAATGTTGAGGCTGTGCACTAGCGCGATCCTAGACTAGTGCTGAATACACGAGGGTCCGGATTTGCATATTCGGGTCCCGGCAGAGGTGGTATCGAGCCATCTTCGATTGTAGGGTGACCCTTAGTTAGAATGGTCGTAGTGAGGATAAAACTATTTTCTAAAAAGTTAAAAAGTGCCAAGATGATAATGCAATCTCGACTTACTCCTTCTCTCTTTTCATACCCCTTGCTGAATTTATCACGTCTTCGCTTTGTTTTAAAATATCCGAGTTTCACGTGAGTGTCCTTTGGCGATGAGGATGATCCACTCTTTTGGTGAGCCTTTGGAGGGCACGCCATGAGCTTTGGCGATGATGCATTTGCTTGGAGGTTCTGACAGGCGATCTTCAGGGGACTCATCAGAGTGTGCAGGATCGATATTGCTCGATGTCACCATCACGGCTTATGCTCGGGATAGGCGAGGGCGAAGTCGTCCCATCCGCATCACTTGCCAGAGGTCGTCATTTGATCTTTGGGATCCGGAGAAATCGCGTCTGGCGATGAGGCGATTGCTCGTACCTACCCGGGGAGTTGGATGGCACGATGTTTCGTCACCACACCACGCAGAGACACTCGCTACAACCGAGAGCCCATAGAGGAGGAGGATGCCACGATCACCCACGGCCGATATGTCATCGCTCAAGAGGATGCTATCGACGAGGCGGTTCGGGGCTGCAGAGGTCTCGTGGCGCATTCACGCGGTGAGGGCTCATCATTGCAGAACTTGTGAGTACTTGGCCCACTCTATCCAGAGGATTGGGGAGCTAGAGACGATCTTTGACGGACGAGCCGGAGCTCTTTGAGCTACACGACCAGACCCGGAGGAGCCACAGCAGGAGCCGCAGCCAGAGCCAGAGCCAAAGCCGGTGGAGGTTAAGCCAGAGCCGGTGGAGGTCAAGCCGGAGCCAGTGGAGGTTGAACCCGCAGCAGAGGAGGCAGGAGGCGCATCCAGTGCGGATCGTTGGGATAGGTTTGTACAGGCCAAACACACCCGGTGTATCCACCAGAAGTTCGGTGGGGATGGCTTGAGGAGTGGCGTTAGGATTAGCAGTTGAGACTCCTGCGTTGAGTCGCGTCTTGGAATAAGAGTCACCCTTAGAGGCGTTTGACTCCAGAGTATTAGCTTGATTTACTTCTTTCATGCTTGTGAGTGATGGGTATGTGTTGCATGGCCCCTAGGCATTGTGAGCAACCATACCTCGGTATTAATAAAGTAATAAAGTAATAAAGTTGGATTTTGCTATTTCACCTTTGACCCCGCATAAGTATTCTATTACTTGTCTACTCTTATTTCCCTCTCATCTCTAAACCATGGAGCAATCGATAGATGGTGAACACTCGTGGAAACCAAGGAGGAAATGGAAGTGGTTCACGCTCAGCTGGAAACACCGATGACGGAGGACAAGGACCCCAACCAAGACCGCCGATTGATATGCGAGAACTTTGGAGCCTTTCTTGCTGCAGACTCGGTTAATGCATGCCATGATGCAGCAGATGCAGCAGGTCACCGCCCAAGCTAACCAGGTCAACCCAGTGCAGAGGCCACACTCGAGGCTGTCAGAATTCATGAGGACTCGGCCGCCTACATTTTCTGGAAATGCCAATCCATTGGAGGCAGATGATTGGCTGAGGACGATAGAGAGAAAGTTGCACATCACCCAGTGTGAAGGAAATGAGAGGGTACTTTATGCCTCTCATCGCCTTGAAGGAACTGCGGTGAATGGTGGGAAAACTATCATACGCGCTCATGAGCACCCACGGGACATCGGTGGGAGGAGTTCACGATTGCTTTCCGGCAGTATCATGTGCCCGAAGGCATAATGGAGTTGAAAAAGGAAGAGTTTAGGGCACTGAAGCAGGGCAATCAACCAGTGTTCGAATATCTGAATAAGTTCACGCAGCTGGCACGCTACGCACCTGAGGACGTAGCCACAGACAAGGCCAGGCAGTCCCGTTTCATGAAAGGACTGAATTCAGGCTTGCAGGTGGGACTCATAACCCACACCTTTCCGGACTTTCAGGAACTAGTGAACAAGGCGCTGATATTGGAGGACAAGCGCAAGGAGCTGGAGGACAACGAAGCGCAGATGGCACAAACGAGGAGTACGCCAGTATGCCTGCAGCGTTTGAGGGTTGCACCAAACCAGTTTTTCAGATTTCAGCCAAGGAATGTGGTGATGACGCCGCCACCAGTACCAAGACCTGCCGGACAAAATTTCCAGACACCAACACCATCGGAACGCACCGCAGCAGAAGCCATGTGGTCGGTGAGGCGTTGTTTAACTGCAACGAGCCGGGGCACTTCGCCAATTATTGTCCTAAGAAGGGAGGAGGAGTGACACCAGTTCGCTTCAACCTTGGAACTACACCAACGAAGACACCTGCGCCAGGAGCAAGCCGTGGAGCTACGCAATATGGAGCTGCCACACAGACTGTGGTAAGAGGCAGGGTGAATCATGTCACCGCGGATGCAGTGTAGAATACATCGGACGTCGTACTGGGTAAGTTACTTGTCAACTCAGTACCTGCAACAGTTTTATTTGATTCTAGAGCTTCACATTCGTTTATATCCCGGATTTTTGCTGTGAACAATGGGTTGAAAATGGTGAACCTTAGGCACGTATTGCTAGTACAATCCACAGGATCGAACTCCGATCGATGTAGGATGTTCAGGGTAAAGTTGCTTATAGATGGGACGAGTTCCTAGCAAACTTAGTGGTGTTAGATACCTAGACCCTAGATGTTATTTTGGGAATGGACTGGTTGTCTAAACACAAGGTTGTATTAGACTGTGGACGAAGAGTCATATCAGTCGAGAGCCCTTGTGGGAGAAAAATAGAGTTTCAGGCAACTGCCATTCGGGATGGACAGTTGAGGGTCAATAGTGTGGAGGCCGTCAGCATAGAAGATGTACCAGTTGTCAGAGAATACTCGGATGTATTTCCAGAGGATTTATCTGGGATGCCACCAGACAGGACATAGAGTTAAATGTCGAGTTACCGAGGGAACAGCCCGATAGCTAAGAGACCTTATCGGATGTCAACCGATGAGTGGTAGAAATGAAGAAGCGATTGAGGAGTTAATGGATAAAGGATTTATCGGACCAAGTTCGTCACCATGGGGAGCACCGGTTGCATTTGTCAAAAAGAAGGATGGGAGTTATCGGATGTGTGGATTAATGAGCTTTGAATGAAGTCACTATAAAGAATAAGTACCCATTACCGGGATCGATGACCTATTTGATCGGTTGAGAGGAGCCGAGTTTTCTCCAAGATTGACCTACGATCGAGGATATCACCGGTGAAGATTAGATCGGAGGATGTCGAAGACCGCATTTTCGTCAAGATGTGGGCACTACGAGTTCTGATTATGTCTTTTGGTTTGACAAATGCACTGCATATTTCATGAACATGATGAACAAGGTTTTCATGGAATACTGGACAAGTTCATTGTTGTGTTCATAGATGACATTCTAGTCTACTCCAAGACGAGGGAAGAGCATGCCGAACATCTGAAGCTAGTTCTGGAGAAATTAAGAGAGCAGTAACTTTTCGCTAACTTTAGCAAGTGTGATTTACGGAAGAACAAGGTGGAATTCCTTGGACATGTGGTGACCGAAGGAGTCATGATTGATCCAAGTAAGGTGGAAGCGGTGTTGCATTAGGAGCCACCCAAGGCGGTGACTCAAATCGTAGTTTTCTTGGAATGGCGGTTATTACCGCCGATTTATTGAAGGATTCTCAACGATTGCGAGACCTCTTACGCAACTGTTGAAGAAGGAGAAGAAGTTTGCATGGACGCCGGAATGTGAGCGGAGTTTTCAGGAGTTGAAGAAACGCTTGACAACGGCACCAGTGTTAGTTCTACCGGATTTAAGCCAGAACTTTGATATATACTGTGATGCATCACGCCAAGGACTAGGATGCGTGTTGATGCAGAACAGAAAGGTCGTTGCATATGCATCAAGGCAGTTGAGGCCGCATGAGGAGAACTATCCGACGCATGATCTGGAATTAGCAGCCGTGGTACATGCCCTGAAGTTATGGCGGCACTATCTAATTGGGAACAGATGTGAGGTGTACATGGACCATAAGAGTCTCAAATATATATTCACCCAATCAGACCTGAACATGAGGCAGAGGAGGTGGTTGGAACTAATTAAGGATTACAATCTGGGGATTCATTATCACCGGGAAAGCCAATGTGGTGGCGGATGCTTTAAGCCGAAAAGAGCCATTACGTGAACATGTTGGTGGAGGAAAGCCAGGTTGGGTTGTGCAAGGAATTTCAGAAGCTGAAGTTGGAAATCGTGCCTAAAGGATTTTTAGCCACACTAGAAGTGAAGCCTACCCTGGAAAATCAGATTCGGGATGGACAGAAGGACGATGTCAAGATTCAGAGGATTAAGTCTAAAATGGAGGAAGGCAAGGCAAAGGATTTCCAGCTGGATGAGCAAGGTACATTGTGTATCAAGAAGCGCATTTGCGTACCGCACAAGAAGGAATTGAAACAGCTGATTCTGGAGGAAGCTCATGACTCCAAGTACTCTATTCATCCGGGAAGCGCTAAGATGTATCAAGACCTGAAGGAAAGATTTTGGTGGCCAAGCATGAAGCGTGAAGTCGCGGAGCATGTCGCGTTGTGCGACATATGCCAAAGAGTCAAAGCAATGCATCAAATGCCAGCAGGACTACTACAGCCGCTGAAGATACCTGAGTGGAAATGGGAGGAAATCAGAATGGACTTCATTACTGGTCTACCGAGGACCTAGACAGGGTATGACTCCATATGGGTTATAGTGGACCGTTTGACAAAGGTCGCCCACTTCATACTAGTGAAGACTACATACTCAGGGGACCGCTTAGCAGAGTTGTATATGTCAAGAATTGTATGTCTACACGGAGTTCCGAAGAAAATTGTATCGGACAGAGGTACCCAGTTTACCTCAAGATTTTGGGATAAGTTGCATGAGGCTCTAGGGACCCGTCTGAACTTCAGTACCGCATATCACCCACAGACAGATGGGCAAATGGAAAGAGTTAATCAGATACTGGAGGACATGTTGAGGGCATGTGCATTGGCTTATACAACTTCGTGGGATAAGTGTTTGCCATATGCCGAGTTCAGCTACAACAATAGTTACCAGGCAAGTTTGCAGATGTCGCCATTCGAAGCGCTATATGGAAGACCCTGTCGAACGCCGTTGAACTGGAATGAGACCGGAGAACGTCATATGTTTGGGCCGGATATACTTCGAGAAGCTGAAGAGCAGATAGCCATGATCAGGGAAAGATTGAAAATTGCGCAATCAAGGCAGAAGAGTTATCTTGATAATCGCCAGAGGATTTGAGCTTTGAGCACAAGATTTTGTGCATCTCGAGTTACCCCACTCAAAGGAGTTAAGAGGTTTCACACCAAAGGGAAGTTAGCGTTAAGAGGTTTCACACCAAAGGGAAGTTAGCGCCAAGGTATGTTGGCCCATTCAAGATCCTAAGTCGTAGAGGTGAAGTAGCGTGTCATTTGGAGTTCTGCAGATCTTTAGCAGGTGTGCATGATGTGTTCCATGTGTCACAATTAAAGAAATGTCTCCGAGTGCTAGAAGAGCAGATGCCGTTATAGTCGGTCGAGCTGCAGGAGGATTTGACTTATAAAGAGTACCCGGTGAAAATCTTGGACACAAGGGATCAAGAAACGAGAAATAAATCGACCCGCTTCTGCAGAGTTCAGTGGAGTAACCATTCCAAGAGCGAAGCAACCTGGGAGCGTGACGAAGATCTGAAGAAGGAATTTCCAAACATATTCCTTAGTCAGCCCTGAATCTCGGGGTCGAGATTCCGTTAAGGGGGGGAGGTTTGTAACACCCCAATTTTTGCTTTTCTTGCATTTAAATGGTATTTTGAGTTTTTGGGAATTCCTGGAATTTATTTGGATTTATTTTTGAATTAAGCCATTTATCAAATTAATTAAATACTAGAAAAGTTAAAATAAAATTTTGCTGGAAATATTTTATTTGAGTCACAAATGTCCTAAAATATTTTTGAGAATTTTTCCAGAATTTTTCTGATACTTTTAATTCCCCAAATGAATTATTTTAATTTTGGGAATTATTTTAATCGGAAAAAGATTAAAAGTCAGATGAACAGTGTTGGGCGAACAACATGCGGCGTCCGCTCCGGAAAAACCTAAGCGCAGTGGTCGTCCGATCTTCATCAAGCGGTCCACGATGCGCCACCGCGCTATCCGAATCACCACGGACTACGCTGCCAAGACCTTGTGTGGGCCTCGGTTTCGCGCTTTTCATGGACGTCGAGGGGGCTATTTATTGCGCCGCCACCCGGGTTGTGATCCCCACCTCGCGCCGCACCCAGCCGTACACCGCACGTCGCCCGAGACGCCGCCGCCTCGCCGCACGAGCTCGCCGAAGTCCCGAAACCATCCGCCGTGATTCTTTGACCCGCTCCGCCGTCGCCGTCCATCCTCCGCCGTCGCCAGTGGCACCGTCGGACTCAGCGCGTCGCGCCGCGTCGGGAGCATCACCGCACGTCGCCGGAGGACCACAGAAACGCCGCGCCGCACGTCGTCGTCTTCGTCTCCGGTGAAGCAGAGCCGCCGCGCCGTCGCCGCCGAGTCGAGCTTCCACAACCGTCCGATCACGCATCAACGACCCGGATTCCGCCACGTCGCCTTGAAACAGTAAACCCCAACTTCTAACCTCAACCGTTAGATGCAGATCCGAGGGCAGCCGTAGTGCCACGTCGCTATTCACTGTGCGCGTGACGCTGACAAGGCGGACCCACATCGATCACACCGCCGACGGCGATCGCGGCGGCGTGTCACCGACAACACGGGCCCACGTCGCTGCCGCCGACCGCAGTGCTGACTGCGGTACACGAGACGCCGACAAAGACGGGCCCACTCATCGCCGCCGACGCGCCGTGCGTGTGGCGTCACCGTTGACGTCATCTTGGCGTCGCAGTGGGACCCACTTGTCGACCGGATGGCGAGCCTGGCGGCGTCACGATGGCGTCAAGGCGGCGTCGAGACGGCGGTCAGGGATGACGTCAGCAAGGCTACGTGTCACTCTCTGGTGGCGACACGTGTCAAAGATGACGCAATAATTAGTTTCCCGAAAAGAAAATATTTATTTAATTCGGAATATTGATTTTAAATATATTTTGAAACTTCAAATGCTTATAACTTTTGCGTTTTAACTCCGATTTGAGTGATTCCAATTTCTATAAATTTGTAAAATTGTGATCTTTCTGTTTATGAATTTTATTTGAATTTTTGAGCACTGTTTATTTACTTTATTGTTTTGTGTTTACGATCTGGCGTAGAGCGTTGAAGTACCGAAGGTTTCGAGGAGAAGTTCGACCGAGAGCAAGCTCGGGGAGCCGAATCGATTACTTTTGAAGGCAAGTTGTGTTTGATCATGTTGAACCTATCATAGAAAAATTATTTCGATTTAATTTATTGCATGCTAATTTAGTAAAAATTGGTTTGAATGAATTTTGGGATTAGTTAAATGCCTAGTTGGTGTATGCCACCTTGTCGTATATAATTGTAGGCCATGAATCATTTGTCACCCTAGGTTGTGGATTAATAGTTGGACATTAATTATTGGCCAACATGGGTTGAGTAGACTGTAAGTAGTATGCTTAGCCCCGCTTGCGTGGAAATTTCATGATTTTGGAATACCAAAGTTAATATTGACTTAATGAGATATGGAATGTATTTTGTGAATGAGACATGTGTTATTGAGTTGATGATGTACGTGGTGCAATGGTAAAGAACCAGGGGTGGGAAAATGATTTAGGCGAGGCATGTGGCAAGATTGTTTACGTGGGCCAAGAGTGGCAATCGGGGTCGTATTTGGTTTTATTGGTTTTGGATATTTAAGGTCATTCTTGGTTAGTCTTGCCTCGACGACTAAGGACTTAACCTTGCGAGCATTTGAGGCGAGTCTTTCATACAACCACAAGCTCGTAATGGGACGGACCTAGCTGAGTATGGCCGGGAAATCTATTCTTTGGTCTTGTCGTGGTGGTGTGGGGCCGGAGGAGCGGGTGAGAACTCACATGGCGCAAGAGGGGGCCACTGGTGTGGTAACAGATCCCTCCGGTGTTGAAACCTTAGCGGCGATCTTGGGTTTAGACGGAACTTTGGAAAGGCTTTGTTACGGTTATTTGCCTTGGTGGTGTTTGACTGTATCTTGTGGGTAAAGTGTATAACCTCTGCAGAGTGTACAACCTATTCGAATAGCCGTGCTCACGGTATTGAGCATCGCTTCGGTGATTCTGACCAAGGGTTAGATTTTCATGAAAATGACTTGTTTATGGAAAATGCTTGGGTTGGTGATGATGAATTTGACTTAGGATGGAAAAATGATTTACAATTGAAATGTTTGTGAAAGCTACTATTCCTACTCTTGATTCTTGCTTTGCAAATTACTCTGTTTATCTTGAATCTTTGTCTTGCACATGAACCATAGCCTACCCTTTGTACTAAACCATGCATGTAGCCTATTAGCATTGCATTACATGCATGACTTCTTGAGTGCTCAAAGTACTCACCGCACAACAACACAACTTCAGTTGAAGAAGAAGCAACCCTGCTCGAAGGAGGAGTACGGGAGGGCCGAGCGAACTAGGGAGCGAGCCGGTCGATTGCCTATGGCAAATTGGTTGGCGCCACGAGTTCATTTTGATTCATTGCATTTGAATATTTTAATAAGTCTTAGCCTGAGGCGTATCTTTGTAACTTGATCATAAGGTCAATCAACTAATTTGAGTATTTAATTAAAGTACTTATTATTTCGTGGTTATGGTGTGATATGTACCAATGTTGAGGCTGTGTGCACTAGCGATCTGGACTAGTGCTGAATACACAGAGGGTCGGATTTGCATATTCGGGTCCCGACAAGTACCGGGGCCTTTGGGGAAAAAGGGGCAAGAGGACTTACCACACCAATCACAAAGATGCCCCAAGGAAAGAAGGGAGCAGTTGAGACTGGCTGGAAAGAACCTATGAAAAAGGCAATTCAGATTTGAATCTTCCATTGCGAGAAGCCAGGAAACTATGTGTGCGCACACATGGGCGATGAAAAGCTAAAGGAACTTGCTCTGTGATGGGAAATAGCGATGAAGAGCATGTAGAAGTGCATGAAGCACCCCATGGCGAAATGGCCATAAATTTTGTAATAACAGGAGAATCACACGAATAGAGCAACGACCAATGTCGATGCATACTTTGCAAAAAGATTACCTCGATCATTAATCATGATCCGGGCTGCATCTCTCGCAGAATGCAAGAAAAGGCTAGATTGGGAAGATTGGAAGAAGGCAATCACCGCAGAGTTAGTCTCTCTGAACAAAAGAGAGGTGTTTGGGCCAGTATGCCGCACGCCTCCCCATATAAACCCCGTAGGTTACAAATGGGTCTTTGTTCGGAAGAAGAATGAAAACAACGAAGTTGTAAGGAACAAAGCAAGCCTTGTTGCGCAAGGTTTCACTCAACGTCCTGAGGTTGATTATGAAGAAACCTATTCTCCGGTCATGGGAGGAATAACCTTTAGATATTTGATCTCAATGGCAGTCAACTTGAAGTTGAAAATGAAGCTAATGGATGTAGTCACAGCATATCTGTATGAAAATTTGGATTCGGAGATATACATGAAAGTACCGGAAGGTGTCCCGATCCCGAATCAAGATAGAGCAAACAGAAACCTGTACAGTGTGAAATTGGAGAAATCACTGTACGGGCTAAAGCAGTCAGGAAGAATGTGGTATAATCGCTTGAGTGACTTTCTCTGCAAGAAAGGCTACACGAAAAGCAAATATTGTCCATGTGTATTTATACAGCGATCCCCAAATGGATTCTGTATAATCTCCGTCTATGAAGATGACTTGAATATCATTGGAACGGATGAAGAAATTGAAGAAGCATGCTCATACTTGAAATCTGAGTTTGAAATGAAAGACTTGGGTAAAACTAAGTTCTGTTTAGGCTTGCAGCTTGAACATGTCCAAGGAGGAATCTTGGTACATCAATCAGCCTACACGCAGAAAGTGTTGGAAAGATTTGGTTTTGACTAATCATATCATGCGAAAACTCCAATGGTCGGAAGGTCACTCCAAGCAGACCAAGATCCATACAGGCCTAGAGAAGAGGGGGAGGAAGTCCTGGGAGCAGAATTCCCATATCTGAGTGCAATTGGAGCATTCATGTACCTTGCAAATAGCACCAAGCCGGACATTGCGTTCGCCGTGAACTTGCTAGCCAGGTATAGCGCAGAATCCACCAAAAAGCATTGGAAAGGGGTTAAGGACATCTTCCGTTACATTCAAGGAAACAAGGACCTCGGTCTATTCTATAGAAATATGAATGAACTAAGCTTGGTCGGTTATGCCGATGCTGGGTTCCTGTCGGACCCGTATACTGGAAGGTCCCAAACGGGATATGTTTTCCTTTGTGGAGGAACAACAGTTTCCTGGAAGTCATCTAAGCAGACTCTTGTCTCGACATCGACAAACCACTCGGAAATCATTGCCTTATATGAAGCCTCCCGTGAATGTGCATGGCTTCGAAGAATGGTTCACCACATCCAGAAGTCATGTGGTTTGAACATTGAACAATCTCCCACTATAATCTATGAAGATAATGCAGCTTGTGTTGCTCAAGTACAGATGGGATATGTGAAGAGCAATCTCACGAAGCATATCAACCCCAAATTTTTCTATGCTCATGAATTACATAAGATGAACGAGATTAAGGTACTGCATACTAAGTCATGTGAAAATCTCGCAGATTTGTTCACTAAGTCACTCCCAGCATCTACTTTCGAAAGGTGCGTTAAAGGAATTGGGATGATGAGACTTAGAGAAGTGCAGATTTCAGGGGGAGATATTTCACATACTCCTAAATAAATCTTGAAGTTGAAGTTTGAGTACCCAACGTGATCTTGAAGATTAACATTGAAGTTTGGGTGAATTGTACTCTTTTTTCCTTAGTGAGTTTTCACGGAAGTTTCTCACGTAAGGTTTTTGATGAGGCAATTCGTGCAACACAGCAAGCGTATGCTATGTACTCTTTCTCCAAGTATTTTTCCTACTGGGTTTTTCTGGAGTTTTGATGAGGCATATGCATCTCGCGGCAAAGGGCCAAGGGGGAGTGTTAGGAAACCTTGGCGGCCCACGAAGGCCCGCTTTGGCCCATCTGCCGAAACCCTAGGCATAGGCTATAAATATGGAGGAGGGGTCACCCCATTGTATATGCATACGAGAAAGCAATAAAGAAACTCTGTCCCTCCGTATACTCTGTGTCTCCCTGTTCATTGTATTGTTTGTTGTTTTCGATCTGTCGGAAAACCCCGGACTACACTCGGTAGCGAGGTTTCTCAACAGGTCCAGCCACACAAACATCTAAAAGGACTCCAACAACTCAGAACGACGCAAGACCAACACACGCCTTCCGCCCAGCGTTGTCTAGACTTCAGATTTGCCGATATTGTCCTGTTCACTGTCCGCCACATAACAGACTGCTCCTCCCGCTCAACGCTGCTGGGAAGCTTCACGGCTGTACACACGGAACGTCGTTCTGCTGCTGCCTTACGAGTCTGGCAAGCTTGCTCTTCTCCGATCTCCAGGTGACTGCAGCCACACGTCATGCACAGCCGCTGCCTCTAGAGTGCGTATAGCTTCTGCTGCTGCCATGGTGAACACGCAAAGCGTGCGCCTCTCAGCCGAGCACGCCGCCTCTTGCTTTGCACGCTCGACACGAGAATGCCTCGGCTTCGTAGTCTCGACTTGGATTGTCAGTCCTCCGTCGATGGCGCAGATGTATGCCGCCTCACCTCAGGAGTTTCCTGGCCGCGAAGTGCCCACCGGTCAAAGCTTGCTCCAACGGTCTGCTGCTCGCCCGTATGCTGCGTGCCGTTTCTTGGCTCTTCTGGTGTCAGCCCGAGAGTCTCCTTCTCTCGGTGGTAGCGGCTTGATATATAAAAAAAAACTAGAGTCTGATACCAATTATTAAAATAGAACATCAAAAAAACTTTAGGCAATTTTCTATTGCATTACCTTTTGTTTTCTTACTTACAAAACTCATAACTACCTCTAAATTTATATCTAAAACTACAGTCTTAAGAAACGGAATAGGATTCTACTTCCTTGTCTTAATCGAACTCCTCATTCTAATCGGCTCAATCAAAACTTACGGAGTTTAAATCTTTTGAAACTAAAATTCATATCAAGATTATATATAATATAGATGCTTAACTAACTGGTCAAGATAATATTATATATAATAGACGCCAGCCGGCGTTGGCAAGTTCACTTTTATGATTATTTTAATTACTGTAATAGAGGTCATTGTAATCGCAGCGTTTATGTTAGGAATATTATAATTTTCACGTTGAAGGGTGGCAAATATCCAATTAAACCTATAAACTATAGATTGTAGCATCCATATGAAAACAAATACACTTATCTTTCTTACATACATATACATATAAGTAAATGGTGATATACTCTTGGGTGTACGTACTTCCACTCTAAGTATACCACTTAAATAATGTTGTTATACCTCTTTATCCTTTTGAGCATACTCTAATACTAATTATAAGATACCCCCAAGTGATTTCTACGAAAAATTTCATCATGCTCCACTTTTTATAGCATAATTTGTGTATACACTCTTTTTACATATAGAAAAGTGCATATAGTAAAAATAAAGAGCTTTGATGAAATTTTTTAAACTACATCGCATTGGAGTTTCTTATAATTACTATTGAAATATACTGAAAGTGATAAAAAAGTATAACATATTCGTTTAAGTGGTATATTAGAGGTGGGATTATGTACACCTAAATCTGAAAAACTTCCACAATACACACACATATATATACATGTATATATACATATACATATATACATACACATATACATATAGCCAAAACACTACAACACGTCGGGCTTCCGATGACACCTATAAATGCCTTTAAAACCTTATAAATGCCTTAAAAAGATTTTAGATGGCGTTTACATGGCGTCAAGAAAAGTAATTGGCGGCGCTTAATTATCCACGGCATTTATAAGTGCCGTGAAAGACTCTAACCCGGCGTTTATAAGTGCCGGGGTTCCCTCTATCATGGCACTTTATAAGTGCCGGGGTTCTCTCTATTTATGGCGTTTACAAGCGCCGGGGATCCCTCTATTCGTGGCATTTAAAATCACACGCTTAACTTCAGAGTTTTTATAAGATCTAATACTTTAGTGGTGGTATGATCACATCTGATATATAATGCGTCCCTCCTCCCCTTAACCCCGTTAAACACCCGAACACCGATTTTCAATTATTTCAAATTAGCAAACTATTGAGGTAATTAGCAAAATCATCATACGATAAGATCTCCAATTATATTCTTTTAGGCACCAATTCTAGTTTGCAAATACGAAATCCGAGCATATTTCTTAAAATAGACGTAACTTTTGACTCGTACCTCCAATCGGGGCGTTCTTTGGCTCATTGGAAAGATAACGAAAAATAGCATCTGAAATTGATAAGTGTCACAAAATCAGATGGTCGAAAAAATTTGAATTTTCAAACAAAATATCAACGAAAATTGAATTTTCGGACAAAATTTGAAATTTTAGACAAAATATCATCGAAAATGAAATATTTGGACAGAAATTATTGCAAATGGAATATTAGTTTCAATTATTTCAAATATAATATTATTTAATTTCAATTCTTTCAAATTCTCCGGTGTGGTATTCACGTTTATAAACGCCGTGGTAGAGTCTACCACGGCGCTTATAAACACCGGGGAATTCCACTCTATACCGGCGTTTATATGCGCCGTGGAAGACTCTAACCCGGTGTTTATAAATACCGGTATAGAGTGGAATTCCCCGGCGTTTATAAGCGCCGTGAAAGACTATAATCCGGCGTTTATAAATGCCAGTATAGAGTAAAATTCCCCGATGTTTATAAGCGCCGTGGAAGACTCTAACCCGGTGTTTATAAACGCCGGTATAGAGTGGAATTCCCTGGTATTTATAAGTGTCGTGGTAGACTCTAACTCGGCGTTTATAAACGCCGGGGAATTAAATGCCTCAAATGATAAAAAAACGCCGGCTTTAGCCTTATTAGGGGCGTTTAGATTAAACGCCGGGTAAAATAAACGCCGGGAAATCCATGTTATCTTGTAGTGAAATGGGGCACCATGGTGCCTGGGTGCCATAATTTCAAATGCACGAATTCAAGCCATATACAAGTATATTTTTCAAAAATTTCAGTTTTAGGACATATACCTATCTATAACAATTCAAATGAAATGCATACCTTTGAAAAAATATGGTTGGATTCAAAGATTTTGAATGACTTTGGATCACATGCTTTGCTGATTTATATATAAAATCAGCGCATATCTACAACCAAACTATTATGAAAAATGAAAACTCTAGTTTGAATTTCAGTTCAAACTTGTTTGAACTAATTAGTAAACTAGTTAAACTTAGCATCATAAAAATTTCAAAAAAATTCACATGAAAATATATAAAAAATATCCTTTTTAGATCATGGTGCAAAGGCACCATGGTGCCCCAGGTAATTATACTATATATATACACACATACATGGTGCACAGGTACCATGGTGCCCCAGGTAATTATACTATATATACATATATATACACATATATGTACATATATATAGGAAGTCAAAATAGGACACCATGATGCCTGGGCACCATGATTTCAAATGCGGGGATTCAAACCATATTCGAGTATATTTTTAAAAGTTTCAGTTTTAGGGTATATACACATTTATAAAAATTCAAATGAAACATATAGGTTTGAAAAAATATACTCGAATTCAAAGATTTTGAACGAGTTTGAATCACATGCTTTACTAATTTATATATATACTTGTTTGAACTAGTTAGTAAACCAGTTAAACTCAGCATCCTAAAAATTACAAAAAAATATCGCATGAAAATACATAGAGAAAATATCTATTTTGGATCATGGTGCCCCAGATAATTGTACTATATATATCTATACACATATATATACACACACATAATATGTATGTGTGTGCGCGCTAACCAAAAGATATCAAGAATAGGAATTCTCCTTGCACATGTAAGCAACATTGTTACTGCACAGTATTCCTATAAGATTTTAATCGAAAGAGGTTTAGATGCAACTTGCAGATAGGCGCTCCGATGAAGGTTGATGAAGAGTCAGATGGCGTCGCGAAACAACTCATAGTAGGAAGCAGTGAGCAGTCTTGTGAAATGCTTCCCAAAAACATGGTTTGCCCCTTCCTATGCAAGATCAAGAGAGGGAATGATTTCAGAAACACTGCTCTCCCTGCACCGGTGCATGCCAACGAAGGGATGGAGTAGCCGGGCAACACAACTCAATGGAACCAGAAAGAAAAAATTGTTTCTATCATTATTTCTCATTGAGAGGATGTCTCCTTATATAGACATAGATGGCCACTTATAGAAGGCAATAACTCTACACAGCAAAATTAGAAATGACATTAATGCATGCCATAAAAGTCCCACAAAATTAGCGTGCTTCAAACGTTCAGTTTGAAACATTCTTCTCTTTTCCAATATATGTTGTGTATATGTATGCCACATCATCATGCAAGGCTATGAGATGCAAAAAGAAGTTGTAGCTTCGCACATAATTAGACCCAAAATCATCACACCATTCACGTGAATACCACGTGTGAGTTGGCAATGGTGTGGCCAGGCGAGCATACGGGTGTTCTTCTTTTATTTTAATTTTTTTGATTCAACTTGGCTTGGCAAAGCAAACTCCATCTTATAAGTTGGATTCCTCCCATCTAGACTATTAATATGGTATAAAACTTCCTATCATCCACTATGCATGAGCAAGCCTTTAGAATTTTCTAAAATTTATGAAAAATATTAATTTAGACTAAACCCATAAACTCTTAATGGTACGATTTCAATGGCAACACCCCTGAGAACACGTTCAGGAGCTACTCCTCCGGCAGCAATGCCGGCATCAATGAGTTCGAGGGGTGCCGAGACGATGCAACATCGGGAATGATTTGTTCTCGTCCTACTCGAACAACGCCAATGGCGCTACCTCTGACTTCGAGAGCCATGGTAACTCCGTGAGATACAGGGCATGTTTGGATCCATTAGCACTAATAGTTAGCTAGCTAATAGCTAATTGTTGGCTAACTATTAGCTGGCTAATTATTAGTTAGAGCTGTTTGGAGGTACTAGCTAATAGGTGGTTGAAAATTTAGTTGTTGGTGGAAATGTCTATTGTACCCTTGCATTAATAGTTGTTTGCACAATGCCGAGGGCATATTAGTTATTTCACCATCTATTAGCAGGAATTAGCAGGGGAGAACCAGCTAGTAAGATAACTATTAGCTGGGTTAGCAGCTAATTGTTAGCTGGGTTATTAGCTAGTCTGTTTGGATTCATTTTAGTTAATTTTAGCAGCTAACTATTAGTGCTAATGGATCCAAACATGCCCATAGTCCGGTTGGGCTCCCAGCAAAATTTTAAAAATTTTAGTCGAGATTTTGGATTTACACCGGGGACAAGATTCTAAATCCGGACTAAATAAAAAATTTGAAAAAAAAATAAATTGCAAATTATTGACTTTTTTTTTATAAAACCGTCTTTGATGACTCCTCATCTCAGACGCTTTTTATATGAGTCTTTTGGTAGTAGTGAGTTGAATGTATGTGATCTTGTGAGAGTTGTGTCCACAAGTTTACGTGAGTTATACCTAGGTAGTTCCTGTTATAAGATAAGAGATTTCGTAATTGTATTTGATTGGACTCTATCTCTATGTGTGGGCGAATTCGAATCTATCACTTGCTGTTTCTTTTATATATTGGGTATCTCCTAGTACAAGAGATCAATCTAATAAAGCGAGAGAGTTTTTTCCTCCTCATATTATGTGATCCTTCCTATATTGCTATGATTGTGTTGATGAATTGATTGGTTGATTGCGGGTGAACACTACGTTTTACAATATATTATCAGCACAAAACTCTAACGAGGTTACCGATCGTGATCGTCTCCCTGCGATAATTGACACTACGCCAAATTCATCCTGCAACATACGATCAACCTACATCTAGCCCTACGCAAGTTCGATCTATGCAGGTTGATCACACTTGAACAGAAAAGTACATTTTTTCATCTTTTTATAAATCAATCTGTTCAATTAAAGTTGCAAATCTGGAGTTAACATATTCATCATATGCGGCAGTGCTCGTGTGACGCCAGCAGCGTCCGCGGCGGCGCACCTTCCAGGCAACCCACGCCTGGGCGCGACCCTCTGCATCCCATGAGCCCAGGTGACGCCGTGCCCGTTCCGCTAGATAGCGGAGAAGCCAAGGCAAATAGATGATGGTGCCCGCAGCTCGTCGCAGTGCCTCGCTTCCCGCGCGCAAGTCGGCAGCCGAGCTGGGGCCCTTCGGTTCCCATGCCCAAAGCGGCGGTGGCATCTAAGCTTGAGGCGGCGTTCGGCGCAACAGCGAAGTCGCGCCCGAGGCAGCAATATCCACGGTCCCTCTCCTGAAGACGCGGTAGCATCGATAAAGACATTGCGCCCGACGGCAGTGACTCCGAAGGTGGCGGTGCTGCTCCCTCTTTGCCGACCGCAGTAGCCGCCATGATGCGCGCCCGTGAGAAGTGGCGGCGGCTGAGTCCCTGCCCATCTCGGTGGCCGCGCCTACGCCCCGCGCCGCCGGACTCCTTGGCTTCCGCGCCCGATGCATATGCGCCGGCGGCGATGGAACTCCCCGTCGCGGCTGCCTAGCCCCGCTGCTCACCGCGTGGAGACGCAGCCACCTGAGAGCTGCGCCTGAGGCATCGCCACACGACCGGCGCCGCGTCACTGCATTGTGCTCGGCGCGATGATGCCCGCAGCATTTTCGGCTGCGTGTGCCACGCCTCTACAGTCGTCTTACAAGCGAGCCGCGCCGCGTGGCCTCCGCCCCTGCGACCCGTGCCGGCTGGCCCGGCTCTGCCGAGTGGCCTTCAGCCCTGCTACTGACGCCGGTTCTGTCGGTTGCCTTCTATCCCTGCCCCAAAATGCTAGCCGATCCGCGCCATTGGAGCCCTACGGCTGCGCCACTCTGTAGCATATGTAGGGGTGAAAATAGGTCGGATACATATGGATATTGTTTTTTCTATATTCTATTTTATTTGTTTTATTCGGAACCGCATATAGGCTAGTCGGATCTGGATACGAATTCGGATAATTCAGGATACGGATATGGATCAAATATGTGACTGATTCGGATCAGGAACGGATAAAGATATACGTATAATAGACACATAAATAGATGGCATAGCAACAAAACTAATTGAGCATTATGCCTAATATCGCCGACTTTGATCTAGTTCCTAGCTTACAACCTTGGTACAACAACAATATTATTATTGAACAACACTAAAACAAATAAACAATAACACATAAGAGTTAGCACTTTTAGGCAAAACAAAGACACATTGTAATATATCTTCTTCGGTGTTCAGCTCACACGCAGCAAACCACATATCTACATGAGTACATGACCTCAAAGTATCAAACTTGACAGTTGACAGTAATGTAGATCAACAAGTACTTAAGAAACTGACAAAGTTTTAATTAAATCATATATCATTTGATCCCTTAAATAAAGCAAATCTGGTGCTAACAGAGCATTTGGAAATCTCCTCAAATCTGGTGCTCCACACTTCCAAGTTCTAAGCTACTTGTAGCATTTCAGTGCTGTTCAGCAGGCATGCAGAGGGAACCATACAAAATCTATTAACATTCAATATACACAAAAATACTACATAATTGAGCCATGCAACTACGCAAGTGAACGGTGATTTGGTGGTAAAGACAAGGGCAAAAGTTGCAGTGATAGGTGTTAGAAATGTTAAGCCCTGGTGATAGGTGTGCTGCAGTATTCCACTAAGAGATGAAAAAAATGTATTCCACTGGTGTACAATTTAGGTACTAAGAGATGAAAAAATGTACAATTTACGCACGGAGTTGGAATTAGGTTTAGTCACAAAAACTGTTTCAAGGCACACAATCGAGGCCTTGTTTCCACCAAGAGAAGCGTAACCACTAGAGACTGAGAGTTCTGAACTGACAGGCTTAAAACGAACACATGCCTATCGATCATGATATTTCTGTAGTACATCAGCAACAAGAGAATCATACAGGAAAAACTCGAAACTGCACCAAAAAGCTCCTGATGTAATCTACACATCCAAGCAGTAATTACAAAATGAAATGACAAATTCTAGGAGTCGGCCACACAGGGCATATACTACCACTGCAGCAGATGCTCCTTTCCTAAGTTCTGCGCACACAATCTAGAAAAAAAGGGGTTCTGCATGCACAATTCCCTGTGCAAAAGGAAAGGTTTCCATGCACAAGTAGCAAGTTCACGCTGACAACCAAAGCTTACTATCAAGCATGTGTTATGTTTCTGGATAACTGGTTGTCATTGCCATTGACAAGCACATACTGAGACATATTTTACATCAAAACAAATATCAGCAAATGGGCAATGCATGACCAGAATTTATCTGAGTTACTCCATATTTTTCTCTATTCTTTTTTGTTGGCTTCCTTTCATTATTCTAGGCAACTACTAGTATTTAGAGGTAGTCCAGCAGCATTGGATGAGGACCAACCGGACATGGGTTGATTTTATCAGCAAAACATGTTACACAAACAAAAAAAATATACATTAGTAAGGTCATATGTATCAACAGCTGCAAACAAATGTATAAGAGGATATCCTTGCCCAAAGGATACCTTTCTTCCAACAATCTTGCCAAAGGATCTGCAAGTGCCACCCCTGGAATGCGATCTGGTGAAGGCGAGCGGCGGGAAGTCGGAGCACCGATCGGGGAGAGACGCCGCCAGGGGAAGTCTCGGGGAGACGCTGCCGGGGGGAGTCGGAGCTTGGGTACCCCGCTGAGGGGAACTTAGAGCGCGAGCCGGGTGGAGACACCACCGGGGGGGGATAAGAGCGTGGGCTGGGTGGAGACGCTGCCAAGGGGGTCAGAGCACGGGTCGAGGGGAGACTCCACCGGGGGAGTCGGAGCACGGGCCTGGGGGAGACGCCGTTGGGGGGAGTCGAAGCATGGGCCAGGGGGAGTTAGAGCGCCGACCGCTAGGAGACGTTGGCTAAGTGGATACAACAAACCCTAGCCGCTGGGTAATCCCACCCCCCCCCCAAAAGGATCGCTGGTTGATGGGCTGAAGCACATCATCATAGTTCTCAGGCCACATGTCCCCCCTTTTATTTTTAGCAAATCTGGGAGCAAAATCAAAAAGAGTTAATATATACTAAAAATTTGACTTTAAACCCTAGAAATTAGTTTTTATTGGTTATGAGCTTCTATAAAATTTGATAAATTAATATTTCACACATTCTGGAAGTTTGATTCCCTGGGTTATTTTTCTAGAATTATTATATATGCTAAATTTTATTTTTTGTTATTTGAGTAATTCTAAAATTGCTAGAAATTAACAAAAATGCTAGAAAATTTTGAAAAATCATATATGACCCATTGATTAGTTTCATGTTGTTGTATTAATTTTCTTAGCATAATTTTATGATTATATATGCTAGACATATTATTTTATATTATTTAGTAATTCTAAAAATTGCTTGGTAATTAACATAAAATATGAAAATTACTAGAAAAATCTAAGAATATTTCAGATAGCATAGTATGAGTTTAATGTCTCTGGATTAGTTTTCTTAGCATTACGCCATGATTAATTCATGTTGGAATTTATTTTTACATTAATTGGTAAATTCTGAAAATTGCTTAATAAATACAAAAATTATGAAAAATGCTATGAAAATCCTGAAAAAATTGAGATAATTATCTACTCAATAGATATAGACTAAAATTTATTGATTTAGTAATAAGCATGCAAAATAATATTTTACAAGTAAAATCCTATTTTGCTTGCATATAGGATATATGTGACATTGGTAAGAAAGAATTTGCAGAGATTGCCCTAAGTGGCAGCAACTATCTCACTTGGGCAGCGGATGCCAAGATCAATTTGACAACCCGATCACTTGGAGTTGCAATTCCCAGCTTGAGTTGGTATCCTTGCTCTCCCTAAAGCTGTTAAATGTGCGGTTTTACACTTCCTGAGGCACCATCTCTATGTGCATCTGAAGACCGAATATTTGATGGAGGATCCACTAGCCCTATGGAATTCCCTAAAGGAAAGTCAGTGGTAGCATACAACTCCACCATACACAGGATTATTGCCTACTAGCTCTCTACAACCAGAAGATTACAAAGGCTGAAAATATCAATAAGAAATTGTGCACGTACTACCCTAATATGAGGAGACTGTAGCAACAGTACCGTCATGCAAAGTATCAGTAGTACTCTTAGCTTATAAGCATTCTGCTAGAAGCAGAAAAGCACGTTAAACTTCTAATGAAGAATCATCAAGTCTTACCTAGTGGGAGTCATGCAGTGCCTAAACCACATGCAAACGCTCAGCAGGCTAGCAATAACCGAGACTGTAGGAAAGGCCAAAGACAAAAAGGGGATGAATGGAAGAATGACACAAATAAGAAGGGAAGAGGTAAATCCCAATGGAAAGTAAAAGAAAACGGATCAAGACTCTTCCAGAAGAAAGGTCCAGCCAATAAGACTACTGATCCTATATAGCCATACTTTAGGTATGGATATACTAGCCATTGGTCATGTACATGTCGTACCCCAAAGCATTTGATGGAACTTTACATGAAATCCACGGGGAGATTCCAGAAGAATTAAGAGAATAAGGTGGAGGCACATTTCATCACTCAACCTGTTGTTGAGAATGAAATTAAAAAGAATGATGATCAAGTCTCTAACTCTATAGAAAAATTCAAGAAGAGCCTTCTTGGATATGGTGACTCACCTAGAGATGAAGATGATCTTATTGGGGATGAGCTAAATGAATTCTAGAAGAACAAGAATAATTCCCAAGAGGACATAAATGATTTGTATGGATACATGCAGTAGTCTACTAGTTTCCTTAAGAGTCTTATTTATAAGTTTAGTCTTTGTGTTCCTGAAATAACAATGGTCTATGCTCCTGTTGAGCTATTATCAATTAAATTCAATAAAGTGTATTTTTGTAGGAAATTTATTTAATCATGCTATGCTTATTCTATATTATATGTTTTTGTTGTAACAAATGTTTGATTGAATTTATATCTTTAATATAGAACATCTATATAATCCAATGAGTGCAGGAGGAAATCATCATGTAGCAGTTGCACCACAAATACAATTCTTAGGGAAACTAAATATTTCCATACGTTGGTTAAGAAAATTGGAAATATTATGACATCACTGGAAGTGATGCTCTTATAGTTGGCACTGGAAGAGCCATCATAGTTCTCCCTATGGGCACTCGTATAATTATAGAGAATACCCTATTATACCCTGAGTTCATTCACACTCTTTTAAGTTTTAAAGGCATCAATATGAATGGTTTCCATATAAAAACTGAAAATAAGGATGGTACAGAATACCTACTCATGACTAAGTTTAATGGGTGTAATAAACGTGTGGTTGAAAAACTTCCTTCTTTCTTCGTCGGATTATAATATACATATATAAAACCTAAAGTTTATGTTGCAATGAAAACTATACTTAAAACTCTAGAAAGATTTAAGATCTGGCATGATCATCTGGGTCATCCTGAGTTGAATATGATGAGAAGAATAATAAATAATTCTATTGGCCATAATATAAAAACTATAGCATTTCCTATATCTAAAGGTTTGACATACCTTGCTTGTGCTAAAGGAAAGTTGATAGTTAGACCCTCTCATCTTAAAGTTAGGGAAGAATAAAAAATTTCCTAGAGAGAATTCAAGGTAATATATGTGGACCTATTTAACCCCTGTCGGGCCCCTTCAAATATTTTATGGTACTAATAGATGCTTTTACTAGATGGTCCCTTTTATGTCTCTTATCTACTAGGAACCATATTTTTTCTAAATTAATTGCCTAAATCGTTAAATTGAGAGTATCCTTTCTAGAAGAAAGGATTAAATCCATTTGAATGGACAATATTGGTGAGTTTACCTCAAAAGGATTTAATAATTATTGTATGGCTTTGGGTATTAATGTAGAGCATTCCTACTTCATATCCACACTCAAAATAGCCTTGCAAAGTCACTAATTAAAAGAGTGAAGCTTATTACTATGCCACTCTTGCAGAATTATAGGTTACCCACTAGTTGTTGGGGCCATACAATGCTGCACGCTGCAACATTAATTCAATTCAGACCAACTGTATACCATAAAATTTTTCATTTGTAGCTAGTGTGTGGGAAAGAACCAAATATTTCCCATCCACAAAAATTTGGCTGTGTTATATAAGTACCAATCTCTCAACCACAACGTACCACCATGAGACCTCACTAGATGTTGGGGATCTATATTGGTTATGAATCTCCATCAATTATTAAATATCTAGAGCCTATAATAGGGGATCTGTACATGGCTCGGTACGTTGATTGTACTTTTGACGATAATATTTTTTTGGCATTAGAGAGAGATAAGTACCACATTAAAGAATACCATAAAATAGATTGGAATGCGACTGGCATTCAGTCCTTAGACCCACGGACTAATGAAACGAACTTGAAGTTCAGAGGATAATTAATCTGCAATAAATAGCTGATAATCTGCCAGATACATTAACTGATCATAAGGGAGTGACAAAATCTCATATATTTATAGTAAATGCATCTGAAAGAGTGGACATACCCTAGAAGGTTATTGAAACTACTCTTGTCCCTCATGACAAAAAACGAGAAAGGCCTCTAGGTGCACGGGACTCAATTCTGCAAAGACGTTTGTAGAAATAGAGGACTGAACAAGTGAGATCACTACCTGAGATAGTCGAAGAAGCTTAACCTGATGTTAAGAAAATCTCTAAAGTGAGCCATCCTGGAGATGGTAATCTCCCTGAAGTGAGCTATCCTGAAGATAGGAACCCCATCGAATATTTGAACATACAATCTAATGCTGGGAATTGTAACACCCAGACTCCATCGTTGTGGGAAACCACGAGGATCATGAAGAAATCAATGAAGAAATATCCACTAATTATGTGGATTCAAGAGAATTGTATAAAGAAAGATGAAAATTATCGACATTTATTTCACCTCTAAAATTGCTCACTCTTGAGCTGGATCCAGAACCAAAGTCCATAGTAGAGTGCTAGAAGCACTTAGGTTGGGTCAAATGAAAAAAAGCAATTGAGGCGCAATTACGCTCATTTAATAAAAGAAAAGTATTTGGTCCTATTGACCGAACACCTCCTAAAGTGTTCCCTGTAGAATTAAACTGGGTTTTATTCTGGAAGAGAAATGAAAATAACTAGTTGGTGAGATATAAAGTGAGGCTTGTGGCACAAGAGTTCATGTAGAGACCTGGCATCGATTACAATGAAACCTATTCTCCGGTGATGAGTGGAATTACGTTTCGATATTTAATATCAATGGCAGCTGACTTAAATTTAACAATGCAATTAATAGATGTAGTGATCGTATATTTATATAGTCACTGGATACAGTTGTTTACATGAGTCCCTAAAGGAGTCAAAGTTCTGGATCCTAATAATCGTAGCATGTATAGCGTCAAACTACAGAGATCGCTATACGGGTTAAAACAGTCAGGGAGAATGTGTTATAGCCAACTTAGTGAGTTTCTCCTGAGGAAGGGATACTCCAATAATGATGATTGTCCCTGTGTATTCATAAAGAAATCGCAGAATATATTCTGTATAATATCGGTATATATTGATGATCTGAATATCATCGGAACCACATAGGAGATAAAGGAAGCAAATGCTTACCTTACGATGGAGTTTGAGATGAAAGATTTGGATAAAACCAATTTTTGCTTAAGCCTACAGCTAAAGCATTTCCCATAAAGAACTTTTGTACACTAGTCTTTCTATACTAAGAAGGTATTGGAAATGTTTAATATGGATAAATCTTACCTTTTGAAAACCCCCATGGTTGTAAAATCCCTTGAAGTGGATAAAGACTCTTTTAGACTAAGGATGAAAAATAAGAAATTCTTAGAACCTGAAATCCCATACTTAAGTGTTATTTAAGCACTTTTATCTTATGAATTGCATAAGGCCTGCTATTGTATTCATAGTGAATTTGTTAGTAAGACCCAGTGCAGCCCCAACCAGAAGATAATGGGCTAGTATTAAGACTTAACTCAGATACCTCCAAGGTACTCACGATCTTAGATTGTTTTTCTAGAAGAACCAAGTTTTAACCATGGTGGGATATACGAATGCTGGCTATCTGTCTGATCCCCACAGTGCCAAATCTCAGACTAATTTTGTATTTCTGTATGGTGGTACAACCGTTTCTTGATGGTCTTGTAAGCAGACCTTGGTAACTATTTCTACCAATCACTCAAAGATTATAGTTTTGTATGAAGCTTCATGTGAATGTGTTTGGCTACGATGTGTGATTAACCATATCCAGAAGTTATATAGTCTTAGCACCGTCAATACCCCCAATTATCTATGTAGATATTGCTACTTGTACTGCACAAATGCAAATGTATTATGTGAAAAGCAATATCACAAAGCATATTTCTCTTAAACTTTTCTATCCTCACAAACATCAGAAGAATGGTGAGGTAAAGATTTTGCAAAATAAGTTATGTGAAAATCTTGCAGATTTATTCACTAAGTCCTTGCCAAAATCTATATTCCAAAGATATGTTAATGGCATTGGAATTAGATGACTTATAGCTATGCAAAGTTCAGGGGGTGTAAACCATTGAACCATGACCTATATTATGATCCTCAAGATTCTAATATAAATCCAGAAGATTATAAGTTGTACTCCTTTTCCCTTAGTGAGTTTTCTAAAAATTTTCTCACATGAAGGTTTTTAACAAGGCAACTAGTGCAACATAAAGTGCGAGTGCAATGTACTATTTTCTTTATCTCCTTTTTCTCATTGGGTTTTTGAGTGGAGTTTTTATGAGGCATGTGCATTACACGGTATTCGCCCAATGGGAAGTGTTATGAGATAAGAGATTTCATAACCGTATTCGGTTAGACTCTATCTCTATATATGAGCAAATCCGAATCTATCTCTTACAGATTCTTTTATATATTAGGCATCTCTCTTGTACAAGAGATCAATCTAATAAAGTGAAAGAGTTTTTCTCCCTATATTGTGTGCTCCTTCCTGTATTGCCGTTATTGTGTTGGGAATTGATTGGTTCATTGCGGGTGAATGACTACTGTCGGTGTATTCCACCAGACAGGCCCGAGTCTCTGAGGCAGGGTTTGGTTCGATAGGAGGCGTCTTGGCGGTAGCAAACCCAAGCAGTGAAAACCCTAATAACTCCCACACGAAGGACTCCGGAGCCTATGAACTAAGAAGACACGAAGATTTTTACCCAGGTTCAGGCTCCCTCAACTAGGGTAATAGCCTTACGTCCTGCTAGATCTTTTATAGAGTGTTTGAAGCTAGTACAGAGCTTTCAGGTTACAAGTTCTTCCTTAGACTCTACAGCTGAACTCTTGGTCGTTCGCCCCCCCTTCCCCATGCACTAGAGGACCCTTATATAGCCCAGGCTAACGAGGGTAGGTAAAAGGGGGGTCATCATGCTGATCTTCATACATTTATTACTCCTTCCCGTGCTGTCCCGTTCCTCCAGCCTCATTAAATGCCGACGCTTGGCTTCACCCGGTCCGCCCAGGATGTGACCTGTAACACCCCGTCGCCAAGCGCACCGGGAATGCTACCAAAAACTCCAAATACGAACGACACATCTACGAAGAGATTGAACTGAATTTAATCACTAAACTCTTAACTGGTCTAAGAAAAAAAACTAAGTCACCGAAATCTACAAAATTTCGGCATGACTTCTCTAGAATAGAGGACATCCACTCAGCAGACAGAAAACATGCAGATAATATGATATCATTCTAGCAGGTCCTTAGTTAACCAATCACACATCCAATAGACGGTAATAAACTCCACCACGACTAGCAGCACATTACAACCTTATTAATTACAGCCAGACTTTACAAGTTAATTTAAATGAGGTAGTGACTGAAGCCGTGCACGTGCTACTACTCCCATCCCGGCGAGACAGCTTCAAGGTACCTAGAGCAGGAAGTAAACAAGCGTGAGTTCAAGACTCAGCAAAGTACATCAAAGAATAATTTCATAGCCAATCGCATTTTCCTACTTAAGAGCATAATAATCATTCTTACATAAGAACAGCAAGTGGATAAAACAGAAGTGTCAAAATTAGTTCTCCAAACCAACCCCGCGCTCGTCTTGACGGAGTTCACAACTCCTCGACAAAGAAGCGTAACATATAACCTGTAAACATAAATCATATCTTGCAACCAGACATGAAAATACAGAATATGCGCAATCCATCACACAGACATGAAAATGCAGAATATGCATAATCCATTACACAAACATGGAAATACAAATATGCATAATACATCCCACAGACATGAGAACACAGATTCTGGATAATCAATCACACTTCTACAATCATGTAATGCATCATGCATGCTCACCTATTTCACTTCATTACTAAACCCCGACACCTATCTCTTTAATCTTTTTGGATGAGGCCACGACTCGATCCAACTCGACACCTTTCCATTTAACTCAAAATCATCGTTATAATGCATTGCAGATGCAAATATGCCATACATCATAATTAACTCATAAAACACGATCCATCATTGACAATGCAATGCAGTTGCACAATTTCCATGCATATGATGCATCATGCATGCTCATCTCCTCTTTTAGCACATCTTGGGGTATGGCGAGTGCACACCGTCGGTGTGCACCTCTCGTTCCCCTTCCACCCCGTGGTGGAGAGTGCCTACTCTTCTTGACTCGCTCCCATACAACCCGTATATGGGACTACGAGTAGGACTTTCATGCCCACTACATGTGAGCCAGAGGCCCACATCGAATGGGTCGCCTCTTCCATCATGAATCTTGTGATGCAATTAACGAAAGCAATTTGCAAACTACATCCTCATCACTCGTAACCACATTCTCAAAACTCACTAATCACATTCTCAACATTCATATTCATACTCACATCACCAATACTCGAATAGTTACTAACTCCATCAATCTTGTTCATAAATCAAATCATTTTTGCAATCCAATCCCATACTTTCGGTATACTCACTAGCCTATCAAACTAGCGAACAGAAATATGAAAGTAAAATTTAGCAAGATGTCAATCACGGCACCTAGGCGAAATTCATTAACATCACACATAACAATCAATCCAGGATGCGACATAATTTCATGATGGCAAGGCATATACATAACACAAGCAATCAACTAGATACTATATAAGAGATATACGGGTTACACTTGCATATGAACTCGTTTTAAATAAAAACATAACCAATTAACCATTCTCATTCCTCATATCGCATGCAAAACCAAACATGACAATATTAAAACAATACATGGATAAATGTATTTTAGTAAAACCTAGTGGCCACCTAAGCCACAACTGATACAATGCGCTTGCCACAATCAATATACATTAGCCCTGATCAGATAAATAGAAATGAACAACTCACTTAGGCATACAGCTCGATGTACTTGCAGCCATTCCCTTAACCATTTAATCATTATAAGCATTTTCATACAAGGAACCATTTTCTAGTTATAGCCAAGCAAAGCTTACCTCTTGCGTATTCATCGGCAGTTTCTTATGCTAAAAGCAAACAATTAATTAATCATCCTAGCCACGATTTAGGAATGCACTTGCCTTTACCGAAGCGGAGAATGGAGTGGCATCGATTGAGGCCACACGATAGGACCTCCCCTGCAAATAAACAATAATCATCCAACATAACTCTATGCGCAATTGACACCAACGACAAAAGAAGTCAACTCTTTTGCATAACCTAGGTATAGTGATTCAACTCCAAACCCATGCGGGGAAGCAGAACAAGCAAAATCCACGAATAATTGGCTAAACAAAATACTAGCACATATGAATAAAAACATTAAGGACTAAGATGCTGCCAAAATGAATCTCTTAGTGAGACACCATACACATATAAATTCCATAAGAACACTCCACAACTTCTAGCAAGATAAGACACGTATTTTAGAAGTTATGCGTGAGACACCATCAATTAATGCATTCTCTGATTGGAATAAGAGCATCCAAATCCACAGATTCATACTCTTCAGATCCATCAAGTGTATATATATATATACACATATAACTGCATGCTTACTAATTCAAGATTACATTAAAGTTAGGCTCAAGATTCCAACACATCTATGCATAGTCTGTATGAGTTCCTTGAGCCAAGAAATGAAGCACTAAAAGAGCACTTAGTAAAACAAATTGTTCATATGCCAGCAGAATCTCGGAGAAACAACCGCGATCTTCCAACAATACTCAAAACAAAAGAAATCATCTGGGTAAGCAATCAAATGAAAAGACAAAATCATAGATAACCCTACCCTTAATCAAACCTCATAATTTTACTCATGCTCACAATAGAAATATAGAACTAGCAGGCATGGATATACAGGTATGCACACAATAGAAATGCATCGATTCTTGCCTTCCCATCCCGTGCCTCAACCTGACACACTGAAATCACTAAGATACCACATCATAAATCCTCTAGGCATTACATCGAACACATGGTAGGCACAAAGAAACATCTATACTCTAAGCATGCATTTCATCAAACACTTGGCATGCATACTAAAAAACCAAGCTTTTCCATGAAATCTAGGGTTGAGCCTCACCACAGGAAGGAAGGAGGCACTTCGCCGGAGGAAAGGAAGATCGTGGGAGGTGGCTTGAGGAAGCTCTTGGACAGACTTCTTCTTCTTTGCCTTCTTTGTCGGTGATCTTTCTGTTCTCTGCCGCTCCTCTGCCGCCCTTATTCTTCTTCTTTGCCTTCTTGCCACCATTGCTCTTTGGGAGAGGAGAAGGGAGAAGAGGGGTGAGGCATCGCCTGCAGAGCAGACGGGCGCGTGTGGAGAACCAGGGGAGCTAAGTCTTGTACAGGGCTCGACCAGTGAGAAGTAGGCGGGGGGAGGGCAAGGCACGGCGGCGGAGAAAAAGCAAGTCGCCATATGGTGGTTCGGCCGAGGATTTGGCTGGGGAGACGCCGGATGGGGTGGGGAGGAGGCCAAGAGGCGTTGGGGAAAAAATGCAGCCCTCAAGCTTTGTCGACCACACAAATATGGGAGGAAAGAGATATTAGGTGGGGAGGAAATTCGAAAATACCCTTCCTAAAACCAAAAATCAACTTTTACCACTAAGCGAACCAAATAAATTTCAACTCTTGGCAAGCGACAACCGACAAGAAAATACAACTTACTGCCAAACAAAGCGGCTCCAAAGACCTCACAGAAAAACTAGGGAGATTACCAAAACCACTAATAAAATTATTATCTCTGGCGACAAAACTTTTCTCGAGAATAAACCCTTGACTCAAGAAATTGAAGACAATTTAGCCCAAAACCCGAAAAACGATTTGGTATTACATGACCCCTTTGCGACGGGTAGGTGAGGCGTCGGAGGAATGGGCTTATGGCGAAATCCTCGCATGATCAAGGGACTGACAAAAGCGGGAACTGCCGTCGGCATATTACAATAGGGAAGGAGACTTGGTAAAGCCACCTCCCCCCATCTTTTGCCTTCTTGGCGGGCGGCAGGCGTCCTCGCCCACTGCGCCCGACGCCACGTGGCGGCACACGGCGGGCGTCTTCGCCCACCACTGCCGGTATCACGTGGTTTGGCGCGCCCGGCGGCGAGGCATCTCGCCCACTGCTCGCCCGAACGCCGCGTGGCGGCACCTAGCCACCGGCGTGCTTCGCCACCCGCTGCCGGTATCACGTGGGTGGCGGCCGGCGGCAGGCATCCTCGCCCACCTGCTCGTCGAGACGCCCGTGGGCGGCACGGCGGCCAGGCGTGCTTCGCCCACCGCGCTGCTAAGCCGCCACGTGAAGGCTGGGCGCCGGGCGAGGTCCTCGCCCACCTGCTCGCCGGACGCCACGTGGACCACATTTGTGCGTCGGCGAGGGTACCCCAGCGTAGAGTACGCTGACAACTACATTTTACAACAATTCTAACAGGCGTTGAGTTCAAGGAGTACCAGAACATGACAAAGATGGAGGTGTCCAAGGTGGGGCGGCGGCCGCTGGCCATCACCGGCTACTAAAGCGGACGCCAGAGTAGGGGATGTTCTTCCGGTCATCTCTACGATAATATATGAAGGTCACCGAAGGTTCGTTTGGTGGCCTTAATTAAGGTCTTACGTAAGGGCATTTCCTAAATTTTCAATATTTCCAGTAGTACTTACATAGTAAAATTATTCTGATACTGAAGTTGCCAGGTTGCTTCCATATTCCCTTTACAATTGACGTTTTGAATATCTCAGTCTAGTATCAACCGGACAGTTTGCCCACGAAAAATGTCAAGTTGGTATCGAAGTTTCATTATGTTGTGATGGGGGCAATAGCCAATCTGTGATCTTCTAAGTTGCAACAGAGTTGTTGGGTTGGGTCACGACTTGGTGGCCTTGGATACCTATTTCTACTTTCCCTACGTGATGTACTAGTAACATTTGATTTGTCAAATTTCAGTGACTCAATGTTAATATATTTGGGGTGCATTGTTTGCAGTGAAGAGAAATTTGGAAAATTACTTCTGCGTGGGATAGCGTGTCCCATTCGAAATGAGTTGTTGGGCCAACTTGTTCTGTCTTTTCTGTGATTAATTTGACTTCAATTGTTCATTTTGGTATACTTGTGCTGTCAAAAGAAAAAGCACAAAACAACTCTCTATTTTATTTTTGGAGAATCTTGATCCGTACTCTGTACTTGGTGTAGAGGTAGAATACTATATGTTTTATGCCTTCTGTGGTGTAGTCTTTTTTTTATATAAACATAGTTATGTGTCCGTGCGTTGCAACGGAAACTCAATTTGCGATAAAAAGTTAATTTGCAAAGAGCACTAACAATGGAAAATGTGAGTAATTAAAGAGCAGTGGCAAAGGTGAGTAATTTTGATGAAGTGACGCAAAAAGAAACTCTTGTTTTATATAGTAAAGATTTGCATTAGTATAATCAGTATTTCATTTGATGTATACTGAATTACTGATTATGCCGACAAATTTGGGGTAAATTCTTCAATACAGGTTGTGTGATGATTGCGAGACCAATTTGTTCTCACTATTCAGAAAATTTTCCAGCCATTACTCTACTACGAAAAGAAGGTGCTAACCCGCAAACTGGTTTGGTCTAAAGCCACATAGCTCCCCACCAAATTATTCTCGATCAGAAGGTAACGAAAAAAAATTCCTTAGCCAGGCCGGCAGCTCCGTCGCATTCTTCGTCGCCTCTGTGCCCGCCTCATGTAACTTCAGTTCTCTCACCACATTTGAAACCTCCGCACTTGTGACCAAACCCTGCATTGTCCCATCACTCATCTAAACTCTAAGAGCAAAGTTAATAAGAGAGCTAACTGCAGATTTTATCTCATTGTCATATTATATACAGCCAACCTAATAGCCCACCTATATAATAGTTAACCATATATACATACAAAACCATTAATACTTGGCCCACATTCATCATTTCATTCTCTCACCAAGTTTCTTGGAGTCCGTCTCTTTTATAAATTTGTGAATCTGCTGACCGCTTCTTTCTCTCTCTCTCCTCTCTCCTCCACTCACCATAAGTCTGATGTGGCAATCCTTGCAGCCTGCTTACCTTATCTTATTATACTTGCTCTAACTGCGATCTTTGGTTCAGCTCACCGACAAGAACATTGCATTTGAATGGTTAGTCGGCATGCATTGGCCAAAACCGCCAATGGCACACTGGCCGTGACCAGGGTTCACAAAATCTGTGAAAACCATGGTTTTTGATCTTACCGTTCCGATTCGAGATTTAAAACTGCTTGGTAAATCGGTCTAATTAAAAAATTAAAAAATTGAAAAAAATTAATATGTTGGCGTAGAAAAACTACGGTTTTCGAAAACCGCTCCAAAACCGTTTTTAAAGAACATTCAATTGGTCGGAAACTGAGCGGTTTTTCACGAAAACCGAGTGGTTTTTTGTGAAAAACCGTGGTTTTTGATTTTTTTTTATTTTTTCTCAAATTTTTTTATTTCTTAACCCTTCGATTTCTGACATTTTTAGAGCGGTTTTTATGGTTTTTGTATAACGAATTTCGAACCGATTTTTAAATTTCGGTTTTTAAAACCCTGGCCATGACACTCTCTAGGACGAGTTCGACCCACTGTGAATGAGAAACCCTCGCACATTCTGGTGCTAAAAAATCACTAGTTGGTCCACCCAACTCTCTTACTACTAAAACCATGAGTACTAGTTGTATGAATTTCCATGCTGTCATCCGTCTTGGGCTACTTTGAAATTACAAGCAACGGTTGGTGCAGCGAGAGTTTCACGGCGTTGTTAGGTCTATTAGTGGATATGTTTCTAGAAGGAAACGAGTTGCCGACAACCACCTACAAAGCCAAGAAGGTTCTTTGTCCATTGAGAATGGAAGTAGAAAGAATACATGTCTGTCCAAATGACTATATCCTCTACTATAAAAAGTACACAAACTTGCATGTATGTCCGGTGTACAACACATCCCAGTACAAGTGTAAAGATAGATCAGATGATGACGATGAGGGCATCGAGGTGAAGAAAGGACCTCCCGCTAAGGTGGCGTGGTATCTGCTTATAATTCCCAGTTTGAAGCATTTGTTGGCGAACCCAAAAGAGGCAAAATTGCTTCGGTAGCACTCAGATGAGCATAAGAACGATGGAATGATAAGGCATCCTACTGATTCCACTCAGTGGTGAAACATTGATAGGAGGTTTCAAGAATTCACAACGAATCCAGCGAATATAAGGTTTGGATTAAGTACGGATGGAACAAATATTTTCGGCAACATTAGTAGCCATCATAACACTTGGCCCGTAAATCTCTGTATGTACAATCTTCCTCCTTGGTTGTCTATGAAGTGAAAGTATAGTTTTCTGTCTATACTCATCCAAGACCCGAAGCAACTTGGGAACGATATTGATGTGTATCTAGCACTATTGGAGGAAGATCTGAACACATTGTGGGCCTCTAGGGTACAGGTATGGGATACTCACAAACGAGAGCACTTCACTTTGCACTGTCTGTTGTTCTGCACCATAAATGATCCTTGATTCTATATATGTAGATACATAATCATAGAAGCAGAAGCAAGGAAACAACCGATGGGTTTCCTCGACCCACACATGGTGTCCAAGCAAACCATGGACGAAAATTTAGAAGTCATCCATAAGTACATGGAAAAAGTATTGCTGACTCAATAGGACAAAAATGTATACTTTTACCCCACAACCCAGGGTAAGCGTTTCATCCGGCTGCTATACTTGTTGCTTTGTATTATATAATACAGCTTGAAGTTAGGTTCAATGACCATGGCGACATGGCTGTGTAGGTTTCATTGGGTTCTACTCATAATTATATCAAGATAGAATCAGTTAATTTACCTTGATTCACAAAAGGGCGGCACCCATGACTTGAAACCTATCAGGGATTTACTCGACACGTCGTTTGGTGTCTACAAAGCTCGTGGAGATCCACACAAGAACTTAGCGATACTGAAATATATTTATAACTTTCCGATATCCGCTAGTACGCAATAATCCTTTACACTCCATAATAATACCTTCAAAACTAATTAGCCTATTATATTTTGGCAGTGCCAACCAAGGGCACTAACCAATGTGGATTCTATGTTTGCCACAATATGGAACTCCTTATTGGTTCAGAGATGACCAATGTTATAGAGGTTTGTTAATCTTACAACATTTGTTTCCATTTATTAATTTATATACACGCAAGACTTTACTCTTCCCATCACAGGCTTGGCAATGCGTTGAATCTACATTGGAACAGGCTAACCTGCACTACACCATGGCACACTTTTGGCCACTATGAACTGTTGGCAAAGGGCTAATATTGGCGACATATAATCCGTGGGCAATAATCAGACCTTCTCTTATCACGTGATGCAGCCGGCAATTGTATAATAGAGCAACATGTTATGTGTCGGCATTTTTATTTTGGCGAGATAATGTGTCGGCTAAAAATAGTAGACGGTTTATCTATCGGCGTAGCCTAATTAAACTCTCGCAAATGTGTCGGCGAATGGGTGTGTACGGACTAGCGAAAAAAAGGACTTTGGTGCCAGCCCACAATGACAGCGCAGGAGTCTAAAATTTCAGCCCGCCCGCCCGACCTTATCTAACCTAACCTAATTCCCCAATTCTCCAAGTCTCAGCACATTCCCAATCCTCCCGGCAGAAGCGGCCGAGAGGAGGCAATGGCAGCTCAGCCAGCCGGCCGATCGCTGCCTCGGCCACCCGGCCCGTGGCCGTCGCCTCCCTTTCCCTCCTGGCTCCCTTCGGCGGCGCCACCCTTGGCGTGGCGTTTCTCCCTACGCCCTCCCCTTAGTGGCCGGCAACCTTCGGCAAAGATAGCCTCTTGACAGGCTCTAGGCTCTTGCCAGCGGCGGCGACGAAACCAATGGGGCGGCGGAGGCGACAACGGTAGGAGGTAGCGATCGTCCTCTCCACGCCGTCCCTGGCGGGTGGAGAGCTTCGCGATCGGGCGAAGAGGCGGCAGGCGGCGAGGAACGGCGGATCTGAAGTCGGCGGCAAGGGCGGTGGAAGCGAACGAGGCGACGCGATGGTTCTTTGAAGAGGGCGAAGTGGCGTCTTCAACTGGCGTGCACGGAGGCCACCGCGCATCCACGCGAGGTAAAATTTCGCCCAAATTTCCTCCCCAATTTGATGTGCAATGTCGCGATGGCGATTGGATTTTGGGGTCAATGGTGGAGGGCTGGTCCGATCTGTTGGCGATTTGGTTTTCGTTTAGGGTTTTGGGCGAGTACGGTAGGATCCATGTGTGATATAGGGTTCACTTGCTTCATTCCACCGTCGGTTGGGAGTGATGTCTGCTCCGTCTGAGTTTGGTGACTAGGGTTTGCTCGATCTAGCGTCGGTTGGGAGTGATTAGGGTTAGCTCACGAGCACTAGAACCTCTCTCTGGAACTCGGGCGGGAGCTTTACATTGAGATGAGCATTGTGTTGGCCTTCACCTTGATTCTTCCCTAAAATTGTGATGGCGTTTAGACCCAAAATTAATAAGCAGGCATCAACGCACATAGGTACAACTATACTTATTTTCATCAAGAGAGATGGGTAGAAGTAAAGCTTACCTTCATCAATTTGAGATTGGCTTGGTCTGATCGGTACATGCTTGTAGAAAGCTCACCTTGATTGAAATTGCAACTTGGTGCTGAATTTTGCGAACAATTTCTTGAATCTGATTTGTGTAATATCTCGGACTTTTTCGAGGTTGTGGGATTTCCGTTGGGGTGTGTGCCCCTCGGCACGCTCTCTGTGTGGGTGGACTGCTGGGTGATCTGTAAGGTGCAAAGGTTAGGTGTGTGGGAGAGAACTAAAGCCAACTACTTTTCACCTAACCCCTCTTTTCTCTCTCCTATGAGTGGTTGAAAATCATTTGGAGAGCTGATTTTTTTCCATCTTGGCCGATTTTTCCTCCTCCCCTTGCTAGTTCCCTGCGCCCAACTCCTCCTGGCCATCTCCTTTTGCCGAGCTCTCGAGTTCGGCCGGCGGCACCTTTTCCCCTGCGCCTCGTGGGCCGAACCTCTCCTTCTCCTCCTCTGGTGTGCTCTCCCGGCTCGCGCCCTTCTTCTTCCCTGGCTGGCAGCGGCAGAAGAGCAGATAACACCGGCCGGCGCCCTCCTCCAGGCAAAGCAGCAATGAGCCCTCTCCTCCTTCTGGGACAACAGCAGAATGCCGCCTTGGCAGCGAGAAGATCCGGCCGGCGTGCCTCCTGGCTGAGCTTCTTCCGGCGACCTGCTTCCTCCGGCCGGCCGCCTGGCAAGTCGCGCCCAGCTCCTCCTTTCCACCCGGCAGCAGCAGCCCCTCCTCCGGCCAGCACCTCCCTCACCTCCCTCCTTCCTCCATGGATGTGGCTTTGAGGTATATTTGGGAGGAAATAGTTTGCCTATATGGTGTTTGATGAAATGCCTAGCTAGGTTTTTCATGAGAATGAACTGATGTTGTGCATGCTTGTGTTATGATTTTAAGAATGTTATTACAGAGCTCATTTTAAAGTAGCATTGTTGCGAAAATAAATAAATAAAATGCCGATGCATCCTCTCTTCTGCAATGTGAATGGATGCAATCACTAAGATATTGTTATTCCATGCTATGGCTTTTGTTTCAGTAGTATTATGTGAGACTTGTTTAAATGCAAAGGCATCTACTTCCAAAGCTTGTGGTGCACGGCATTTGGCGATGACCAGATTGGTTATTTTCAATAGGTGTAGAGTCTGAATGGCGGGTGTTGGGAAAGCAAAGTGAAGAGAGTGTAGATTTTTACTCTACAATTTTAATTCATATGACCTGATATGTTCTAGAGCTATTAGTAAGGAAGATGAAGCTTAGCTGTTGATTATTTTTCTTTTCTCTGATCAATTTTTTGTGTATTTAGGATGTCTCATGTGTTGGTATGGTAGATTTTACCATGCAACTTTGTTCCTGTGTTTAGCTGTGAGTAGGAATGGTTTATTATTGGAATCTATATATATATATACTTTCATTCCTAGTTCTTGCGATGTGTATGTGTTTACTTAAGTATCTGTTAGTCTAGCATAATATGACCGTGAGGCTTGCTATTGTTTAGTTGATGGTTATACGATTAAGGGCTAAAGCGTTTGCATGTGGAAATATAACCATGAATAAGTGCAATGTTCAACACCACTTACCGTTGGTTGTTAACTAGAGGTGGTATTAGTAGGATCTAATCGGCTCAAGCTTTATTAGCTTTTACCCGAGTTAGTGCTATAAAATATTCATGGTTTAATTTGTTGGGTTACGGTCTTTAATCTCTCCTTTGGAATGCTTGAGCTGCCATGTTCTTTTGATATCGTTCTTCCTTATCGTAGAGTAATGGAAAATATTAGTGTGTGTGTATATATATATATATATATATATATATATATATATATATATATATATATATATATATATATATATATATATATATATATGCATATATACATAATTGATCTGAAGAATATGAATTCTTAGGGCTTCATACGGAAATACCTATCTTGGTAATCAAAATATGCTTAAGTTGGTGTAATATCCTAGTCAATGTTGAGTAAAGCTACCCATGAGGATTTAGATACACAGCGGTATTGTCTTGCATTCGACTTATTTTGTCTCTGAGGATATTCTTATAATAATTAGAATGGGAGCTATTTATTTCTTGATTAGGTACTCGTGTATAAGATAATAGTGCTAAGATCATATCGCTGCAACTTGTTGTTTCCTCAACTACCTTAAGCTTTACTATAAAGTGTTTGTGTTTATTTGAAATTTGAATGTCATCCTTATGCTTGAGCGCATTCTGAGTCACCCTTCCTTGCCTTGCATGGAAATGTGGCTTGGAAGCCGGTTAACTTCTCAACCTTAATTTAGTTAGGGACTGACGGTTTAGATTGTCTTGGTCTCTTCTTATACTAATTTTCGAGTCTTTGGCTGTCGAATTTCGTTAGTTGGAATTTGGACTATTTTAATTGAAGTGTGGAGTGTTAAGTGTCGTGCCCGAATTCCCACAGTTCGGACACTCTGTGTATTCTGTACTAGTCGAGGATCACGCTAGTACACACAGGATAAGCAGGTTGAAGTACCACAATCATACAGTGAAATAAATAATAAGTACTTCAAGCATTAATAGTAACGAGTTACATGGCCTTATGGCCACCTTACAATACTTAGCTTGCAGCGAGTGATAAATATCATCGATATCAAGTTCATTAGTGAAGCAAAATACGATAAGCGGGACCCTTCTTAACCACGAGACTCTTGAGTGCGGCCCAACCCTTAGTCCTCCGGCCTTCAATGAACTCCTCCTCCCAAGTGATGCGGCTTCATCTTACGAGGTTTTGTCGATGCAAGGGTGAGTATACAACATACTCAACAAGTCATGCACAATCTGAGATCTATTACTACATGCATGGCTTATTCCAAAGAAAGGCCTAATTGGTTATTTTGCATAAGCGACATTTCTTTTAATCGGGTAATCCTATTAGATTAAAAGCGATAAAATCGATATTATTAATAACTAATTTTTCAATTCTTTCTCAAGAGTTTTGGCACCTGACCCTAATTTCATTCATCGAGTTTACGGCACCGACCACCCATCCACATCTTTTATTTTTAAAATCTAACCCTTATTTGTAATCACCGAGCAATGTCCAATACGCGGACACGGCTATTGAATAGATTCACACACACACTCTGCGGTGTACACTTTACCCACAGGATCTGATCGTTCACCACCGAGCGATTGATTGTAACAAAGTCTTTGAGACTAACACTTAGCGATGATCCTCTCGATGTGCCTTCCTAACACTTCCCTCACCAGAGCCAAAGTTTAGAACAGGCACATACCGTTAGATGGGTACCAAGCATGACAGTGCGCTCCCCGTCTGATTACATTTTTGGTGTGCTTGTCACCCGAGTATCAAAGGAAAGATATTAGAAACCTACTTAACTAGGTCCGTCCCATTCGGACAAGTGGTTGTACACGGAACTCAGCTCAAAGGCTCGCAAGGTTAAGTCCTTAATTGTCGGGCAAGACAACCATTTTATACATCTCGGCACAGCCTTCACAATCTTTTCATACATCCCATTGCCACAGGCCCACAGCACGAAGCCTTCTTGCCACTTGCCCGGTTCAAATCATTTTCCCACCCACTTTAACTTAAGCAACACATGCCATTTTCCACATCGGTTCAGAATAGCACCACACGGTCACTATCGGTTCAATTCATGACATCATCGCATTTTCCAAAATCGTTCCATAATGTTTAGTCGATATTCATTTGATATTTGAAAGTCATTCCACGCATACAAGCAGGCTAAGCGACTAATCACGGTCTAGCCTCCGTGTTGGCATCATATTAGCATCCAACATATTTAAGCATCTTAGGGTGGACAAGGTTTCAGGGCATATAAACATTTATAATCAAGGTGGCATAACAAGTTTGGCTTTTAACTACCATTTCCCAATTTAATCAATAGTGGTTGTACTTAACATAGCATGCAATATGGAAATCAAAATATACTTTGAAAACTAGGCGAAATGATCAAAGCATGACTTGCCTTGAAGAGGAGTTGGTTACAGTCGAAGGTCTGCGACGGGTCTTCAAACTCTCCCTCGACGAAATTCGGCAACTCGGGGTCTAGTCGATACAAGCAATCACTCAATAAACATACAATACAGACAGCAATATAAATTCTAAAAATAAAATAAAAATCACCAATAAATAGTTCACATTTTTACAAATTTTTGGGCACTGGAATCACTCAAATCCGAGTTAAAATGCAAAAGTTATAGCCTTTACAATATTCTAAAATTCATAAAAGAATAAACCGAATTATTCATCTATTTTCTACCGATTTTCGGTTATTTTCCCTCGGCTTGACCGTGTCGGCACAGAGCGAACCACGTCGCCTTGACCCAGCGGCAGTGGGCCGGATGACGTCGTCTTGGCGTCGGCCGGCCGGCCAGTCCACCCAGCGGCGTGTGGGCGGTGAACAGCGCCCGGCCCCACATGTCGGTGAGTGACACGCGTCGAGGAATTATCCGGCCACGCATGCATGCATTCCCGATCGTCGGATTTGAATCTAACGGCGCAAGACTAGCAAAGCGGTTTACTATTTGCGGGACTACGTGGCGTTACCTTGGGCGTCGGATGAAGATCGGCGGTGAGGTTACTGAGAGTCGATGAAGATCTTGGCGGTCTTTGGTCGCCGGACTTGGAGAAAGCGCGATGGGCGGCGGCGATTCCGTGTGTCTCGGTCGGAAGAAGTAACCACGGGTGCTTCTCGGCTTGGGGAACTTCGATGAGGTCTTGGCGGCGGCGGGAGCAGCGGACGGCGGGAACGGAAAACCAAGGCGGAGAGAGCTAACTCTGGCGAGCTCTAGCGAAGCCTCGGTGGCGAGTGCGAGAGAGGTGGCAGCAGAGGCGGGATGGAGTCTTTGAGTGCAGCAGGCTTTATCTCCCGCTCGGGCGAGCCTCGACACTGCAGCGCAGAAATCTCGACAAATCCTCGGCGACCAGCGAACAGCGGCGGTGCCGCGTCGCGCTCAAGATCCGAGGCTGCCGTCACATCGACCGTTCGATCGCGATCCAACGGTCCAGAATCGGCGGCGATTTAGGGTTTTCCCGGGTGAGCACAGTGTTGGGCCGGCCCAACACTGTAGCTAGCTTATTTCCGGCTTTTCGCAATAAAAATAATTCCAGTAATTCAAAATAATTATTTGGGGCACTAAAAATACCCGAAAAATTCTAGAAAAATTCTAGAAAATATTTCAGAGCATTTTGAGCCTAAATAAAATATTTTCACTTATTTTTGATAAATACTTTTTCTGGTATTAATTAATCAAGAGAAGAATGGTTTAAATAAATGTTTATTAATTTCAATAAATCCCCAAAAATTCAGATAAAGGCAATTAAATGAAATTAAATGCAAATAAAGGTTGGTTAATTCATAGAAATTCAAATAACTCCAAAAATTAAAATCTAGCCAAAATTCGGGACGTTACAAACCTACCCCCCTTAACAGAATCTCGTCCCCGAGATTCGAAGGCTAACTAGAGAATAGGTTTGGGAATTCCTTTTTCAGATCTTCTTCTCGTTCCCAGGTGGCTTCACTTTCTGTGTGGTTGCTCCTTGAACTCTGCGAAAGCAGGTTGTCTTGTTTCTTGTTTTCCGATCCATTGTATCCAAAATTTTTATCGGTTGCTCCTTGTAAGTCAAGTCTTCCTGTAGTTCAACTTCTTCCAATGACGTTTGCTCTTCAGGCACTCGGAGACACTTCTTGAGTTGCGATACATGAAAAACATTGTGCACTCTCTGCTAGTATTGCGGTAACTCCGGTGGTAGGTGACTTAGCCCTTACGACTTATGATCTTAAATGGTCCTACATATCTTGGCGCAAGTTTACCCTTTTGTGAAACCTCTGGACTCCCTTAAGCGGCGTAACTCTGAGATACGTAATCCTCGGTTCAAAACTCAAATCTCTCTGGCGGTTGTCGGCGTAGCTCTTCTGTCTTTTTGTGCAATCTTTAACCTTTCTCGATCGGTGCTATTTGCTCTTGACTTCTTGAAGTATATGCGGTCGAAGACACGGCGCTCTCGGTCTCATTCAATTTAGCGGCGTCCTACAAGGTCGACCATACAATGCTTCAAAGGTGACATCGAAGACTAACACGATAGCTGTTGTTGTAACTAAACTCGCATATGGCAAACATTTATCCCAAGTTGATGTATATGCTAGCATACGGGCTCTTAACATATCTTCTAATATCTGGTTGACTCTTTGATCGCCCATCATCTGCGGGTGATATCTTTGTCTTGAAGTTCAAGCGGTGCCCATGGTTGTATGCAATTTATCCCAAAACCTTGAGGTAAATTGGGTACCTCTATCAAATACTATTTTCTTGGCACTCCATGTAAGCAAGCGATCCTTGCCATGTATAGCTCGGCTAACTTATCTCCTGAATAGGTTGTCTTTACTGGTATGAAATGCGCGACCTTAGTCAATCGATCCACGATGACCCATATGGAGTCATAACCTCCTTGCGTCCTTGGTAATCCGGTAATGAAATCCATTCCGATTTCTTCCCATTTCCACTCTGGTATTTTCAGTGGCTGCAGCAATCCTGCTGGTCTCTGATGCATAGCTTTGACTCGCTGGCATACATCACACAGTGCTACGTGTTCAGCAACCTCTCTCTTCATATTCGGCCACCAGAACCGTTCTTTTAAATCTTGATACATTTTTGCACTCCCTGGGTGAATCGAATACTTGGAGTCATGAGCTTCCTCCAATATTAACTGCTTTAATTCCTTTTTGTTGGGTACACAAATACGTTCCTTCATCCATAATGCACCTTGTTAAGTCCGGCTTAAAGTCTTTTGCTTGGCCTTCCTCCATCTTGGCCTTGATCCGCTTGACCTTCTCATCATCCTTGACCTTCTCTAATCTGATCTTCCAAGATAGGCTTTACTTCTAATCGACTCTGAATCCTTAGGAACAACTTCCAATTTCAATCTCTGAAGATCCTTGCAGTTCTCCTGGCTTTCTTCCACTTCGGTGAGACCATGACCTTTCAGGCTCGGGGCATCGGCCACTACATTAGCCTTGCACGGATGATAATGAATACCCATGTTGTAATCCTTGATCAGCTCTAACCACCTCCTTTGTCTCATGTTTAGGTCAGATTGGGTGAAAATGTATTTAAGACTTTTATAGTGCATATACACCTCACACCTATTACCAATAAGATAGTGGCGCCATATCTTCGGGCATGCACTACATTTGCTAACTCTAAATCGTCGTCGGGTAATTCCTTCATGTGGCCTTAATTGCCTTGATGCATAGGCTACTACCTTTCCATTTGCATTAACACACATCCGAGTCCTTGGCGTGATGCATCACGATGAATATCGAAACTCGATGCACATCTGGTTGCACTAACTGCTTGGTCTTGATGTCGATCTTTTCTTCAATTCTTGGAAACTCTTCTCACAATCCGGTGTCCAAACAAATTTCTTCTCTTTCTTTAACAATTGCGTAATTGGCCTAGCAATTGTCGAGAATCCTTCTATAAATCGGCGGTAATAACCCGCCATTCCAAGAAACTCGAACTTTAAGCTGTCTGGCGACTCCCAATGTAGCCTTGTCTCAACCTTGCTTGGGTCCTTTGCAATTCCTTGGCGGTCATGACATGCCCTAAGAAATCTACCTTACTCTTCGAAATCGCATTTACTAAACTTTGCATACAACAGTTGCTCCTTAGCTTTTCAACACTAATCTCAAATGTTGGGCGTGCTCTTCATCCGTCCTTGAATAAACCAAAATATCATCTATGAACACGACCACAAATTTATCCGGTATTCCATAAATACTTTATTCATTAAGTTCATAAAGTAGCGGCGCATTTGTCGGTCAAAGGACATAGCGTGAACTCATAATGTCCATATCTTGAGAAAATCACGGTCTTTGGTATGTCCTCTGTCTTGATTCTCAATTGGTGATATCGACCTAAGGTCGATCTTGGAGAATACTCCTGCTCCTCTTAATTGATCGAAAAGATCCTCTATCAGGGGTAATGGGTATTTATTCCTTATCGTCACTTCGTTAAGTCTTGCGATAGTCTATACACATCCGAAACTTTCGTCTTTCTTCTTAACAAATAGAACCGGTGCTCCCCATGGTGGCGAGCTTGATGCGATGAATCCTTTTCCAACAACTCCTCAATCTGCTTCTTCATTTCTACCAACTCTTGGTGGACATCCGGTAAGGCCTTTTTGCTATCGGTGCTGTTCCAGGTACTAAGTCAATTACGAACTCTATGTCTCTGTCTGGTGGCATTCCTGGTAATTCCTCGGGAAAAACATCTGGGTATTCATCGACCCTTTGGTACATCTCTTATCTTGTGAGTCTCCAAATTGTTCACTAGCATCTGTCCTCCTCGGCGCCTTGCTTGAAATTCCACCTTTCTATCATCGGGGCTCTCGATAGACACTACTCTGCGCCCACAGTCTAATATAGCCTTATGCTTAGTCAACAATCCATTCCGAGGATAACATCCGGGGTTTGGGTATCTAGTATAATAAGGTTAGCTAGGAACTCTACTCCTTTATTAGTAGCTTAACTCGAACACCCGACCTTAGAGCGGAGTTACGATCCGAGATTGAACTAGGAGTGTACTCTTAAGGTTAACAATATCGAGATCATTTGTCTCGGCAAAATCTCGAAAGCGAGCGAATCTGAAGCTCTGAATCAAATAATGCGGTGGCGGCTTTGAGTTGACTAGGAACTTACCGAAACACGGCGTCCGTTGCGTTACGGACTTCATCTGCGGAGATATGATTGATCCTCCCTCGCGTGAATACTGCGGTGTAGTTCGGCTTGTGCGGGTCCTCGGCTTCCTCCTTGGGTAGGGGTCTTGGTGGGGTGTTTCCTAAATTGAAGCGCCTTGGTGTCACGACTCCTTTCTTTGGACATCGTTGGCGAAGTGTCGATCTCATTACAATTATAGCGGCGTCTTCCGGACATTCTTGATTTCCTCCATTCAGTTAACATTCTGGTGAAGTGCGAGGGGTTTGTCCATTTGGTCTTGGCATTGGCGGTGGCGTCTAACCTTGTTCCTGGCTGGAATCGGTGAATCTTTGAGGTATCATTCTCATTTTCGATGACCACAGCGTCCTCCTGTTGTGCCATCGGCGTTCTGGTTATCATCCAGTTCCTTGCGCTTGTCTTCGATATGGCGCCTTGTTTACCGATTCTTGGAAATCCGGAAAGTGTGGGTGTCAGTCCACAGTAAACCGGATGTTAAGTCCCTTGAAGCAGGGCGCCTTGCCTTGTCTGTTGCTCGTCTTACGGGCGTAGCGTGCCAGCGAGTGAATTTATTGAGATAATCGGCCTTTGCTGGCCTCCTTGCTTTGGCGGAATTCCTCCTTTTCGGTTCCATAATACCCTCGGCACATGGTATTGACGAAAGCTAGGGTGAATTCTTCCCAAGTAATTTCTGCGGGTTCTCTGTGGCCGTGATAGTTCTCCACCATTCATTCTTTGTTCCCTCAAGTGGTGAGAGGCATAAGTACCCTCTCGTTCCTTCACCTTTGCGTTATGTGCAATTTCCTTTCGATGGTTCTTAGCCAATAAATGCGCCTCTAATGGTGGCATTCCACGAGAGCGTTGGCGGGCGCGTCGCATAAACTCGAACAATCTTGAATAGGGTCGTGGCCCATTGTTCCGGCTTTGATTATTGGCATTGCACGGTGGTTGATCTGTTGTACCGTTGACATCATAGTCTGCATTAAGCGAGAGTGCGTGCGAGAAATGCTCCCAGATTCTGCATATCCTTGGCGGTCTTTGCTTGGGGTGGTGTACCGTTCTGCTGCCTCTGGCGCGAACCACTTGCCTCTGCTCCGTTGTTGCAGTGTTCACCATCTGTTGATTGCCGGTGGTTTAGAGATAAGGGAAAGAATAGGCAAGTATAGGAACTTATACGGGAAGCAGTGTAACTTAAAGCGAAAATAACAAAAGGAACTTAAACATCCTAGCATATATAATAATTAAGTATGGTTTATCACATAGCCTAGGGACTATGCAACCATCGACAATCCTAAACATCACATCAATTGTTCATTACAACATCGCATACTAATGTTTGAAATAAAAGCGCGACTCAAAACAAGCGAGTCTCAGCATAAAAATTGGACACTACAACTCGACAAATCATCACTCATCGAGCCAACAGTGCGGCTCGCCGATCACGTAGCCGGGTGGTGGCATCAGAACAAGCTGGTCCCCATGCCCTCCCCTTTGGCCTTGTTGGGGCTCCTCGGCTGGCCGGCTCCTCCGGCTCCTCGTCGTCGTCGTCGAGCTCCATGACGTCGTCGGCTCTCCGTGGCCGTGAGGGCCTCCTCCAACTCAGCGATCCTCACGGGCCGGCGTGCATGCGGGTCTCCGCGAGGCCTCCTCTGCCTCCTCCAAAGCACGGTACCTTGCTGAAGCTCCGTGGTCGTGGCGTCCATCACCTCCTCTGGCGGCAAAGCGACCAGTGCCGGCGGCGGCGTCGTCCTCCAGTCCAGCGGGCTGCGAGGGTCCACCAGCGTCTTGAGTGCACCACAGCAGTGTCCCTGGCTCGAAGCCATGGTCTCTGCTGATCGGCGCTGGCGCAACTCGGGCACACTCTGTATGCCGCCTCGTGGCCGCTCGCTTCACGCGGCGAAGCGGACGACTGCACGCGTGCGTGCTCGGCGTACAAAGTGAGGTGGTCTCCCATCATGGCGACCCGTTGACTATCCAAGTGCGGGATCGGTAGAGAGGGCGGTCGAAGCCTCCCAACACAGGAGCATCCTCGAGCTCGTGGCGTAGCCTCGTGGCGCTCTCCAAAGAGTGGACCATCCGCATCTGCCAAAACAGCGTTAGTACCAAAGATTTTTAAAAGAGCATAAAAGTAATAATGAGAATCTGACGAGAGATATGAAGTAAGGAAGAAGGGGTAAGTCAAGATTTCTTTGATTATTCTTGCCCAAATTTTATTCTTTAGAAATTAATTTGGACTCCACCAAAATAGCGATTCTATCTAGGGTTAAGTCCTCTGATCGGTATGGCTCGATACCATCCTGTCGTGCCCGAATTCCCACAGTTCGGACACTCTGTGTATTCTGTACTAGTCGAGGATCACGCTAGTACACACAGGATAAGCAGGTTGAAGTACCACAATCATACAATGAAATAAATAATAAGTACTTCAAGCATTAATAGTAACGAGTTACATGGCCTTATAGCCACCTTACAATACTTAGCAGCGAGGCGATAAATATCATCGATATCAAGTTCATTCAGCGGAAGCAAAATACGATAAGCGGGACCCTTCTTAACCACGAGCTCTTGAGTGCGGCCCAACCCTTAGTCCTCCGGCCTTCAATGAACTCCTCCTCCCAAGTGATGCGGCTTCATCTTACGAGGTTTTTGTCGATGCAAGGGTGAGTATACAACATACTCAACAAGTCATGCACAATGCAGATCTATTACTACATGCATGGCTTATTCCAAAGGAAAGGCCTAATTGGTTATTTTGCATAAGCGGCATTTCTTTTAATCGGGTAATCCTATTAGATTAAAAGCGATAAAATCGATATTATTAATAACTAATTTTCAATTCTTTCTCAAGAGTTTTGGCACCTGACCCTAATTTCATTCATCGGTTTACGGCACACGACCACCCATCCACATCTTTTATTTTTAAAATCTAACCCTTATTTGTAATCACGAGCAATGTCCAATACATGCGGACACGGCTATTGAATAGATTCACACACACTCTGCGGAGGTGTACACTTTACCCACGAGGATCTGATCGTTCACCACCTGAGCGATTGATTGTAACAAAGTCTTTGAGAGACTAACACTTAGCGATGATCCTCTCGATGTGCCTTCCTAACACTTCCCTCACCTGAGCCAAAGTTTAGAACGAGGCACATCTGTTAGATGGGTACCAAGCGCGGCCGCAGTGCGCTCCCCGTCTGATTACATTTTTGGTGTAGCTTGTCACCCGAGTATCAAAGGAAAGATATTAGAAACCTACTTAACTAGGTCCGTCCCATTCGGACAAGTGGTTGTACACGGAACTCAGCTCAAAGGCTCGCAAGGTTAAGTCCTTAATTGTCCGGGCAAGACAACCATTTTATACATCTCGGCACCTGACCTTCACAATCTTTTCATACATCCCATTGCCACACAGGCCCACAGCACGAAGCCTTCTTGCCACTTGCCCGGTTCAAATCATTTTCCCACCCACTTTAACTTAAGCAACACATGCCATTTTCCACATCGGTTCAGAATAGCACCACACGGTCACTATCGGTTCAATTCATGACATCATCGCATTTTCCAAAATCGTTCCATAATGTTTAGTCGATATTCATTTGATATTTGAAAGTCATTCCACGCATACAAGCAGGCTAGCGACTAATCACGGTCTAGCCTCCGTGTTGGCATCATATTAGCATCCAACATATTTAAGCATCTTAGGGTGGACAAGGTTTGAGGGCATATAAACATTTATAATCAAGGTGGCATAACAAGTTTGGCTTTTAACTACCATTTCCCAATTTAATCAATAGTGGTTGTACTTAACATAGCATGCAATATGGAAATCAAAATATACTTTGAAAACTAGGCGAAATGATCAAAGCATGACTTGCCTTGAAGAGGAGTTGGTTACAGTGAGAAGGTCTGCGGCGGGTCTTCAAACTCTCCTCGACAAAATTCGCAACTCGGGGTCTAGTCGATACAAGCAATCACTCAATAAACATACAATACAGACAGCAATATAAATTCTAAAAATAAAATAAAAATCACCAATAAATAGTTCACATTTTTACAAATTTTGGGCACTGGAATCACTCAAATCCGAGTTAAAATGCAAAAGTTATAGCCTTTACAATATTCGAAAATTCATAAAGAATAAACCGAATTATTCATCTATTTTCTACCGATTTTCGGTTATTTTCCCTCGGCTTGACGCGTGTCGGCACCGAGCGAACCACGTCGCCTTGACCTTGACGGCAGGTGGGCGGATGACGTCGTCTTGGCGTCGGCCTGTGGCCAGTCCACCAGCGGCGTGTGGGCGGTGAACGGCGCCCGGCCCACATGTCGGTGATCGACGCGTCGAGAATTATCCGACCACGCATGCATGCATTCCCGATCGTCGGATTGAATCTAACGGCGCCAAGACTAGCAAAGCGATTTACTATTTGCGGGACTACGTGGCGTTACCTTGGGCGTCGGATGAAGATCGGCGGTGAGGTTACCGCGAGTCGATGAAGATCTTGGCGGTCTTGGTCGCGGACTTGGAGAAAGCGCGATGGGCGGCGGCGATTCCGTGTGTCTCCGGTCGGAAGAAGTAACCACGCGGGTGCTTCTCGGCAGGAACTTCGATGAGGTCTTGGCGGCGGCGGGAACGGCGGACGGCGGCGGGAACGCAGGAAAAAGCGAGGCGGAGGAGAGAGCTAACTTCTGGCGAGCTCTGGCGAAGCCTACGGTGGCGAGTGTGCACGAGAGAGGTGCAGCAGGAGGCGGGATGGAGTGCTGAGTGCAGCGGGCTTTATCTCCCGCTCGGGCGAGCCTCGACACGCAGCGCAAATCTCGACAAATCCTCGGCGATAACGAGCAGCGGCGGTGCAGTCGCGCTCGTCCGAGGCTGTGCCGTCACATCGGCCGTTCGATCGCGATCAGCAGTCGAGAATCGCGGCGATTTAGGGTTTTCGGGTGAGCACCGATGTTGGGCGGCCCAACATCTGTAGCTAGCTTATTTCGACTTTTCGCAATAAAAATAATTCGATAATTCAAAATAATTATTTGGGGCACTAAAAATACCGAAAAATTCTAGAAAAATTCTAGAAAATATTTGAGCATTTTGAGCCTAAATAAAATATTTTCACTTATTTTTGATAAATACTTTTTCTGGTATTAATTAATCAAGAGAAGAATGGTTTAAATAAATGTTTATTAATTTCAATAAATCCCCAAAAATTGAGATAAAGGCAATTAAATGAAATTAAATGCAAATAAAGGTTGGTTAATTCATAGAAATTCAAATAACTCCAAAAATTAAAATCTAGCCAAAATTCGGGACGTTACATTAAGCAATGTTGCTCTGAGTCGGTTTTTAATTGTCCTTGTGCGCAACGTTGTTTTTCAGGGAGAGTGTCTTCGGGGGTGGTCTCGACCCTGAGTTGCCTCACGTGTCGGTAAAGGCAAGTACATTGAGTAGGGTGCCTAATTGAATTGTTTGTTGTTATTTATCTATTCATGGCTAATTTTCTATTGATCATTGTAAGTATGAATTATATTGGTGACCGTCCCTTCGCGGACGTGATTAGCTAGTGGATTCGGATGGTCACTAGTAAGCCTTAATCTCGGTGAGTTTACTGTACCTTTGTTAATATTGCCTTTGAGTAGTGAGAATGGGGTGCAGGGGATACTTGTGGTTAATATACAAGAGATGTATTTAATTGTGCCTCGTCTAGGGAATTGAGTTGAGTATGTTGATTGAAATATGTTTTAGTTGAGTATGTTGATTGAAATGCGTATTTGTTGAGAATTGTTGATTGAAATGTGTTTTAGTTGAGAACTGATGATTGAAATGTGTTTTAGTTGAGAATTGATGTTGCATTCTTGCATTCATGATATGCATATACATAATGGAAGATCTGACCCATTCGATCTTGACCTCTGTGTTCACATGTAGTGAACATGAAAGTCCTACCTCGTAGTCCCATTCATCGAGGTGAATGGGGCGAAGACGAGAAGATCGTAGGCACCTTCCATCTACGGGATGGAAGGGGCGTGAGAGTGCACACGACAGTGGGCACTCAGCGATCTGCCGATGCGTGCATGGAAATGAGCATTCATGTGCATTGCATCTTTATTAATGAGTGTTGTGGTAAATGGTGTGTCATATGGATGGTGATTATGGTAATTGAAGGTTGAGTCGTGGACTCAACCCAAAAGGGGTGATTGAATTGAATTTGATGAATGTGCGCATTTCTTTGCCCTGCGAATTATGTTGTATGATTATCATGGAGGGAAGTCGAGTTATAAACTCAAATGCAATAGATGAAAAAGATTTGAGTCGTAACAAGGGGTAGTCGAGTCAGGAGACATTGTGACTTAGAGTTAAATAGTGCTTCTTTGGCATTGAATGGGTTATTATCAAGTTGATGATTTGAATGGCGGTAATTTTAGGTGTATAATCAAGTTATTGCTTTATTTGTCTTCCTTGCTTTTATGGTTAAGCTCTTGTTTTACTTATGATGAATTGGGCATTTTCACATGTACTTTCTTTGAGTCATCGACTCACACTTGTTTGTTGTGTTGTTGCGGTACATTATGTAACCGGCATGCATGGGGAGTAGTAACACAAGCACGTTTGCATCAAACCATTTAATCGTTTTGTAAAGCTTTGGTTGTATTGATTATGGTTGTAATATATCGTTAAATGGTGGTGTGGTTATTAAGTTTTGTTGGTTGTGTGAATGATTAACTAAGGACACGCTAATTTGTTATCATAAGCGCAATTGTTTTCACTTTCTTGAGTGGATGTCCTCTTGTCTAGAGGGTCATGCGAAATTTTCTAAATTTCGGTGACTTAGTTTTAAGCTGGTTTGGAGAGTATCAAGGTTGGTTTCAGCTTTTTATTAGAGGTAAAGGTTTAGTGTCTCTTCGTTGAATTCATAGGTCAATTGAACTTCGTGTCGAGTTTTTATTTCTTGGATCTTGTTGGGGACACTCGGTTAAGAGTGGTTCGGAATGTTATAGCGTCATCTAGAGTCTTTTAGTAGCATTAGCGGTGCATTGGAGTGCCGGGGTGTTACAGTTTGGTTTAGGGTAACTAGGCGTCAACTTCATTACGGTGGGTGTTACGATGAATGGGCGAAGGCCATGATTTCGTATTCACTGCGTGCTTGTTTCGGTGAAGCGATTATGTCGATTACATGCAATGGATGAACTGTTCTTCGATGCAAAATGTGAAATAGTGCATCGGTTACATGCTAATACCTTTCTCTCGTGAAACATTCCTAATACTTGTTTCTAGGTTACGGACTTCTTAACTTTTAGAGGATTTAGTAGTTGTCAACCCTTTTTTTTTATGGGCGTTTATCATGGAGTTCACTCTGCACAAGATCTAATTTTCTTAACTATGCAGATTGAACATGGGGTAAAATGAATGAACTAAAAATGCAAGGTCTCATTGTTGGTGCGCATTGTACACTTTCTCTATTTTTTCCCCACTGGCATGCAACCAAACCGGACCCAAATTCTTTGGAACTCATTGCTGGTGCGGAGTTTGATTGCTAAATCTGTCGATGCTAAATCTGTTCTTTCGGTGCTAAATAGTGCAGAGTTTCAGTTACATGGTGTGAACTGTTCTTTCAGTGTTACATGTGTGGAGTTACATGGCAATGGTGCGGATTTGTAGAGGCTTTCTCTTTGGTGTGTAGTTCTTAGTTTGTGCAAATGTTCATATCTTCATGACTACATTGGTTGGGTAAATGTGAATCTTGAGTGCGATGTGATTTTGGTCTTGATCGGGCTCTTTTAAACTAGTCATATTGTCTTGCTCTAGCGATTCTTGGCGCATTTTGGTAATAAATGTTAAGTTAGTCATATTTTGCTAGTCTTATTTCGAGTTAGTCATATTTATTTGTCTCTTTTAAGTTAGTCATATTTTGCTAGATTGCCTGAGACGAATTATGAACTATATACTCTGGTGGTGTTCATTTTTCTGGGCACATTTCCAACATAGATGAAAGTGATCTACACATGTGTATGTGGTTATGAAAACCTTGTGCTACAAATGTTTCAATGAATTTTCATTGATTCTGCGTTTTGAAGATTGATATGGGTACTTTTGTGAACTTTCATTTTTGGTAGAAGAACTGTTAGAGCCTCGGCACCTTCAAGACCTCAGAGCTTTTATCTCTGTCAAGTATTGAAGAGCACTCATGTATTACTTTTCTTTTGAAATTGCATCTGGTCGAGAAACTTTTCTTTTAAGGAGGGTGTACTACACCGTGATCGATCCAATCTGTTTTCATTCCATTGTCTATCACAATTGTTCTTCCAACAAGGTAAATTGGTTTAACTTTGGGCAAATCGGACCAACAAGCTGAATCGTGTGTTTATGTTTGATTTGTGAAATGCATTGATCACCAAGATACTTACAATTCATTTCTATTAGGGCTTTAGTGAACACAATTGAACACTTTATGACCTTTCTGTTGGTTCATAATTCCATTCGGGCTTATATTTGTCATGTTACTGCAAATACTTGATCACGACACTCAAAAGTAGCATATGTGTTTTTGTTGTTGGAGAAACGATTATAGTTTTGATGGGGTTTATTCATTTTTATGTTGTCATCTTTTCCTTTTCTTTTGAAATAGGGTTATCTATCTTTTGCATTGTCCATACGACTTTCGCCTTTTCATTCTTCTTTGGTATACAATTTGCATATAGTTGAAAAATGATTAAACTGATATACATTTGCTTATACTTTCTTGATCTTTGCATTTGTTGGATGAAATCTGTTCCTAGGTATCTCTCTTAGCATAGAAGCACCGATAAGTACCAGTACCCAAAAGATTGTTACATTTGTCGTTTACTTTGTTCATATGGTTCTGCTTTTTGCTCCTTCTGTCACATGTGGGTGTATATACCACTTGAAGGATATGCTTGGTGGAAAATAAAGCAAGTTCTCCACAAATTATCTCCAACGTGAGATTTGCTAATTTATTATTGAACAAAGTAAAAACTCTTGCGAGCTCAATCAACTTTGTCGTGAGAGGAAGAAGAAAGGAGCGGCGACGGCCACTATTTTCGTCGATTGCTCTGGCCGACGAAAATACTTGTATTTTCGTCAACATAACTTCGTCGGCCTATTTTCGTTGGTAAACCGACGAAAATAGCTATTTTCATCGGTTTTTAGCGTATTTTAAATCGGTTTTAGCGTATTTTAAATCGGTTTTCGACCGGCGAAAATAATCTTGATTCTTATAGTGTATATGGCTCCAAATACGATGTGTGTTCTGATATTCTGAGATGTAGTGCTGTTCATATCCTATTGGTGAGCAAAAGTGTAACAAGTATTTGTTTCTCAACCTCTTATTTGTTCAAGCTCAAGTACATAGCTATACCATTATATACATGAACTATATTAATGATTCCCACTCTTTGTCATAAATCTTCTCCTTTGGGAGATCTTCTCTCTAATGAAAAGAACTCTCATTTGTTAGATTTCACTAGTCTTTGGTTTTGCTTTGTCACTCGCACATCATGTCTTTGCCAAGCTTTTGTCCTTTTCGATTTTATCACAGTTTAGGATCTTGATTATGTGCTGATTATTCTTTTCTTGATCATGATAGGTGCACGAGGAAGCAACTTACGGAGTAAGAACCTTTTGGCGACAAGGAGTGTCACAAGTTTTGGAGGGACACCTTTTGTGCAACATGAAAATAGTGATGTGTGTATGGTTTGAACTATTAACTAGTAGAGAGAGGATATACATCCCTCTCATTGGGTCATGTATGCTGCTAATTACTAAGTGAGACTCGATTTATAACATCACTATTTGTGCAGCAAGAAAGTAGTCTTGTTTATGGTTAGAAATGTTAACTAGTAGTTAGAGAAATATACATCCTCTCTTTTGTGCAGCAAGACTTAGCTTATTTTGGACGGACATGTATGCAACAACTTAATTATTTGGAGGATCTATCAAACCTGTGGTGGAGATATATCGTTGCATTATTTACATTTTGAAGTGACTATTTGAGCTGTGATTGTGTATGTATATGGTTATATATGTGAGTGGCACCATGTAACACCCCGGAGCCCACACGCTCCGCGGATGCTACCAGAAAAACTCTAAATAACGGCTGACGACTGCGAAAAAAATGAAACTGAATTTAATCTCTAAACTCTTAACTTGGCCTAGCAGCTAAGTCACGAAATTTAGAAAATTTAAGCATGACCTCTCTAGAAAGTAGGACATCCACTCGTGACGAAACACGGTCACGTTATATAATATCATTCTAGCGGGTCCTTAGTTAACCAATCTCACACCCAATAGAAATTAATAACTACACCACGACGAACCACATATTACAACCACTCTTGATACAACCAGGTTCTACACATCGATTAAATGTTTCGATGATGACCGAAGTCGTGCACGTGCTCTACTCCCATCCCGACGAGCCAGCTTCAAAGTACCTAAACAAAAGACAAATAAGCGTGAGTCCAAGACTCAGCAAAATGCAACCATAAAGAAACGCAACCGAATCAAACGGAGTACCAAAACTTTGGGAAAAGTAACACATTCAAATACTTGACTGAACTTAGTAAATAAATGAATCGGAAATTAATTCCAAATACCAAAACCATCTCGAGAATTATGTAAACTTTACTCATACCTCGATAGCCGCTTTTGGATGAGTCCACGACTCGATCCTCAATCTATAATTGCCATTAGCCCCACGATTAACCATTAACAGGCTCGATTCGTTGCCTTCAATGCTCAGGTGCACAAAACATCCAAAAGAGGAACCTCATTTCCATACATCACAATCAACTCACTTAAACATGATTCTTCATTGTCAATGCAATGCATATGCAAATATGCCATACAAAAACAGAATCTCATATCCATACATCACAATCAACTCACTTAAACATGATTCATCATTGTCAATACAATGCATATGCAAATATGCCATACAAAAACAGAATCACATATCCATACATCACAATCAACTCACTTAAACATGATTCATCATTGTCAATGCAATGCATATGCAAATATGCCATACAAAAACAGAATCACATATCCATACATCACAATCAACTCACTTAAACATGTTTCATCATTGTCAATGCAATGCATATTTCACAATTCTCATGCATATGATGCATCATGCATGTCTTATCTCCTCTTTTAGCACATACCGGTATGGCCGAGTGTACACCCGTCGGTGTGCACCCTCTTATTCCCTTCCACCCGTGGTGGAGGGTGCCTACTCTTCTTGACTCGCTCCCATACAACCACGTATCACGGGACTACGAGTAGGACTTTCGTGCTCACTACATGTAAGCCTGAGGCCACATCGAATGGGTCGCCCTTCCATCATGAATGCACAAATGCAATTAACATAAACAAATTTGCAAACTACATTCAGTTCTCACATTTGCATAGCCATAGCCAAATACATAAACATCAGCCACTTCTCACCTCCATAAATTACCATTCTCAACATTCAATCACCTTCTCAACACTCGTATCCATATTCTCAACAAATCTTATCAACATGGTCAATCTGTCATTAACACTCGCACCAAAGACATAATCAATTTTCAAGATAGCAGATCAACTTTTCCTATTAATCCAACCTCACAACTTCATTATTCACATTCACCTACCCTAGCAGTAAGCAATCTTATGAACGTAATATAGCAATATGTCCATTTGGCGATTATACGGAGTTCAACAAACAACCCACAAAGCATTCACTCCAAAGATGCACTTTTCATAAACGCATATACGCAAAAGGCCATTCTCAACTTTCATATCCATAAGGTCACATATATCAGCAACACTCACATAAGCATACAATCGCATATCATGACCACAATTCGAGCTATTTTCATAACTCAAATCCTATATCTTTTATGTTCCCATTAGCCTAATCTTACTAGGGAGCATCATCAAGTCATATATAAAGTGTAACCGGCCCATGGCATATTGACAAGGCATATGATTCATCAATCAACACACATAGCAAACAAACAATGATGCACTTGCATACAATCTAGGTTTGAACGATAGCATAACCATTCTCATTCATCACATCGCAAGCAGAATCAAACATGAAAATAATAAAATAACACATGGATAATTATATGCTTGCAAGACCAAATGGCCACCTAAGCCACAACCGAATACAATGCACTTGCCTTTTACCGACGAAGAATGGAGTGGCATATGGCTGAAGCCACTCCCGCCAGAACCTTCTCTTAAAACCAATCCATGGAGGAAGGAGGGAGGTGGGGGAGAGCTGTCGGCTGCTACTGCCGATCTTCTTCTTGCCGTTCTTTGGGAGGCGCCGTCGGCGAGGAGGCGAGGAGGTCAGCGCCTTGGGGAGAGTGAGCGAGAACAACGCCGAGGTGAGGGAGGCGCGCCGAGGAAGAGAGGCGCCAGGGAGTGAGCGACGCCAGGGGGGAGCAACGCCAGGTGAGGGAGCAGCGCCAGGAGTGAGCGACGCCAGGGGGGAAGCAACGCCAGGTGAGGGAGGCGGCAGGAGGAAAACACCAGAGGCTGGCTCGGCTGGCAAAAGAGAAAAGGGGGAGGAAGCTTCGGCAGCAGGACTCTACAGCAACGAATAAAAATCTGCCTGCCTCCCACCAATGCCAGCCACACAAAATAAAAAAGAGAGAGAGAGGTTAAGTGAGGGAGGGGAATTTTCCCCAAAACCCCTCCTAAAACCAAAAAATCTAACGTCTAACCAATAGCGCGAACCAAATAATTTAATTCTTGGCGCGCAACGACAATTGTTAGGATAGACACATTGCCGCAAAAACTTAAACGGCAAGGAGGAAACACCCATTCCGAGAAGCAATCGGCAAAACTCAGGACTTTCTGAGGAGAAAGTTAAAATTGAGAGACAACAAAAATCAACCCCGGCCAAAAACCTTGGAAAAACCATTGCGGTATTACACACCATTTGCATGTAAAGTATGTATGTCAATTCAATGGTGGATAATGTGGAATTGGATATGTATATATTGCATATTTAATTTGTATGTCATGTGTGCTGGCACCTTTGCCGACACAAAATATGTGTAGAAAACTAGCTTTGGTCTATGAGGGGAAAAGTAATTAGCCAACACGTAAACTGTCGACAATTCATATTAACTGTCGGCAAAGCTCCTACTGTCGGCAAAACATTAACTGTCGGCAAAGGTTGAAACTGTCGGCAAAACTTAGATCTTTGTCGACACATAAACTGTCAGCAAAGATATTATCTATCGGCAAAGCCTAAGCCGACTGCTTCTACCGCGACTGTTTATGTACTGTCGGCTAAACCTTTGCCAACAGTTTTTTGTCGGGGAAGGTGTCTTTTACCGACTGTAGCATGTGTTGGCAAAAGTGTGCCATGGTGTAGTGCTGCTAGGTATTTCCATTAATTTGTGAACCTTGTACTATGAATTTATAGTTTGTAGTTTTCAATTCAATTGGTTTTTATATATGTGAGTTAATTTCTTAAATGGATACGCTCTACGTTGTAATGTGTGATCAGAGTTGATTTCTAAAATCGATGTGCTGTATGTTGATATGTGATCGGAGATCATTTCTGAAATGTATGTCATAATAATGCTGGTGATGCTCTGTATTTTGTCTTTTGTTTCAGATGGCATGTCTAGCATTTCCTAAGGCTAATCAATAAGAATCGTTTGTGATGAGACACTTATCCCAGACGGTTCCAAACTAGAACCATCTGTGATGATACCTCATCACAGACTGTTTCAAATTGGAACCGTCGGTGATGTAGTAACATCACAGACGATTCTAACTTCGAATCGTCTGTGATGAGCTTTTTCAATGAGACGATCGATTGTCATCACTGACACTTCGGTACAGACGAGATGCATTTTGTGAACCGTTTGTAACGTGGGCATATGCAGTAGTGCCTAGGACTTATGTAAGGGCATTTCCTAAATTTTCAATATTTCCAGTAATACTTATATAGTAAATTATTCTGATACTGAAGTTGCCAGGTTGCTTCCATTTTCCCTTTACAATTGACGTTTTGAATATCTCAGTCTAGTATCAACCGGACAGTTTGCGCACGAAAAATGCCTAGTTGGTATCGAAGTTTCAATATGTGGTGATGGGACCAATAGCCAATCTGTGATCTTCTAAGTTCCAACTGAGTTGTTGTTGGGTCAAAACTTTGTGGCCTTGGATGCCTATTTCTACTTTCCCTACCCGATCTACTAGTAACATTTGATTTGTCAAATTTCAGTGACTCAAATGTTAATATATTTGGGTTGTATTGTTTGCAGGTGAAGACAAATTTGGAAAATTACTTCAGCGTGGGATAACTCGTTCTCTCTTCTCTGTGATTAGATTGATTTCAATGTTCATTTTGGTAGACAAGCGCTGTTAGTCGTTAGAAAATGTTATTTTTTTAGAGAATCTTGATCTGTAGTTGGTGTAGAGGTAGGGTACTATATGTTATGCCATCTGTGGTGTAGTCTTTTTTTTATAAGCATTTGCTTTAGTATAATCAGTATTTCATTTGATGTATACTGAATTACTTATTATTACAGGTTGTGTGATGATTGCGAGACCAATTTGTTCCCACTATTCAGAAAATTTTCAATGCATTACTCTCCTACGAAAAGAAGGTGCCAACCCACAAACTGGTTTGCCCTCGAGCCACATAGCTCCCCACCAAATTATTCTCAGAAGGTAACCACAAAAAATTCCTTAGCCAGGCCGCCGGCAGCTCCGTCGCATTCTTCGTCGCCTCTGTGCCCGCCTCACGTGACTTCATTGACAAAAACCGCCAATGGCACGCTGGCCGTGACACTCTATAGGACGAGTTCGACCCACTATGACTCAGAAACCCTCGCACACTCTGGCGCTGCAGAATCTGCGGTTGGTCAACCTAACTCTCTAACCGCTAAAACCATGAGTAGTAGTCGTATGAATTTTCAGTGTAATGTGTGTGCAATTGTTTGATTAGATTTCATAGCCCTGAATATCATTTCTGCACCAATTGAACTACTGAGTGTAGTGCGATTCTAGTTGTGTTGGAGGTTTATGCGTCATTATCTGAATTGTGCAGTGTCACTTCTGTGCACGATCCAGTCAGTATTGGACTTCATATGTTGTTATCATAGAAGTATGTGTGTGTCGTTTTAGCATCTCTTATATGAAATGGCATGGCCCTATTTTAATTAATGGAATTTGATTAACCATGAGCATGATGGAATCTATAACGGCATTGGTCCATGACTTCGTGCTAACAGACCACCTGCTCTGCAACGGATGACCTCTCCCACCTTCTCTCCTCCAAATCAGCTTGAATTTGTTGAGGGTATCGTTTATAGATAGCTGATGTGAACAGGTATTGTAAATTCGTATGTCACTACCTTAAAAAAGGTCACATGTAGCGGTTTATAACTGTTATCAGTGGCTGTTTTTGAATCGCCACCGATATAGTACCACTGATAATCGAGTATTATCAGTGGCGGTTTTCGAACCGCTATAGATAATATTATCTGTGGCGATTCTAGCCAAAAACCGTAACAGATAATATTATCTGTGGCGGTTCTAGCCACAAACCGCCACAGATACCTATATTATCTATGACGGTTCTAGCCAGAAACTGCCACAAATACTATTATCTATAGCGGTTTTATCCAAAAAACTACTAATAATTCCAGACCACAAAATAAAAAACTGGCATTTCAGGCTAGCCTCAGGCGGCTCTAGCCATGCCCTTTGAAACAACATACACAAAGAACAACAGATATATCATATACATTATAACAGATGTATACACAAAGTAGCATAAGATTAGCCAGAATGAAACATCAATTTACACTTTGTAATGAAATAAAATTTAAATAATAAAAGCCAAAACTAGTTTTCTAAACTACAAGCCTACGAGCCTTCGTTGTTGGTTGGAGACGCATGATGTGTAACATGAGTGTAGATGACTGAATCGTTGTTGCCTTTGTCATAAAATTCACCTTTTTTATTTATGACTTCCTTCATGATAAAGTAGGCGAGCTGTCCCTGAATGGCTTAGAATAGGAAGCAGCCCTCCCATTGAGAACTTGAGGCGCTATAAGTAGGAAAAATAAATCTCAAAGAGTATATAGAAATTGAGTGGTGCGAATCAATGTGTGATGTCAGCATGACAAACCTCTACATCATTGTCTGTTATTGTAGAACCTAAGATTTCGCGCATGTATTGGCACACGAAGTACCCACATAAATTTGTGCCTCGTGGCTGCTTGTGACAATGCAAACATTGAATAAACTAAAATGTCATGGAAGGAGTTATTTACTACGAAATGCGATATAAGAATATTGCTTGCGTGCGTACCAGAAATTTAGTACGGATTGAAAGGGATTTATGGAATGGGCAGTATCTCGAGCTCTTTTTACAATATCTTTTGAACGCCATATTCATTAGATTTATCAGCTCTTCATAATCTTTTTTATCTTTATCCAGTGGGTCCATGATTAGCATCTTACTCTTTTCTAGAGTAATTACTACAAGAATCTAGTGAAATCTACATACACATGTATGATGCCATAGTCATTAGTCCTAAGATCAGAATAAAGAATGAAATCAACGAGTAATTTAACTAGCTAGTGGGAAACTTACTTAAAATTGTATGGTAAAAGTATAAACTCCTTGTCTTATAGTTTGATCAAAGTGTTATATACGTATTCCTCGACCTCCTTTGGTGCTCTTGTGATTTTGGGCTAGCAGACCATTCCCGGGTCGAGGAATCCCACTAGCCCCTTAGTTTTTCTTAGTTTGATCATCTCGTATCTAGATAAGGAAAAAGTTAAACATGATATTTATTGGTATTACATGAATGTAGACCATAATTTATATATTAGACACTTACAGTGACCAATATCTCAAAAAAGATATGTCAAGGGTGTCATGACAGTACAAGTTGTGCAAGTTATCAAATTCTATCATGAAGTAACAACCCCCTTATGGTGAAAATGTTCCTCTCGGAAAACAATAGTGATCACTTTTGGGAGTATCGCTTGGTTGGATCGCTCCATGTACCAGGTATGTAATTGCTGCATCATGAGTGTTAGGCTATTTAACTTTGAAGGGGTGACTAACGGTTTCCCCAGCTCAAATTTCAATCTTTCTTGGTTATCTTGTACTTTAGACTGCGCCTTGCCCTTACTTTTTTCTCACACAATATCATACTTTGTTCTAGCTTCACCTGATCTAGCTGATACAGCTTGTCTAATATGTCATTTCTATGGATCAGGGGTTATAAGTTTGTCCTTTGAAGTACCACACTAGCCATGTTTATATGGTCCTCACTAGACTTCTTTGATGCTTCATCTTGCTTCATCATCATTTCACGTTCAGGTGCTGGTGACGGATGCGCGAGTTCTACTGTAGGTGAGGCTAGCGCTAGATGATCCAAGACAATGTCACGGTTGCGCCACTGGATGAATAAGTGGATAGTACTTCCTAGAGTTGTAACCTCGTTGTTGGAGGGCATTTCTAGCCCAATGTCAGCAAACTGTGGAAGTACCGTGTCCACCTGGACCTTTGCATAACCTAGCGCTATAGGGGAGTTGTGCAAAGCACCACCTTCTTAGTATGGATAAGCTATTCCTGTACCAGCCTGTAGGAATATGTTCCTGACTAGCACGTTCAGCTGGTAGGGTGTGGGGTCTTATATGTCATCCACAGGATAATGGGTATTATCCGGTTCTACCAATGGTGTGGACATGCAACTACTACGATGATTCGTAGGGCTGAAGAGAACATTGTGGACTTGCAACTGGCTTATGGCTTATTGTACTTATCGTTGAACTTGTTCTTCTATGGTGCCTTGTATTTCTCGAAGAACCCTTTCCATCAACTTTTCCAATTCATAGTCGACACGCTCTTCTTTGGCCCATTTCTGACTCCAATAAGAGTCTCTATGCTTTGGGAATCCCATCTTCCAGGGAACCTTGACCCCAACGTCTTGTGTCTGACCAGGGTGCTCTTTGTTTCCCAAGGCCGCTTTTAGTTCGTCTTTATCCCTGCCTGGGTGGAAAGTTCCTTGGCTGGACTCGACGTACAGCTCTTGAACTCTTTGTGACATTGCTTCGTCATCACTACTTTTGCATGATAAGCCCCCACCAGAAGTGATAGATGCCCTTGCTAGCATATAGTGCTTGACTCGGTCTAGTAGTCCAGTTAAGAGACTTGCACCAGTCAATCAGACTGCATCTGATTCCTGCCTCTCCCATTGAGAAATTTTACCCGCATACCCACTTGTGTGTAGTTTGTGGGGGTGAATATTTCTCCTTGCGATATTTATGTGGTCCTCACTAGACTTCTTTGCTGCTTCTTCTTGCTTCATCACCACAAACTCATCCTAATATGGCTCTAATTTTGGATGGTCTCCGATGGCTGATCAATTTTTCTTCACATCGTTTGTATTCAACCTCACCTTGAAGTTCCTCCATGCCGCATCCATGGTCATCAACGGATCGCGACGCACTAGTTTTTTGGCTTCTTTGGGGAATTCGAAAGTTCCTTTGAGCTCTGTCCATAGATCCTCTTTAGTGGTGCGAGGTACTTTATGCCAATCCAAATAGGTGATTGACACTTTATCCCTTACAATGTACCTGCATGTTGACCAGTATTTTGCTGCTAATTTTCATGGTGCAACAAGGGCCCTAGCATCTAAGACCTCTGCGATGGTATACCGGCCTTGAGCTTCTTAGTTCTACCTCGGCCTCGATGTCTTACAACGGAAGAATTATCTGTGATTGGGTGGATATTAAGGTATATGCTCTGGCTCGGGTTAGAAGTCTCCTCTATTACAGACTTAGGATTAGGTTCCACAAGAACTACATTTCCACCTGAAACATAATTCATAGTTAATTCTAGAGTAGAAAGTAGTTTTTGAAGAAATATTGATGTGGGTCAGAAATCATAATACTTAAGGTTATTTTGCTAACAGGATTTACATGCAAAGCATGACAAAATGAGATTATTTCTTTATAATATGGTAGACTTTACTTTGAGGAGCGTTCCTAAGCTGATTTTATAAATTTTAGGTTTGGACGAGATATTATATTCATCGTTGAAATAGCTTATATGGTATTCCAAGGTTTACGTTATATAGATTCAGATTAGTAAGGTAAAGTGTATGATTAACACTTAGGAGTATTGAACTAGCTGGATTTAGTTGAAAAGCAAGATGTAATAAGAATATTTTTTCAGATTATGGTAGTCCTCACCCTAAATAGTATTTCTAGTCTGATCTGCATAGAATTCGCATTTAGACAGGATGTTTTATAAGCTGCCAAAAAGGCTTAAGTGGTCACAAAGTTGAGGTTAAAAAGAATCAGATTTCGTTTTAAGTTTGCGATTGCACTATAGCCCCCTTCGGGACAGCTTCTGATTGTGCAGATTCTGGATTGTAGTCAGTTGTCTGAAGAAGTGACTGTCTAAAGAATCTGCTGACTAGAGAATCTGGTCGTTCGACAATCCTAATTGTATGTGCTGATTGTTGATCGATGTCAGTGACGGATGAGGGTGGTGGAGGGGCCTAGAGACAATGGCGAAAACCTTTGTGCCAGTGACGACTCGTGGGAGGCGGAACTCGTAGATTCTGAGTTAGAATCCACAGAATCAGGTGGGTGACAGCTTCTGATTCTGTGTACAAATTAGATTCTAATTGTGGGAGAAGCTGTCTAGAATTCTCCTGTTAAATGAACGATCTGCTTTTCTTTTAAGCGAAGCGTATAAGTTTGTCCTAACAGGGCCTATATATGATTACTTATTTTTCTGGCATTAGTAGAAAAATGAAGTCCTTTATGAATTTAATCCAAATTAGATCTTTTATCAACTAATAAGATTTTGACTTTAGGAATATTTCGAGATTAGTTCTACATAACTTTAACATTTAATTAGGTCATTTTATTTGCTTATACTTGAGCCCTTGACTGTATTAATAAGCACTAATAAGCATTACTGCATAACAAACAACTTTGGGATGGCAGTCTCACTCTATTATTACAGGATGATCAGGAAAAGCTCATATAAATTACATTTCTGCATCACCAGATCCTCTCTTTCTTATTTATCTTACCTATCAGAGGTGGACATTTTTCAGCATAGACACGGGAAAAGCTCGTATAAGGTATAATTGTAATACCGCAAATGGTTTTTCCAAGGTTTTTGGCCGGGATTGTTTTTGTCGTCTCTCAGTTTTAAGTTTCTTCTCAGAAAGTCCTGAGTTTTTGCCGAATGCTTTTCGGTAAAGGTTTTCTTTTTTCTTCGGGCCGCAAGGTTTTCTTTTGTTGCGGTTAGTTTTAGTCGGCATGTATTATTTCCAGTGGACTTTAGGGGCTGTTATTTTGGGCCTTGTGGGGAAGTTTTGGCCCGTGTGGGTGGGGAATATCAGCTAGCCAACCCTAGCTCCTCCTTCCCTCACCCCTCCCTGCGCCCCCACCTTCTCAGACCCGAGCTTCTTGTGCCCCTCTTCTTCCTGAGTCCCTCAGCTCCTGGCGCATGGCTCCCTGGTCGAGCCCTCCTGGCGCCTGCCTCTCTGGCCGAGTTTCCTCTCCCCAGGCGCGCCTCTCCTCTGGCGCCTCCTCCCTCTGCGAATGGCGTCGTCCTGGCCCCTGCTGGCTGCTCCTCCCCAGTCACCGCCCCAGCTCCGGCGAGGCTCCGGCGACTTCCCCCTCTGGCCGGCGAGCCCTCTCTCCCCCGTGTGGCAGCAGCTCCCCCACCTTCCTTCTTCCTCCATGAGAAGGATTGAGGTAAAAACCCTAGAAAATTTGGGGAATTAGTTGCTTGCATGCGTGGTGTTTGATGAAATGCCTAGCTAGGGCTCTTGTTTTGCAATGTATTTAGTTGAGGATTTAGAGCCTAGAGTGATTGGAAATTTCTGGTTCGAGCAGATTTTTGCCCCCTGTTAGAGCTGCTGTTTGGAAATTTTACAAGCGTTTCCTGGGGGTTTGGCTATAGCGAAAGTTGTAGATAATTGAATTACCTTTCAATAGAGACCGAAATCATCAAGTTTCGTTCAGCCATTTAAAAGTTATGACTATTTTACCGCGTGCTGTCCAGAACGCGTTAGTTCTGCGGCTGTCTGCTGATTCGTCGCAAATCTGAGAAATATCGGTGCTTTTCCCGGTCGGTTGGTTATAGAAAAAGTTGTAGATAATCGAATTATCTTTCAATAGCGACTGAAATCACTAAGTTTCGTTCATCCGACTAAAAGTTATGACTGTTTTACCGAGTCCTGTCCCGGGGTGGCAAATATCTGTTTTTGGGATTTAGGAGTGGGTTGTGAAGCCGACTTAGTTATGAGTCTTGTGTTGAATTATGGGCGTGTTTTTGAGTGGGTTATATCCATGTGCAGGTGGTGTGACCCCCGGGTGTGGCAACTTCGTCTCGCCACACCGTCTCGATGAGTTGAAGGCAAGTGCGTTGTAGTGAATGTGGCATAGATGACTATTATGTTTGTTGCAATGTTACCGTTATTCATGTATTACTTTATTATTGTCATGCTTGATTTTGCAGGCGATATGATGAATGAGAATGGTTAAATGGTCATGCTATTATTTAAAACAAGTTTATATGCAAGTGTAACCTGTATATCTCTTATAGGCTATTCAGTTGATTGCTTGTGTTATTTATATGCTTATGCTATGGCTGCATTTGTGTTTATAAGCACGTCTAGTGGGGTAATTGTCTTTTGATGAAATGGTTAAATAACCGGATGTAAGTGCATCGTTGATTGATAGGATTTGTGTTGAAAGTTGAAGGTGATAACATTTTGCGATTATGAAGAGCCATCTTTGAGATATCATATTATTATCACTAGTATGAATGGATAATGTGACTGATGAAGTAATGAGGTTGGATTAATAAGAAGGGATGATTTGGCGATCATGAAACTGGATTATGACTTTAATGGGAGTATTAATGTTAATTGTGACCATGTAGATATGAGTGTCGAGAATAAGAATATGAGAGTTGAGAAGATGAATAAGAATGTTGGGAATGCGGATATGAGTATTGATAATATGGATACAAACGTGAGAAAAGAATGTATTTTTGCAAATTTGTTATGTCTATTGCATTTGTGCATTCATGATGGAAGAGGCGACCCATGCTGATGCGGGCCTCTGTGTTCACACGTAGTGAACACGAAAGTCCTACCTCGTAGTCCCATTCATCGAGGTGAATGGGAGCGAGACGATAAAGTAGGCACCTTCCATCTACGGGATGGAAGGGGCGTGAGGTGCACACCGACGGGTGGGCACTTTCAGCGACTTGCGATGCGTGCATGGAAATGAGCATTCATATGCATTGCATCTTTGATAATGAGTGTTGTGGTAAATGGTGTGTTATATGGATGGTGATTATGGAAATTGAAGGTTGAGTCGTGGACTCAACCCAAAAAGGGGAGATTGAATTGAATTTGATGAATTCGCGCATTTCTTTGCCTTGCTAATTATGTTGTATGAATAACGTGGAGTGAAGTCAAGTTATGAACTCAAAGTCAATTGATGAAATGGTTTGAAATTATATAGTATTGCATATTTGCATGGGATATTATGTGAATGAAATGCATGGTTGTGTTGCATTATATATCATTGCGTGTTTGCATGGGATATTATGTGAATGAAATGCATGGTTGTGTTGCATTATATATCATTGCGTGTGCGCATGGGATATTATGTGAATGAAATGCATGGTTGTGTTGCATTATATATCATTGCGTGTTTGCATGGGATATTATGTGAATGAAATGCATGGTTGTGTTGCATTATATATCATTGCGTGTCTGCATGGGATATTATGTGAATGAAATGCATGGTTGTGTTGCATTATATATCATTGCGTGTCTGCATGGGATATTATGTGAATGAAATGCACGGTTGTGTTGTATTATATAGCATTGCAAATATGCATGAAATATTATGTGAATGACTGCATCAAAACATTTCATTGCATTGTGTATTGCGATTGATAAATGTTGAATGATGAGAATGGAAGGAACAGGTTGAGAGTTGAGTCGTGGGCTCATCCAGAATTGATTTCCGAGGCATGGGTAAGGTTTTGTTACATTGCCGAGGTGGTTGAGGTAAGTGGAGCTGCTACTACTCCTGTTCTTTGGATGTTTCCGTTAAGAAATGGTTATTTAACTAATGAATTAATCGTGCTCTTACGTTTTGGATCCTTTATGAATTCAACGTTTCTTTTAATTATGGATGTCAATTTAAGGCGCTACTTGATGTCTTCTAATAGTTGCACTTTAGTCTAATGCCTTACTTTTCCTACTTGTTGCACTCTGCTGAGTCTTGGACTCACGCTTGTTTGCTTCCTGTTTTAGGTACCTTGAAGCTAAATCATCGGGTTGGGGAGTAGTAACACGTGCGACTGCGGTCTCCAGAAATTTATTTAACAAAGTCATCAAATCTGAATGTAATTAATGTGTTTGTAATTTATGGTTCATCGTAAGGAGATTTGTTATTAATTATGTTGGATGTGTGATTGCTTAACTAAGGACTGCTAGAATGATATCATATTTTTGCTATTGTTTCTTTCATTGCGAGTGGATGCCCTCTTTTCTAGAGAGGTCATGCGAAATTTTGAAAATTTCGTGGCTTAGTTTTAAGCGGGTGTTAGAGAATGGTTGATTATAGACAATTTTGTATAGATGTCATTGAGTTGGTTAGGGTTTGGTAGCATTTGCGGTGCATTTGGCACCGGGTTATTCTGATTGGTATCAGAGCGGGCTTCAGGTCCGTGGTGCTTGAATGTAGTGAATAATTCTAGAATGAATTAAAATTTTGTTGTATGAAAGTAGAAACATGGTTTAGGTTAAATCTTTAAAATGTGGCCCTAGGGCAACAACCTTAAAATTTGAGGTAGACTGGTTAATTAATTTAAAAACTTGACACACTCTGATGCACAGTAGGAAAGGGATGGGTTATTATTGCGTTGTGCTGCAATGCTTAATTTTTATTGATGCTATGTTTTATGTTAGTCTTGATGAGACTATGGTATTATTGAATGCTATGATTTTGAAGCGGTGTTTGTTTGTGGGGTCCGGTGGGACTCTTTGTGCCGAAGGTATGTTGGCCTTGTCGTTTAGTCGTGTTGGTCGGTGTGGCAGTTAAGAGCCAGCACCGGAGGATTCATAACCCGGTTGAGGATAGTCCCAATTCCTTTGCCATAAATCGAAGGGTATTCGATCTCTTGTTTTCTTGGTTGGAAAAAAAAATTGTTTTGGTGACTCTCTTTTATCGTGGGAGCTTTGTGATTTATTTGTGTTTCGGAGTTGTGGGCACGACAAGGGTTGAATCTTGTCGTGCAGTAAAGTGAAGAGTATCGTTTTGCACCTCTTTTGGTTGCTTTGTGGAGAAAGTTATGGATTCCTTATTGTGTTGGTCGTTCTCCCAATTTAAAAAGGGGTTTTGGTGTTGCGCCTCGTTGGTTGTTGGCGGGGGAAGGCATGGAATTTCTTCGTGTTGTCGTTCTCCGAGTTGAAATTTTGGATTTGGAGCTTTAAAGGAAAAAGTGTTATTTGATCGATTCGTTTTTCCTTTCCGTGAATTGATTTGTGTAACTCCTTTCCTTCGTGGAATTTTGGAATGTAATGATTGGTTTGGAGATCTGTTGAATGACAAGGCTTGAGTCCTGTCATTTTGTAAAATTTGAGAGTCAAGTTTCTTTGGGAAAATCGTTGGTTGAGTTTTTCCAGGAAGAAATTTTGAGGCAATCAAAGTGAGTTGTGGGTTGGTTGAAAATCTTCCCGTAAAAGATTGATAGAAGGATTGTGTTGTTAGGGTAGTTGACCCTAATTTGATAGATGTTAAGGATTCTAATGTTGGTCTTGGTAAACCATGGTTATGAGTGGAGGAATGGATGTGGTGCTTGCGTAGGGCTAGGGTTGAATATGATGGCGAAGGAATAACAAGCTTGGTTGAGGAACTTGTTTAAATGAGTTGATGGGGAGAATTTGTTTAATGTTGGTAATAACATTTTCGAACGCGGATGTAATTAGTTGAAAGGATAATTATTGGGGAAAGTGATCCGAGGAAGAGTGGATGTAAAATTCATGCTAAGTCTTGTTGGGGCTTCCCAAAGGCGCTAAGTGTGAGCATTGAAATCTTTATTGTTAAAGGTGGAAGAATGTTAGAGATAATGGGATGTAAGATGAACTTAGGTTTAATTACCTATGGAATTGAGTTGTCGGTGTAATTACTTGGAAGGTTGCCGGTTGTTTAAGGCATTTGGTTTGGTGTGCAATTGAAATTACCATATGAGTTATGTTTCGCCAAGTGGTGGAGTTAGTGGATGAAAGATTATGAGGAAGAAAGAATGCATACTTATGGAATTGTGTGATGATAATCTTTGGACTTGCCATTTAAAGGAAATAAATAGATGTAATGGAAAATGTTGGAGGGTCTTGGATGGGAGCTATTGGAATCAGTCGCTAAATGCTTTATTTCCGTTAGTTTGTTGGAACTATCGGTTTTGTGGGTTAGACTCAATGTGGGTCAGTCGGAAATGGATGGTTCGGTTGCAACCCTTTTCGTTGAGTGATTGTCTCGTTGTATGAGACAAGTTTGAAAGGAGGTCAAATTTGGTTTGGTTGAGGGAATTTGATTGTTGCCCTCTAAGGCTAATCAATTCAATAGTAAATAATGATTCTTGATCCTGTTGTTTCCAAGAGCAACTGTTGAAAAGATAAAAGGTGTGTTTTTATTCTTAAAGGATTCCGGTGTTAAATGGTTAGCGATAGTGTCATGTTCGGAATTGGTTAGCAACTTGTTGGAATAAAGAATTCTGTGTGTGGCTCCTTGGTTAGAAAGGTTAATCAATGAGGAGAGATGGGAATCAGTGTTTTTCTTGGTTCGTAGAGGATCCAAGCTTAGAACTTAGCTGTTTAATCGAATAGCTTTGGGGTTTCGATGATAATTGGTTGATGCTTAATAGAGTGATGTGACTCGTGTTATTCCTATCATTCCGAGTTGGTTGATCTGCGGTATGGAGTTTTAGAGGGGAGGTATAAATTGGGTGAGTGAAATTGAATGGAGAAATGAGAATTGAGTTTGGGAGTTAGTATTATGATCTTTCGAGAAGAAACGTTGGTTGATTGGAGGTTGTGTAATGAAGCGTTAAAGAAGAGTTGTTTGAGTATCATATTAGTGTTGGTCTTTGAGAAAGGCCTGGTTTCCGAGTTTTGTACCATGCGAGTTAAGGAATTAGAGTGAGTGTTGATTTGTTGATGAATGAAATGAGTTTAGCTGCTTGCTCCTTTTATTTGGCAAGAGCCGTGGTTTGAGTTGCGGAGTTTACTTTTGCGTGAGAAGTACCCGGCTTGTTCTTTTTGAGCTTTTTGTTGTTGGCAATTCGGGTTGTGTTGCTCTTGTGGGTGAATAGTGAGGTGTTCAGAATTCGAGGTCGAATTCTGTTAAAGGGGGGAAGAGTGTAATACCGCAAATGGTTTTTCCAAGGTTTTTGGCCGGGATTGTTTTTGTCGTCTCTCAGTTTTAAGTTTCTTCTCAGAAAGTCCTGAGTTTTTGCCGAATGCTTTTCGGTAAAGGTTTTCTTTTTTCTTCGGGCCGCAAGGTTTTCTTTTGTTGCGGTTAGTTTTAGTCGGCATGTATTATTTCCAGTGGACTTTAGGGGCTGTTATTTTGGGCCTTGTGGGAAGTTTTGGCCCGTGTGGGTGGGGAATATCAGCTAGCCAACCCTAGCTCCTCCTTCCCTCACCCCTCCCTGCGCCCCCACCTTCTCAGACCCGAGCTTCTTGTGCCCCTCTTCTTCCTGAGTCCCTCAGCTCCTGGCGCATGGCTCCCTGGTCGAGCCCTCCTGGCGCCTGCCTCTCTGGCCGAGTTTCCTCTCCCCAGGCGCGCCTCTCCTCTGGCGCCTCCTCCCTCTGCGAATGGCGTCGTCCTGGCCCCTGCTGGCTGCTCCTCCCCAGTCACCGCCCCAGCTCCGGCGAGGCTCCGGCGACTTCCCCCTCTGGCCGGCGAGCCCTCTCTCCCCCGTGTGGCAGCAGCTCCCCCACCTTCCTTCTTCCTCCATGAGAAGGATTGAGGTAAAAACCCTAGAAAATTTGGGGAATTAGTTGCTTGCATGCGTGGTGTTTGATGAAATGCCTAGCTAGGGCTCTTGTTTTGCAATGTATTTAGTTGAGGGATTTAGAGCCTAGAGTGATTGGAAATTTCTGGTTCGAGCAGATTTTTGCCCCCTGTTAGAGCTGCTGTTTGGAAATTTTACAAGCGTTTCCTGGGGCTTTGGCTATAGCGAAAGTTGTAGATAATTGAATTACCTTTCAATAGAGACCGAAATCATCAAGTTTCGTTCAGCCATTTAAAAGTTATGACTATTTTACCGCGTGCTGTCCAGAACGCGTTAGTTCTGCGGCTGTCTGCTGATTCGTCGCAAATCTGAGAAATATCGGTGCTTTTCCCGGTCGGTTGGTTATAGAAAAAGTTGTAGATAATCGAATTATCTTTCAATAGCGACTGAAATCACTAAGTTTTGTTCATCCGACTAAAAGTTATGACTGTTTTACCGAGTCCTGTCCCGGGGTGGCAAATATCTGTTTTTGGGATTTAGGAGTGGGTTGTGAAGCCGACTTAGTTATGAGTCTTGTGTTGAATTATGGGCGTGTTTTTGAGTGGGTTATATCCATGTGCAGGTGGTGTGACCCCCGGGTGTGGCAACTTCGTCTCGCCACACCGTCTCGATGAGTTGAAGGCAAGTGCGTTGTAGTGAATGTGGCATAGATGACTATTATGTTTGTTGCAATGTTACCGTTATTCATGTATTACTTTATTATTGTCATGCTTGATTTTGCAGGCGATATGATGAATGAGAATGGTTAAATGGTCATGCTATTATTTAAAACAAGTTTATATGCAAGTGTAACCTGTATATCTCTTATAGGCTATTCAGTTGATTGCTTGTGTTATTTATATGCTTATGCTATGGCTGCATTTGTGTTTATAAGCACGTCTAGTGGGGTAATTGTCTTTTGATGAAATGGTTAAGTAACCGGATGTAAGTGCATCGTTGATTGACAGGATTTGTGTTGAAAGTTGAAGGTGATAACATTTTGCGATTATGAAGAGCCATCTTTGAGATATCATATTATTATCACTAGTATGAATGGATAATGTGACTGATGAAGTAATGAGGTTGGATTAATAAGAAGGGATGATTCGGCGATCATGAAACTGGATTATGACTTTAATGGGAGTATTAATGTTAATTGTGACCATGTAGATATGAGTGTCGAGAATAAGAATATGAGAGTTGAGAAGATGAATAAGAATGTTGGGAATGCGGATATGAGTATTGATAATATGGATACAAACGTGAGAAAAGAATGTATTTTTTGCAAATTTGTTATGTCTATTGCATTTGTGCATTCATGATGGAAGAAGCGACCCATCTTGATCACGGGCCTCTGTGTTCACACGTAGTGAACACGAAAGTCCTACCTCGTAGTCCCATTCATCGAGGTGAATGGGAGCGAGAGAAGAAGAAGTAGGCACCTTCCATCTACGGGATGGAAGGGGCGTGAGGTGCACACCGACGGGTGGGCACTTTCGGCGAAGACGTGCGATGCATGGAAATGAGCATTCATATGCATTGCATCTTTGATAATGAGTGTTGTGGTAAATGGTGTGTTATATGGATGGTGATTATGGAAATTGAAGGTTGAGTCGTGGACTCAACCCAAAAAGGGGAGATTGAATTGAATTTGATGAATTCGCGCATTTCTTTGCCTTGCTAATTATGTTGTATGAATAACGTGGAGTGAAGTCAAGTTATGAACTCAAAGTCAATTGATGAAATGGTTTGAAATTATATAGTATTGCATATTTGCATGGGATATTATGTGAATGAAATGCATGGTTGTGTTGCATTATATATCATTGCGTGTTTGCATGGGATATTATGTGAATGAAATGCATGGTTGTGTTGCATTATATATCATTGCGTGTCTGCATGGGATATTATGTGAATGAAATGCATGGTTGTGTTGCATTATATATCATTGCGTGTTTGCATGGGATATTATGTGAATGAAATGCATGGTTGTGTTGCATTATATATCATTGCGTGTGCGCATGGGATATTATGTGAATGAAATGCATGGTTGTGTTGCATTATATATCATTGCGTGTCGCATGGGATATTATGTGAATGAAATGCACGGTTGTGTTGTATTATATAGCATTGCAAATATGCATGAAATATTATGTGAATGACTGCATCAAAACATTTCATTGCATTGTGTATTGCGATTGATAAATGTTGAATGATGAGAATGGAAGGAACAGGTTGAGAGTTGAGTCGTGGGCTCATCCAGAATTGATTTCCGAGGCATGGGTAAGGTTTTGTTACATTGCCGAGGTGGTTGAGGTAAGTGGAGCTGCTACTACTCCTGTTGCTGGATGTTTCCGTTAAGAAATGGTTATTTAACTAATGAATTAATCGTGCTCTTACGTTTTGGATCCTTTATGAATTCAACCGTTTCTTTTAATTATGGATGTCAATTTAAGGAACTGCTACTTGATGTCTTCTAATAGTTGCACTTTAGTCTAATGCCTTACTTTTCCTACTTGTTGCACTCTGCTGAGTCTTGGACTCACGCTTGTTTGCTTCCTGTTTTAGGTATCTTGAAGCTAAATCATCGGGTTGGGGAGTAGTAACACGTGCACGACTGCGGTCTCCAGAAATTTATTTAACAAAGTCATCAAATCTGAATGTAATTAATGTGTTTGTAATTTATGGTTCATCGTAAGGAGATTTGTTATTAATTATGTTGGATGTGTGATTGCTTAACTAAGGACTTGCTAGAATGATATCATATTTGCTGCTATTGTTTCTTTTGACTGCTGAGTGGATGCCCTCTTTTCTAGAGAGGTCATGCCGAAATTTTGAAAATTTCTGTGGCTTAGTTTTAAGCGGGTGTTAGAGAATGGTTGATTATAGACAATTTTGTATAGATGTCATTGAGTTGGTTAGGGTTTGGTAGCATTTGCGGTGCATTTGGCACCGGAGTGTTACAATAATTGGCGCCAACAAAGGAAAAAAGAAAGGGAATTAAAGTAAGATGCAAAGGCATGTTCTTCAGGTTGTTAGTCATCGAATGAAAATTTTCCTCAGCACAGGATACTCCAAAAAAATAACAAGACAATTTCAAGGGACAGAAATAAAATATATTTCCTGTATATTGTAAACATAGTTGAACAATTATATTTACATCCTTTCATAGGAACTCTGAACTGTGGTTGAAAGCAGAGACGTGGTGTGCTTAATTAGGTAAATGACAGTGTGCATTATTGGTGAAAGCAGACCAGCTGAAAATTTTCGGTTTTAGCTACCTACAGATTTCCATTAAAAAATAGCTCAAATATGTTTACAATATACAAATCTAATTGACAAAGCACAACACTAACGAGAACAACTCAACAAAAAAGAAAACGCACAGCATAGAATCCATTATGCTTTCCTTACTATAACATCTCTGAACGAAAAAGAAAATTGTCCTTCAAAACTTACAAATATTATCGTGCAGTTGACCATGAATTTTTGAAGCAACTCACACTCTCTATATCTAATATAATGTCATGAAAATCATGGTTCTTGAGAACTGTGTTGATCCGAAGATAAGGACGTAACTAGAAATATAATATCACATCGATGGATCTAGTTTGAACCACATGCAAAGTCTTGCGAGTAATCAAAATATATTTTTGCATTTAAAATGAAGGGAAAGTATTTAAAGAAAAAAATCTTGGTTGTTACTTTAGTACATTTCACATTAACACTGCTATCAATGGGAAAGGAAGTTACTTCATGACATTTTGTGATAGCCATCGATGTAATAACTTGAAATATAAAGCAACTTTGATGAAAGTATAAAGCAACTTTTATACTTGATGACATTTTGTGTAATAACTTGAAATATAAAGCAGCGTTTTGAAAGCATGAACTGTATAGTTATAATGCCATCGTGGGTGTCTTATATGATCGTGGGTGCATTATAACTCAGTTTATATCCTATCTCTTCCTGATCTTCAGAACTACATCAACACTTATTTTGAGAAAGGGTAGATAAGATGATCAGATGAGGGTAAGTAGGATGAACGGTCTGCATATCGATCGGAGCTATTACTAACTAAATGTTCTCAAGTAAAGAACAAACTGCTTGATAGGTTGATAGCACCGCATACATAGATCATTTTGTCAAAGAAATGTTGTGAAACATCCGAAAATTTTTAGTTCTGAACCGATAGTTGACTCAATAGATAAAGGTTCCTATACAGTTCATGCTTTCAAAACGCTACGCCACATCTCCCCCATCTACTATAATTTTGCCGATTCAATAGATAAAGGTTCCTATACAAGGCACGAATGACAAATTGCATGAATATAAATGAACAGAAGGACCGGATCCAGAATGGGAAGGCCAATGGTACGGAATGGGCAAGCGAGTGGTACAATGCTTCCGGTGGTGTCGGGATCCTCCCCCCTTTTCTCTCGAGCTGGCGGCATCGAGATCCTCCTCCCTTGACAGTGGCGGGGTGGGGCAGAGGTGACCATGATGATGGGGAAGAGGTGGCGGTGAGTCGAGTTAGGTTTAGGAGGTGGGTATATATATAAAGGGGTATCTGTGGTGGTTTTTAATGAAAACCGCCACAGATAATATTATCAGTGGCGGTTTTTCTTAACAACCGCCACAGATACCCTATTTATCCATGATGGTTTTAATTAAAAACCGTCAATGATAATAGTATCAGTAGCGATTTTTAGTGGTTTTTCTTAAAAACCGCCACGGAGAAACCCCTATTTCTAGGATAAGTTTTAGGATAGCGCAAACGTAGGCATTTAAAAAGATAACAAATCTCATTAAAATATTTTTTAAAATTTTTTACCAGGTTCAAATGATAATTATTATTATCCATAAAAATTTTTGGATTAAAATAAATTTCATAAAAATAATAAAAATTCTAACAACGTTGACTGCTTTATTTGCTCACTTTTGTTTTTATTTTTATTTGAGGACGAAAATGAAGTCAAGAAATTTCCAAACTTTTGAGAGGATTTTTATGGACTATTTTTATTATTTAAAATTTTTAGATCAAAATCATGTATATTTATTTTCTATTAATTCGATATGGTAGTTTTAGATTTTCTTATTTACTATTTTTGAATTTAAAAGGAATTATATGTGATTGTTAATTTTTATATTTTTACTATAATTTGATATAGATTTTTTGGAATATATGGTAAAATTTCAGCTAGATTAAATTTTTTAAAATTTTGTAAAATTCTGAAATGCCATTGTTTTGCAATCAATAGAAGTCATATCACATTTCACTTCATTATCTTATTTTTTACATCACATTCGCCTTACTCCACATAAATACATATTTTTTTATATCACATTTCCATTTCTCCATATCAATGCACACATATTGCCATTACTCCTAACTAATTATTTTCTTTCATAATTTGGCCATCTTTGTGATCATCACGATGATAGATAACTTCTTGAGTGATTTCTTTCTCAGGCCTGATGCTGCCATTTATGAAAAGAGGCAACTCAATAAACTGGTTGTACTCTTCCTCATCCATGATATTCTCAACTCTGATTATCCTTCTTTTTTCCTTGAAGAACTACATGGCGTATCTTATCTGCTAGGTCGATTACATAGAAGATTTGTGCTACTTGCTTCGCAAGTACGAATGGTTCGTCTCTGTATCTGACATGTTTGATGTCCACAGTAGTGAAGCCGTACTTGTCTACCTTGACACCCTTCGGGAGTTGGACCCAACGACACCGAAACATCGGGATCTTGAAAATGCAATAGTCGAGCTCCCAAATCTCCTCTATGAACCCGTAGAAGTTGCTCTTCTTACTACCTGTGTTGTCATAGGCATCTATACAGACACCACTGTTTTAGTAAGTGCATTTGCTATCTTGAGCTCTCGTGTAAAATGTATATCCATTTGTATCATATCCTTGCCATATCATGATTGTACCTGAAGGCCCCTTTGCCAACCACATTAACGTAACACTCGTTTCTTCACTAGACATGTGTTCCCTAAACCAATGATTGAACAAATGATTGTACTCTTTTGTTATCCAAACCTTTGACCGTCTACGGTTTTCCCTCCATAGCTTATCCTTGTATATGTCCATATACGGGGACACCTCAACAGACTGTTGCAAGACTGTGAAATGGGATTGTTCGAACAAAACATGATCGTAAGAATTTATGGATTTTTTTTCCTATTGCACCTTTCCTAGCTAGCCCTACCCTCATGGCGAGATACAGGCACTCCTACTAGTTTGACCTCATCCATGTAATCGACGTAGAACTCAATAACCCCCTCAGTTGCATAACCTTCTACAATGGAGCCTTCCAGCCAAGATCGATTACGTACATATTTCTTCATAACACCCATATACCTTTCTAACGGGTACATCTGATGTAGAAATATGGGGCCACAAATATTTATTTCATTCACAAGGTGAACAATGAGATGAACCATGATATTGAAAAATTATGGTGGAAAATGCATCTCTAGCTAGCCGAGTCTTGACCACATCAGCCTGCAGTTCGTAAAGTCCAACGAGATCGATGAACTTCTATGAAATCACATTAAAGAAGAAACACAACCTCATGATTGCCTCTTGGACCTTGTTAGGTAAAATACTTCTAATTGCAATAGAGAGAATTTGTGTCATGTAACATCCCAAATTTTGCTTTTATGGATTTATTATACTTTTCTTTATTTTATTTGATTTTCTGAGATTTTCTTTATTTCTTTTTATATTTATTAAATAGGCTATTTTTTGTCTTTTAATTTTTTGTGCAATATGTTGTCGATCTTTTGTTGGAAGTATTTTATTTGGGTTCTAGAGGTTTTGAGGTATTTTTTGGAATTTTTCTGGATTTTCTTGCTATTTATTTTGGCTTTATTTAATTTCCTGATTTGTTTTAATCGGAATTGAATTAAAACCCTAAATAGTGCTTGGTCCGAAACCCAAGTTGGTTTGGCCCAATCCCCCGCATCGTCGGCCCGTTTCCGCGCGAAGCCTAGTGTCGGGACCCGAATTCGCAATCCGGAAACCCTCTGTGTTTTCAGCACTAGTCCCAGGATCAGTAACTAGTGCCCATAGTTAATAAAGATGAATATCACAATCATACACAATGGAATAATAAATAAGGAATTCACCTTTTAATATAACATGTTGAACAACCTTAAGGTTAACTTACAATTGTGAAGCCTAGATGGCTTCAACTCAGAGTAAAACAAACAGCAGTGAAACGAAGAACGTCGGTGAATCCCATCAAGATACCACAGGCATCTGTCAAGGTTCAACTCCTAGATATTCGCCTTCTTGCAGAACTTCTCCTCCTTCGAAGACAAAGACTTCTCCTCAACTGTTGATGTTTTGTTATAGCAAGGGCGTGCACATAATGCAAGTCTAAATAACTATGTGCACAGCTTATTCCAATTGAATGGCTGAATTGGCTATTTTGCATAAAACAACATTTCTAAATGAATATCATAAATAGATTGAAAAGCATTAAAACAAGTAATACCCATAATAAATTTCGTAATCATTCTCAAGTAAAGCATTTCTCTTCCTTAACCAATTTCCATCTCACATTGTCCACATTCCCAACCTATTTTTATCAAAATCTAACCCTTGACTGTAATTCCCGAGCTTTGTCCAATTCCGTGGACTCGGCTATTCGAATAGTTTTGACACTCTGCAGAGGTTGTACACTTTACCCACAAGATACAATCGACTCACCACGTCAGCCGTGAATCGCCATACAAGAGTATGCGAATGAGCGATCATAACAAAGCCTTTCAAAAACTTCTAGCTCAACCTAAGAACCTCTCCGGGTTGCCTTCACTATCACTTCCCTCACACTGAGCAGAAGTATAGGACAGACGAACACCGTTGGATAGGGTACCAAGCCGTAGCACAGGCATGCTCCCCCATACATTTACCCCTGTGTAGCTGCCACCCCGAGGTATCAAAGGTGAGATATCAGAATCCTACTAAACTAGGTATGTCCCATACCAGACATGTGGTTGTACGAGTGACTCAGGTCAAAGGCTTGCAAGGTGAAGTCCTTGACTGACCAAGGCAAGACATCCTTCTCTCAAAATTTGCGCACAGCCCTCACAACACTCAACCCTCCCAAATGCCACAATGGCCCACCTAGCATAAAGCCACGTGCCACTTGCCTCAGTCTAAAACATTTTACCACCCGAGTTGATTATTGCGCAACACAATGCCAATAACAACTCAACATCCATGTAGAACCACATTGGTTCCACATATCAACATCATCGTGTGGCAACTCGTCACACCATTTCACAAACACATTTCATAATCCATTAATCAGTATTATCCTTTTATTTTCAAAAGACATGAGTTGCGTGGCATGGCTAAGCAATTTTACATGGTCTAACCAACCCACGTTGGTAAGTAATATCCACCAACTAATAATCAACCATATTAGGGTGACAAATGAATTATGGCATACAAATAATCATAGCAAGGTGATATTAGCAATTGGGTTGAATAACTAATCCCAAATTAATTTAAATCATTTTAATCTTGAACTAGTATGCAATAATTTGAATCAAAGTAAATTTGTAAAACTGGGAGCAATATGATCAAAGCACAACTTGCCTAACACTTGCTATAAACCGCTCTTTACTCTTTTTAATTGATCTTTGGCTTCCTCAACCTTTGGCTCTTCAATGAATGCTTGACTTCCTCATCCTTGACTACTTGGGTAACCACGGATGACCGTCTAACGACAAAGAAGCACAAATACAACAAAACTCAAAAGAAATTCAAATAAACTCCAATTTAATATTAGATTGGTACTGAACGGAAAGGATTGAATTTATGAACTTAGATTTGATCGAAGATCGGATAAAAGAGAACAGGCTTTCAGAAGATTTATCGAGAAGGTTACGACTGATAATTAGGGAAGAACGAAGTATATTCCAGGGAATATCCTTCGAGATTAATTAACTCGATTAGACAGATATTGACATATGGGCTCTCGATCTATAGATCGGGTCCATAAAGATATGTTAGTTCACGATGGACTAAGCTGATGCTCAAAGTTGGCTTTAGTTGACTAAGTAGATACACAGTCAAACAAAAGAAAGATAGACTGATAGATTAGATATGGGTACAAAGATATGACATATGGCCAATGGTGTATCTACCAAGTCCATGAATGATTTCCTATTCAATGGCAGATTAAATTTTCAAAGATAAGACAAGGACAAGTGGGGTCAACATCCACTGTGATTCGATAAGGGGTTCAGTCATGCTTCGAAGAAGGAACTTGACGATGATAAGGCGACGGGGCTAAACTCAATGTGATATGGCTAGATCACATCAAGGCGATAGAAAAGATGATGACATCGCACTAGGGCCTTTATTTGCATGCACACATGTGATGAGAGCAAAGCGTTAACGATGGGACGTTAACGACGAAACGTTAACAGCGGAACATTAACGATGGAACACTAACGGTGAAACGTTAACGGCGAAACGTTAACGATGAAGGTGAAGTGTTAACAGAACACATATGAGATTACAAGGTGGCAACCATCGGTTGAATGGTAGGGCAGCGAGGTCATGACATGGCTCATGATTGATTTGCGATTTGTGGGGTACACATGTCGTGACGCAACGACAAATTGGACCAAAAATTAAGTCCGGGTTTGAGTGAAACGATTCAAGGATGGGTACACTTGGCATAGGGTAGGATGGTAGCGTTGGCTCTGCGATTAAAGGTTACCAAGGATGGCGAACCGAAACGCGCATCGATACGAAGGACTAGGCCAAAAAGACGACGGGTAGATTCTAGAACATGGCTTTGACAGCAACCGGAAATCAAATGAACTTCACCGATGGGCAAAACAGGGGATAATTATCTACTGGACACAATGACATGGCCACGACAAACCAAAGTGGTTGGCAGCACAAGATGACGCGCGGCGGCAGCTAAAGGCGGCGGCTGACAAATAAAAAGAATTTCGGTAGATGCAACAGCAAAGGGAAAGTGTCCATCATGTAGAACGCGACGAGACAAACTCAACAATATAGGCGGATTTGGCAGCGACCCACTGGATTGATCACAAACTGCCGATGAACGTCTCCCGGAGCTAATAGATCAAACTGCCACAACTATTAAGGTACTGCATGAAACCTAACCAAATTTTACAGAGAGCTATCTGGGATCATTTGGCACAATATGGCGTGAACAGATCTGAGTTTTACCTTACGGATCAGCGGGAATCGCGACGAAGTTTTCGCCATTGGGCAGCGATCGATCGAAAAGATTGATTTTTCTGCACAAATCCTGTAGGCAAAACCTTGAGTTAGGATGAGCACCACATAGAGGACCTCAAGATGAGTCTACAAAAAAAGATTCACAATCAAATTCACAAAAACAAAGGAGAACGAGCAGAAACAAGATTTGAGATTGGAACGGCCATAACTTTTGATTCCACAGATGAAACTGCATAAAATGTGGAGGGGAGATAGATGGTACCATGGGGCATGAGGTGACATAGTTGGATCTCAGAAAAAACTCACCCAGCCGGCGAGGAACGTGATGCCAAAACTGGCCGACGTGGGGCGGCGCTCGACGATGCGGCGGCACGGCTGCGTGGCGGAAAAGGGCGGCCAAGCAGTGGGGTGGGCATGGCGACATGCGGGGAAGCCCATGGGAGTGACGGCCGATGACGGGGATGATCGGAGCGACGGCGAGGACGACGGACGACGCGACCAAAAACCGTTTGGATGGCATGGTGCCCGAAAACATGACAAAACGTGGAATTTTCCCAAACTAGTGAGAGCACGGCGTAGAGCAAGATCATACTAGGCTATATCTAGAAGGAATTTGATTGGAGATTACCAGTGTGGGAGGAATCGACGACAAACTTAGTCCGATTTGCGACGAACGAACGCAAATTCCCAGTGCGATTCTTGACGAAACCTAGATTTTCTTATGGGGTTATGATCTACACACTAATGCGCACAAGATGACGCGAATAGAAGTCAATTTGCCTTACCGAATCAAAAGATGGCACGGCGATGCCAACGGAGGACGTCCGGCGACCGTTTCTTCAAATTTTGGAAGGGCAACTCTTCTGGAAATGGAGGGCAAGGGTGAGCACCATGTTGGGGAGACTGAGACACACATTTTGGGTGGTCTCACACATTGAGGGAAGGAGAAACGGAAGAGTTATGGCTTAAACAAGAAACGGAAAAGAATTGATTACAGCGACCATTTCACTTGATTTCAGAGGGGGTAATTGCATGGGAATTGAAGTCCTTGATAACACGATCATTTTGCAACTGACCTCACTTGATTTCATTGAGAATTGCAAAAGATATGAGCATTTGAATATGAGGCTAGATATGTGTCGGTGTTTCGTATAACCGGCAAGTAAATTTGTAAGTATAGGGGCCGCGCGCTCCCTCTCCTTGATGGTTGACTCTGGAGAGCCCAAGATGTATACTGGTTCGGGCTGAACGTCCCTACGTCCAGTTCGTGGTGGTCTTGTATTGCTCGGGGTGCAACGGACCACACTGGGTTACAATCGGAGGCTAAGGACAGGCCCTTAGCGTTCGTCCGAGTGGAGGAGCGCGGGAGTGTTTGCCTAGGTCGGATGGCTTAGATGTGAATGAGGATGCGAATGTCCGAATGCCCTTCCCGAAGGGCCCTGCCCCTCTTTATATAGACGGAGGGGGCAGGTTACACGGGAGTTTTGGAGAAAAAAGGTAGGGGTACGCTACGCCTGGGAGTTCCTGGTCTTTGGTCTTGATGACTGACAGGTCCCTGCTCATCCCATGCTGGGTTGGTAGACACAACGGACAGTGTCCCGTTGGGGAGGCGCGCACCTGCCCTCAGCATGTCTGTCAGATAGTGACGCCATCGTCTCGGGAGGGAGCGCGTCCCTTACTGCTCATGACGGGGCGAAGGGACGTGTGCTTGATTCTAGCGGCCCCTTGGCTACCTTGGGAAAGGGCCACCTGCCCCAGTATGGTCGTCGTGTCTGTGGGGCAGGCGACCAGCTTGTGGTCGACCGTCGATGTGGCGGACGTTGTTGAGTTGAAGCTCGTTAGGGCCCCGACCTAAGGCCAGGTCGGAGCTTGCGGGAGCGCCGGACCCGGGTCTCGGTCAGAGCCTTCGGGGGCATCGGACCTGGGTCTAGGTCGGAGCTTGCGGGGGTGTCAGACTTGGGTATAGGTCGGAGCTCCCCCGGTGGGCTCGACTAAAGCCGGGGGTCCCGAGGAGGCCTTTGACCAGAACGTGGTCCAGGACGGCCCATTCGGTGTTTCGGCCAATATTCAACGATAATCCCATATGTGAAGGACGGAGACTTTGGTAATACCCCCTCCAGCACTCTGCATTGCTGCCAATCTCGCCATCATGTCTGTATGACTGAGAGAGATACGATCATGAAATAGATGTATACTTTGTTGTGGGGTACCCCTGGTATGAGTATTCGTCAACATGGGTAACTTGGTTCATGGGGATGGCTGGAGGTTGAAGACGATGAATAGTGAAAAATCAAAAGCGCGCGAGATAAAATAGATAACAAGCTCCAAAAATACCGGTGGCGCGATCTCTTTGCATGCACGATGACGCTTCGGCTTCTTGCGCCTCAAGCGTATGTAAGGGCGGCGTAGTTGTTGGCGTTGGAGGGGCCCGACCGACTTGGTCGACTGGTCTCGATTGGGTGCGCGCGAGCGCACCCGGTGGGTGTAACCCCCGAGCCCCTAGGCAGGTTGGAGAGCTGGTCGGGGAGTTACTTTGATCGACAGTCGTTCCACTAAGCGAAGCGGGGACGGACGCGATCAGCCCCGAGCTCCGAGTGGATCGCAAGGCTGCCTTGGTCGGTGGTCTGCCCGACTTGGTCGGCGGTTACATTGAGTGCGTCTTGGCGCACCAGTGGGTGTAGCCCCCGAGCCCCCGGGCAGGTCGGAGAGCTAGTCGGGGGGTTACTTCGGTCGGCAGTCGTTCCACTGAGCGAAGCGAGGACGGACGCGATCGGCCCCGAGCTCCGAGTGGATCGCAAGGCTGCCTTGGTTGTTGGCCCGACCGACTTGTTTGGCGGATTCGGCCAGGGCGCGGCGCTTACCGTGAGTGTAGCCTCCGAGCCCCTGGGCAGGTCGGAGAGCTGGTCGGGGGGTTACTTCGGTCGGCAGACATCCCATTTGGTCGGCGGGATCCCCGATGCTCGGTTGGGTCAGCGCAGACGCCTAGATGCCTTTGACAGGGCTCTGGTATCTGAGTGCTGGTCTTTACGTCACAACTAGACGCAGCCTCGGATTGCGTGGATGTCCAGATGCCTCAACGAGGTTCTGGATTCCAGGCGCTCGTTTTACGTCGTAGCTAGACGCGGCCTTAGTCAACATGGATGTCCAGATGCCTCAGCGATGTTCCGGATTCCAGGTGCTCGTTTTACGTCGTAGCTAGACACGGCCTTAGTCGGCATGGATGTCAAGATGCCTCAGCGAGGTTCTGGATTCCAGGTGCTGGTTTTATGCCGGAGCTAGGCGAAGGGCATCTGTCCCGAGTCCTTGTCGGGCGAGGCTATCTGTGAGAGGAATAGCCTTTATCGTCCCACGAATCGCCCGCCCACAGTGTGGGGGACGGAGGGAGTGAGCAAGTGCATGTTTACCATGCGTTGATTTGAACACCGTGCTCGTGGAGCTACCAATGAGTTATCCGAGTGGGCCCTAGAGATCACGCGACCTCGGCGAGCGATCCTCTGTTGGGTGTCCGGCCGTGAGGCGACCCATAAAAAACCTTTCTTTACTCGATCCCGTATCGGACCCCGAGCCGTCCGCCGACTCGGAGTGCAGCTGGCTGCCACCCATCGACGGGTTCCACGGGAGAGCGCGAAGTTTGGTCTCGGACGCGAGTTAAGGCGATCGGGTGATCCACCGACCCAACTAGAGACCCACTGGGGGTTCGCCTCGTCCTCGCCCCTCGCTCATTCTGCCTGCTGGGGCGAGCACGAATCCACTTGGTGGATCCGACCATTGGAACCTGCAGCGCTTAGGCTAGTCGCTGGATGTGAGCTATTTGAGCCCTCTCGCCACCTCGAGGCCGTAGCGGCCCAGTGGGCTTTTATACCTGTTTCGGCCCAGTCGATCTGGCTCAGATGTGGAGATCGAGAAGTTGCGGGGCGGCTCGCCCGGAGTGATGCCCTGGCGCCTCCTACCGGCATTTAATGCGCGTGCGGGAATTAAATGCGAAGCGAAATGATTGGGGCCCGATGCGTCTCACCAGCGGCTTGGCGTGGCGGTCTGATGGGACGGGCGGCGGTTCGACCGAAGCGACGTCCGATCGAGTGGCGTCCGCTCGGTTGGTGCGTGTTTCGGCTGGTGCCTGTTCGGCGCCTATAAATCGGGCACGCGGAGTGCTAGGGCACGCTCCTGCTTTTGCCTTTGCTTTCCCCGCCTCCTCGCCTTCGCCTGAGACGAAAGAGCAAAAAAGAAAGCCAGAGGGTTTTTCACCTTTTCCATTCTCGTCGACCGCGTGTTCAGAGATGTCGTGGTCGGAGTGCTCCGCCCAGCCCAGCCGCGCGCAAGGCTTGGAGAAGAAGGGGTTCCTCCCCCCACGGGACGCCTCGCGGTGGAGGGTGCCGACAGGGGCTGCGGAACCTGCGCCGGAGGAAGAGGAGATCGTCGTGCCCGCCTTGTTCTACGAGCGCGGGTTTGGACTCCCGCTTCATCCCTTCGTCCGCGGGATGCTGCATTTCTACGGGGTGGAGGTTCATCACCTCAACCCCAATGGCGTGCTCCACATTGCGGTCTTCATGGCACTGTGCGAGGCGTTCCTGGGGATCGAGCCCCACTGGGCGCTGTGGAGGCACTTCTTTTTGCCCGTGTGGAAGGACAAAGCGGCGAGACGATCTGGCGTCCATCGAAGTCTTGCCTGCTCGCAGCCTACGGCAGCCGCGTCGAATACGTCACCTGAAGCTGCCGACGTCGAACCAAGGGTGGCACTCCGAATGGTTCTATGTTCGAACTCGAAGGCGCGCCTTGACCTTCTCCGACGAGCTACCTGAAGCGAGGTCCGAGTGGGCCTGGGGTCCCAACCAAAAGGAGAAGAATAAGGTGGAGCTGATCGTCGAAGAGATCAAGGCCCTAAAGGACTGGGGCTTGACCGGCGACGTCGTCGTGCGTGCATTCATGAATATGCGTGTGCAACCCCTCATGCACAGGGTGCGCCCCATGTTTCAGTACAGGGGGCATCCGATCCCGTGAGGATGGTGGAGGCAGAGCTCGCCGCGTCGGAGCTCGAGGCTAGGGTGGATGCCGTGCTGGGTGGGAGCGCCACCGTGGTGGCGGGTGGCCACCCCGAGCCCTTCTCGGCGGAGAATCCCCCGAACTTGGTAAGCCGAGTGATCCTTCTTTCCTTTTCTCTGCAAACCTCAGCATGTTACCTGATCAGCACCTTCGTGTTGCCCAGGGGTTACGCGGGATGGTCTCTCGGGCAATGCTGCCAGGGGAGAAGCAACAGAAGGCGAAGGCCCATGCTGAGGCCATGCTACACAAGTCCGCCCGCAAGAAGCGGAGGGAGGAGAAGAGGAAGAAGAAGAAGAAGAAAGACCGCATGGCGAGGGCCACGCGCGGCGAGGATGTCTCCGAAACGACCATCGCCGACACGGCCGATTCGGAGTCATCCTCGAGCCACAATGGCGGTGGCCATGATGGCGATCCGTACAGCGCGTATGACTTCGGCCGCCAGCTGGCGGTGGCCCAGATGTGGGTGCTGCCGTCGCTGCATCCCAGGCGGGGGTACTTCCGACGGAGACGCCCTTGGGAAAACGGAGGGGTGATTCGTCTCCGCCAGGGGATGCAGCGAAGAAGATGCGGTTGGAGTTCCCTCGCTCGAAGGTGGCCCGCTCCGGAGGGACGGCGACGCGCCAAAGGCCGGCGCCGTCTCTGCCGCTGGCAACGGTCGAGGCGTTGGACACCGAGCTATCGCTGCCGGCGGCATTGATGCCAGCACAGGAGGAGAGGGCCCGAGAGGAGCTGGAGCGCGAGGAGGCCCTAGCGCCCCTTGGAAGGCCAGGGCCCCGATCAGGAGCCGAAGGAGGCGAGGGAGAGGTTTCGCTGCCACCGCCGGGACCCGCGCCGGCTGGCGTGGTCCCGGTGCCTGCTGCGACCCTGCCGTCGTCGCCCAGGGGTGTAACAGCCCAATTTTTGTTGATCCGGTAAGTGAGGTTTGTCATGTCAACATCATCCGTAATGTCAATTAAATCCTCATTTAATATTAAATCATACAAGTGTTGGGACCTTCATCTTGCATAAAGGGGGAGTAGCAAAACCCTAACCAATCCTTTTTCCAAAACTGCATACATGTTATTTCACCTTAGTCAATGACATGTGGGCCATGCTCATAAGAGAGAGGAGAGTAGGCTGCACATATCTACTATAACATTTCTTACTTTACTCACGTCTACCCACTTACCCAGCTAGTCAATGACACATGGGATCTACTTTGCATAGGAACTTGTGGGCTGCACAACATATCCATGACTTTTCTCACTCCAATCACTTCTACCCACTCTTTTACTTACTCTATGACATGTGGGACCTAGCCCCACATGTAAGCATGAGTGGGCAACCACATATATAAGACTCTCCACCTTGTTTTCTCCTCCCCTACTACTCATTTGTTCATCTAACACCTGAAAACAGCAAAGGAGTTCTTCTCTAACCTCTTGCCATTCTCCCCCACAAAATCCACTCAAATCTTGAGTTTGAGCTTGTGCATGCTATACCACTTTGAAGCCAAGGTCAAGAGCTTCAAATCCATCCAAATGGATTCTTGAGGAACCATGTTTTGGGTGAGTGGTAATCAATTTTCATTCTTCCATGTTCTGAAATTTTGGCTATTGCAACTCATTTTCTTCCTCTCTATGGAATCCATCATCACACCTTGAATCGGGTCGCGCATGTCACATCGAAGCTTGAGGAGGAGGGCTAGTTGCTGTTGCAAGCACGAGCAAGCGAGGTCATCGTCGTTTACACGAGCTAGGAGGAGACGAACCGCGAAAACCGGCGTTGCGACACTTTTCATTGTTCCCTCGCCGAAACCAACCATTACCAAGTGCAAACGCGACCTCGTAGTGGTAAGGTTCTACCCTATTCTATCCCTTTTTAAACCCTAGCCCATTCCTTTGAAGGGTAGAGGACAATAGTCACGTAGTCGTTTTGAAACAGAGAAGCCCAGCTCGGATAGTCCGAGGTTTCACTCGGACATTTCGAACCACTCGGATACTCCGAATAAAGGTTCGGATAGTCCAAATAGGGCTGATTTGGCTTGACTGAGAGGGTCTGCTCGGACATTCCGAGGTGACCACTCGGATAGTCCAAACCACTCGGATACTCCGAATGCAATTTCGGATAGTCCGAACATAATTCAACTTCAGATCGAGAGGGTCCACTCGGATACTCCGAACATAATTCAATAAAAGCCCTAAGACTTGAACTTTTGACGCAAAAACTCAATTAGTACTTTCATATTATGATTAGTATTACGCATCATGAGCATTTCATGCATCTTTTAATCATGTGCACCATTTGAATTCTTGATTTGGTGTTTATGGATTCGGATGTTCTCGTTAGGTGTTGATGCTTCGGAAGGCACTCCCGAGTACGACTACGCCTTCGAAATCAAGAACGAGCAGCAATGCACTACCTTACTCCTTGACCATGATTGTTCCTATTAATTGCAACCTACATCTTTGGAATTATTTTATCAATTGCATGCTTACTTTCACTTACAATTATGATTGGGTAGAATTCTTAGCTATTGCCATGTGGTGCGTTATTCCCTTATCATGTTCTTTCCATATTCCATTGTCGACCTAGGTGGTTGGGTTTATTATTATTGTAAATGGGTTCGTGTGAATTGCTTAGCCATGCTTAGAACAATGTTAGAAACCGCGATAGATGGACTTAGTCCATTGGTCGCAACGATTGAGAATTATTGTGATGATTATGGTTTCAATTGTTGGTTGATGAGTAGAGATATTGGTTAAAGACCGTAAGGATTAAATCCTGGTGACGTCTTTTTGAGTAACTATCGTGCGAACCACACGCTGTTTATGGGACCGGTGTAACCAAGTACTTGTGTATGATTAGGGTGTGCAAACCATGTGCACTCGGAATTCCTTGAGCTTGGTGGAGCATCAAGGAATGTCCACCGGAATTCCTTGGGCTTAGTGGAGCGCCAAGGAATGTCCTCGGAGTCCCTCGAACTTTGTTGAGTTGGGGATGTCCAACAACGGGTGTACTCCTTGATCCACACACACCGAAACCACTGGGCACGCGGGATCAAGGGTCACGATCACCGGATGGTTTAGATACACTACCATGCATCTTTGGAAAATGGTTTGTCACGTTCACTTGGCCACACATCTAAGGAAATGTGTTAATAAGCTTGGCTTACGTGTGTGACGTGTCGTGTGGGTAAAGTCGTACCTCAGAGAGTTTAAACTATTGAATAGCAGCGTCCATGATTAAGGGCGATCGCTTGATTTGTCGATCCTTTGGCGAGTATTAAGGACTTGGTAGGAATGGGATGGGAGTGGGAAAAGAGACAAGTATTGGAGCACTTGTGTGTGTGTCGAACATGAGCGATGGAACTCATGGTTCGGAAAATGCTTGAAGGCATGATATTAATGTGATTATGATGATGTTATATTATGTATTAGATCTTGTAAATGTTTACTAAATGCAATTTATCAATCTATACATGTTTATGATTTATCTCAAATATTGCTTTATCTTTGAAATTGCCATTTTGCCTTCCTTTGATGTAGCAACCACATGTAGCTAGAAATCAGCATACAATGTATATTATTGTGCGAGTACACTCCTTGTACTCAACGGATTATCCACTTGCTGCGGTGAGGATGAGAGCCTTTGCCAGGGACTTTTCCGGACAGATTTCGACAATGCTAACGTTTAGTAGCCGTTCTTGCCCAGTTGGTTGCACGAGGTGCAGGGGCATGCCATGCTGGACCTTTTGTTGTTTATCTTATAATTTCATTTGCTACTTGATGTAATAACTCTAAATATGTCGTTATGGATAGCGGTCCTACTTTTGGAATGTAATAACGTTTATGCTTCCGATATTTGTGTATGTGTTCTGATGTCAACTGTTGGATGAGAATGCTCGTGTTGGCAAACTATCCTGGGACCAACACGGGTATAATCGTGGAACGCCCGAGGTTCCCTTGATTCACTTGGGATGTACCGTATATTTGGGTGAATCAGTGGAGTCCCCGGGACGGTTCCCCACAAGGGGCCCACCGGAGGGGGCGGCCCAGACGGCGAGCGGATGTCGGATGTCGACGTCGTCGCAGTGGAGGAGCAGCGCCAGAGGCTTCCCATAAGCCGGACGCTTGGCTGTCTTGACTGGCGGAGTCAACGACCCAGCCGGCAAGGCGCGGGTCGTGTTGAACGACGAGGCGAAGGACAGGGCGTGGGGGGCCTTCTCGGAGGGTGCTCGGTGAGTCGAGGTTCGGGTGAGCCAGATCCGGGAGGGTCTGGCCCTTGCCCTCGAGTCCGCCGATGAAGCGCTGAACGCCATGTCTGAGGTAACCCGCCCAACCAGCAAGGTAAGCCAAACTGAACCCCAGCTTCGGCTTTCGAATAGCTTTAGCGGTCGGCTGGCCTGATAGATCACTCATGCTCTGCCGGAACTGAAGGTCTGATCGGTGGAAAAGTCGGGGCTCCTCCGGGTCCTGCATGGCCGGAGGATGGTGGCCGAGGAGGAGGGTGACCGTCTGCGCTCAGTGCATGACGCCAGAGGCCCCGGCGTCTGGCGATCGATTCGAGAGGGCCCGGGAGCTGATTGAGGAGCGTCGAACAACCAAGTCCCAAGAGACGAGGATATCCGAGCTCGAGTCCCTCCTGGCGGCGGCCAACAACGCTAAGGACGCCACCGTCGCCGCGGAAGAAAACGCGTGGTGGGAGGTGGCCCGCCTGCAGGGTGAGCAGGACTTGGCGGTGGAGGAGCGCGATACGGCGGCCACGTCACGGGAATTGGCCCTGTCGATGAAGGAGTTGGCGGAACAAGAGCTGTCCGAGCGGACCGCCGAGCTGACGGATCTTCAGGAGGCCAGCCAGGAGGTCTGCAACCGAGTGTTCGGAACCACCGTGCAGGGTCCGAGCTCCCTTACCACCGCGTTAGCCTGCGTGCCGGAGCACGTGGAGTGTTCGGTGAGCGAGGGGATCGACCTCGGGGCTACTTCGGCGCTTGTCTTCGTCATTTCCCACTATGACGATATTAACCTTGCCGTCGTCAGCAGTGGGGTCGCCGCGGACTGGACTGACGAGGAGGTTAAGGAGTTCGACACCCAGGTCGGCCCGCATGCTGCGAGGATCGCCGGTCAGATACCGCCACGAAGCATCCTCCACTGAAAACGGGGAGAAAGTTAGGTATTTTGCCTTTTGCAATGTACAGGACTTTATAATGAACTAAAGTTTGTTTTGTCGTTCTGGCCAGTCGGGCCATTCCGTAGGTCTGACTTTATCCTTCGTACTTCCCTGAGGTGACAGACATTTGACGACCGTGGCTTTAGAAACCGCGGGGGTTGTATAAGCGTAGGTCGGTATGTTATCACTTTTGAGGAAAGCCCAAGGAGAAAGGCAGGGACCTAGGGGACGAAATGTTCGCTTGCACTCGACATGGAAAAGGAGTGTTCCTGACCGGCTATGGATCGTTCCGCATGGGCACTTCCTTCTTCATAAAGCACTACTGCATAGCAAGTAGCATTGGGCGAGGCCGTGGTGCTTGGGTCGAGAGGGTTACTACTAGGGAGGACCGAGTAGCCGACCGAGTCACCGACCCGTATGAGTGTAGGAACTTAATCGCTCGTCCGCACTTGGCGCGGGAAAGGAGTGTTCCCGACCACCTGTGGATCGCACCGCACGGGCACTTCCTTCTACCGCGAAGTACTACTTCAAAACCGTAGCCGCTGGGGCGTAGGCCGTAGCACTTGGGTCGAGAGGGTTGCCGCTAGGGGAGGCGAGCGACCAGTCATGTCACCGACCGTGTAAGCGTGAACTCAGAGTCCCGGCGGTGCATGGGGACCGAGCATGATGCCACGCAGCTTGAACTTCGGAGGGTATAAGTTTCGCGCGGGGATGAAAAAGAAAAGCTTTATGGATAGAATTGCCTTAACTTTTCATTCCGCGTGTTGGAGATGACTCGGGTATTGGGCCCCTTGCTCAGCCCTCCACCGGGGCGGATGAGCTAATGGGCCTTTTACCACTTCGGGGCCGCCGCGGCCTATGCAGGCCTTTTTCGTTGTGTTGGTGCAGCAGGTCCGGCCCGGGAGCCGAAACCAAAGAGTCGCGCCGCGCTCTGTCCGAAGCAGCATCCTTTCGCCCCGTGCTGTCCCATCGTGTTTTAATGCATCGTGGGATTTTAATGCGCGGTGGAGGGAGTGGAGAGGACACGTCTCCTCCGCTGAGCGTGGAGTTAATGCGCGTGCGGCGTGCGCCCCGACGCGACGCTCGCTTGGACCGCTCCGCCCCCGTCTCTATAAATAGGGCACAGGGGGCGCGGGAGCAGTTACGCCTAGCCATTTGCCTTCGCTCCTTCGCCTCCCCGCACGCACATCTCAAACCGACGAATGGCAGGTGGCGGTGACGACCGGAGGGCCGAGAAGCGGGAGGCGACGGCGGGCCCGTGGGGTTCGGCCCCCAAGAAGTCCCGCAGCATCGCTGGGTCTTCCGCAGCTACGGCGAGGGTCAGGATCGCCCTGCCCTCGACGGTCTTCCGCATCCGAAACCCTGTCCCGGAGTGAGTTCCCTTTGCATGAAGTCGGGATGGTCTTGATCTCCTGCTGCCGACGCTGACTCGTTTCTTGTTTCTTCAGTAACCGGCTTCTAGTCTTGGTCCAAGCGGCCATTGGTCGAGCGATGCGGCCGCCTTTGGCGAAGAGGATGCTCTGGAGCCGCCAAGCGTTTCCCAGCCGCCCGGCGATCCCCACGTAGTGGCAATCCGGGTGGCGAATTCGGTAGCCGAGCTGACACGGTTGCAGGCCTCCTTAACGTCCAGGCCGCAGTGGCCACCGTCCAGGAGCCGGAGGCGTTATGGCAGCGGACCCGGGTCCGGGCTGTCGAGGAGCTGGTCAAGACGCGTGAAGAGGCGTTGGCGCATCAGGCTCGGGCTCAGGCCGCCGAGGAAGAGGTGGCCAAGCTGCACGAGGAGCGTTGGACCACGCACGAGGGCCTCCTGTCCATGCTCTGCCCAGCCTTCGTGAGCATGGGCAAGAGCTTGGAGCCACTGGGGGTGAGGCTGACCGAGCCGCTGGACCGTACCCCATCGGGGTATGCCTTCGGCCTCACCCAAGCGGCCGACGCCTTAGCCGATCTGCCCCACGCCTTAAACAAGTGTTCTGCTCGCGAGGGGCGGGAGGTCGCTATTCTGACGGCGCAGTATGTGCTGGCCTGCTGCGCTAGCCGTGACGCCTCATTCGACCCGGCGACAACCGTCGCCGAAATCGAAGGTGACCTAGCCTCGGCGACAGTGAGAGCTTCGGCGTGGCGAGCAGTGGCGGAGAGCGGTACTGCGTCGATGCTTGGGGCGCGGATGACGAGGGCTACTCCGACTCCGACGACAGCGCCTGGGGTTAAGACCCTCCGAAGCGCCCACGCCTGGCTTTTGTCTCTATGGGATATAATGCGTTTTGTATTTGGGGACTTTTTGCTCAATATTCTACGTTTCCTTTTGCACTCATTGGATGACCGTAGCTCTTAGGAACCGCTGGGGTCGTTCGAGCGTAGGCCAGAGTGCTCTTTTAAGGGAGATGCAAAATAGCGAAGTGTATGACCTAGCGTGTCCCGATCGACTTGATTGCATCAAGACGGTACTTCCTTCTTCCGCAAGATACTACTTCGCAACCGTAGTCGCTGGGGCGTAGGCCGTAGCACTTGGGTCGAGAGGATTACCGCTGGGGAGGTCCCAAGGGTCGGCTAGGGAACCGGTTTGTGACGAGCGTGCGAAGGAGTAGCCCCCGAGTGGCGCGTGTGGACCAGGGCGTGGTCGGCACGCAGCACTTCGAACTCGGAGGACTTACGGAAATGCGAGGATAATGAGAAAAGTTTCCGGGGTAGAACTTCCTTAGCTTCTCAATGTTCCACGCGTTCGGTATAATGTTGCCATCGGCATCCTTGAGTCGAAAGGTGCCGGGTCGGAGGACCTCCACGACAGTGAAGGGGCCCTCCCACGGAGGGGACAACTTGTGCTTATCCTTGTTGGACTGAACCTGGCGTAGGACCAAGTCGCCAACGTTGAAGGATCGACCGCGGACCTGGCGACCGTGGTAGCATCGCAGCGTCTGCTGGTACTTGGCCGATCGTAATATGGCCATGTCGCGCGCCTCGTCGAGCTGGTCAATGGCGCCTTGCTGTGGTTCGATCCCCCGAGTTTCGTCGAAGGCTTGAAGTCTCGGGGCGCCGTACTCCAGGTCGGTCGGTAGCACAACTTCAGCACCGAACACCAGGAAGAATGGCGTGAACTCGGTCAACCGGGTTGGCGTGCTCCGCAGGCTCCAGAGAACGGAGGGCAGTTCGGCCGCCCATCGCCCCGCGAACTTCTTCAGTCGGCTGAAGATCCGCGGCTTGAGCCCCTGGAGGATCATGTCGTTCACCCGCTCGACCTGGCCGTTAGTCCGCGGATGGGCCACGGCTGCCCAGTCGATGCGGATGTTGAAGTTATCGCAGAACTCGAGGAACTCTTTCCCCGTGAACTGCGTCCTGTTATCGGTGATGATGGAGTTCGGGACTCCAAACCGATAGACGATGTCGCGGAAGAAGTTGGCCACCTGCACTGAAGTGATAGTGGCGACCGGTTTGGCTTCTATCCACTTGGTGAACTTGTCTACCGCGACAAGCAGGTGGTTCAAGCCCCCGGGCGCCTTTTTGAAGGGCCCGACCAGATCGAGTCCCCAAACGGCGAATGGCCAAGTGATGGGGATCGTCTGCAAGGCTTGCATCGGAAGGTGTGTTTGCCGAGCAAAAAATTGGCACCCTTTGCAGGTGCGAACGATTTGCTCAGCGTCGGCCACGGTGGTCGGCCAGTAGAATCCTTGGCAGAAAGCCTTCCCCACGAGGGAACGTGGCGCAACGTGGTGGCCGCAGATTCCGGTGTGGATGTCGGCGGCGGTGCTTCCTGATGCGCGCGAATGCGCCACGGAGGACCGGAGGTGCTCTTCTTGTAGAGGTCTCGCTCGACCAGGACGAAGGACTTCGCCCGCCGAGCGAGGCGCCGGGCCTCAGTTGGGTCGGCGGGGAGCGATCCGTCAGTCAACCGGTCGATGAAGGGCTTCTTCCAGTCGGAGTCAGCGACCAGCACGCCGTGGCCTGGCCCAGAAGGTCCCTCGTCCGACTGTCCGGTAGTCGGAGCAGATGCATCGGGTGTGTCGGTCGGCTGCTCGGAAGGCGAGTCCAATCAGACGGAAGTCTTTTGGAGGTCGGAGACGAAGATCCCAAGCGGGACCGGTCCCCTACTAGAGGCAAGATTGGCCAGGTTGTCAGCCTCACTGTTGAAGCGTTGGTAGCTGTGGTGAAGCTTGAAACCCTTGAATCTCTCCTCGAGTTTGCGTACCTCGCGGCAGTATGCCGCCATACGGGCGTCACGAGGCTCTGAGGCCTTCATGACCTGGTCGACGACAAGCTTGGAGTCGTCGTGTACGTAGAGTCGATGCGCGCCGAGGTCGGCAGCGATCTGGAGACCGTTGACGAGTGCTTCATACTCGGCGACATTGTTGGATGCGTCGAAGTGTAACCGGATGGCGTACTGGAGCTTGTTTCCAAGTGGGGAAACAAGGACGACCCTAGCACCCACTCCGTTCTTGGTGTAGGACCCGTCAAAGTACATCGTCCAGTACTCGGGGTCTTCAAGCGCTGGTGGCGCTTGGGCCTCGGCCCATTCGGCGACGAAGTCGGCCAAGACCTACGACTTGATCGCCGTCCAAGGGACGTACGATATGTCGTGGCCGTTGAGCTCAAGCGCCCACTTGGCGATTCTTCCGGAAGCGTCGCAGTTGCAAATGATTTCACCGAGGGGCAAGGAGGTTACCACGGAGACGGGGTGCCAGTCAAAGTAATAGACCAGCTTCTTCTTCGTGATGAGGACCGCATAGAGCAGCTTCTGCACCTGTGTAGCGACCCCCATTTTTACATAAATACAAAAATGGAAATCTAATGTGCATTCCGTACTAGTCCCATGATCAGTAGCTAGCACGCACATTTACAACAATTGAAATCACATCCATACTTTTTATTACAATTAATAAAGGTAGCATACATAATAAAGTTCTACAAATTAGAGTAATGTAGCGGAAGAATCAAAGTCTTGTAGTGTGCCCATCCGACCTTCAGGCAACTGACAAGTTCAAATCCCCAGAAAGAGCATATCCATAAAGTTCTCGCAACCTGCGACAATGATATTCTTCGAAACTTCGCAATAACCTAAAAATAGTAAATAAGCAAGGTTGAGTACTTTCGTATTCCGCAAGACTTAAGGTGGTATTTGCAAATGCAATAAGTGCAAGCCATTTCAAGGGAGGTTTGTACGGTTAATTTGCATGAAGCAGAATTTAATTTGTAAATCGATTTGAAATTTTCAAACGGAATTTGTAAAAGCAAGATTGCTAATACGAAATATGTAAGCATAAAAGATACTCACAATCCATTGTGAATCAAATAATCCATTATCCAAATCCATAATCCAATCATGAAATTCATCAATGTCGTTCCATTGACATGAGGACATAATCATTCACCCAATAATCCACATATGAAATCCAACAATATCAATCCATTGATATGAAATTATAACCAGTTTCAAAACAAGTTCCAACCCAAACCCATTTTTGAAAATATCAAAGTCTAACATTGGAATGACTTCACCAAGTGCCCATGACCGCGGGCACGGCTAATCAATTAGATTTAGACTCTGCAGAGGTGTACAGCTTTACCCACAAGTAATGATCAACCTTTTCGCTAGGCCATTCGACATACTTCCTTAGGTATGTCGGCAAGGCGATCATACATAACCATTACATTACTTAGATTTAACTTTGCACCAGCGACGGGACGTTAAGCCCCCGCCATAGAAACAGAAACAATCACACAACACGTGGTCCCTTTCACGTAACACCCAATACACCGTTTCTGTCCCATGGCAAGGCGTACACCGTTATATCAGAAAATGTTGTTCCCAACACCTCGGTGTGGGCACCCCTTCGAGCAAACCTGAAATGGATTGCCCGTACTACTTCGGCCTATCAATGTGCAAAGCTAGATCTAAGCAACTTAATAAGTTAAGTCTGCCCCATCCCAGCACTTGTGGTTGCATGGATTTCTTGGATCTATAGCATCCCATTGTTCGGTCCTTAATCTGACACGGGCAATACTTCACCCTACACTACGTGCAATTCCCTTTGCACAACCGGCTATTGCCAATAATTGCCCACATCTGAAACCATAGTTTTATTTTGGGATTTTTAATCAAAATAACCATTATCTAACAGTATCATACCCAAACACATTTTCCATTTCTCGAGAACAACTTTTGATCTGATCATCATCCTTGTTGATTCATCGTTGATTCTAGAGCATGGCTAAGCATGATAATTAAATTGCTTATACCCAAATTGACATTATGTATTGTCTAATCCCTTTTCTATGGTTATAAAGGTTCACATGTTCATACTTATCAAGAAGGTTTTGTGAGATAAAAGGTATATCTACCAATACCATAAAATAGCAATTTTACATAAAGTAAACGTATGCATAAAGCCATTTGATAAATAAAAGGAAAATAAACACTGGGATCAATATGATCAAAGGGGTGCTTGCCTTGCTTATTTGTTGCTTACGATGATGTCGTAGTTGCAGTTGGCGACGGAGCTAGTAACGTCGAGTTCTACTCGTCGTCCCAACGAAATAAAGTAATTAACTATCTTTAACAAGGGCAAAAAGAAAACAGATAGAAAAGTAAACAAAGACTTGTTTTTGGTATCTTTATTATTTAAGGGTTTTGCTTAATCAGGATTCAGATTCAAAGCAAGTTAGAATAAGAATATTTTTCTAGATTACTGTAGATCATATCCTAAAGATCATTTTTGAGCTATTCTTCATAAGATTCACATTTAGACGAGATGTTTTACAAACTACTAAAAGGGCTTAAGTGATCACAATTCGTTCGTTCAATTTTTACGGATTACTGAAATATGAACACTTAGGGCTATTGAAGCATCAAGATTAATATGCAAACCATGTTGAATCAAGATTCTTTCTTTAGAATATGGTAGTACAAACTTTGTAGAGCATTACTAAGTTAGTTTCACAAATTTTAGTATCTAGACTAGTTATTTTATCTGTTGATGAAATTGCCTAAATGATCGCAATGCTAACGATAAATCAGCAAGATTTCATTTTAAGTTTGTGACTATATTATACATAATTATTTATTCATTTTTCAGGTGTTAATAGGTTATAATCCTAGAATTGTTTTAAAACTATTTTTACATTATTTTAACTTTAATCACAATGATTTATGTTTTTGTTTATTGCTATAATTTACATTTCCTCTTGATAAAAGAATACAAATTAAGTAATATTCTAAATATTTTTATATACAGGAATCTTTGCTATTTTCAGAAATTTAATATAAATTATTTCTTCATTTTATGAGCTTTTATACCTTTGTTTTTATTAATGGCCATATCAAGATTTACTAATAATGAATTTAAACTGAATTTAAAATTTAATTATTTTTGCATATTTGGGTTTATCATGGTTCCAGAGGCACATAAAAATTTATTTAATGATTTTAGGGATTATAATTTCCATATGTGCAATAATGATCATAATAGGGTTATAATCAATGTTTAATTCAAATAATTATTCTACAATTAAAAATTAAATATTTTGTATATTTAAATTATTTCTGATTTTATATGAATATTAAAATTTATTTCACCTTATTTGGATTAAAACATGAAAGATATTCAAGATTGAATGTCATTCGGTTTTGTAATTAACTGAAAAAATTGAAAATACGCTTTCATATAGAGGAGGCGTCTTTACCCTTTGAACTGAAGTTCTTGTTAGTCACTGACTAGCGGGGTCCACTCAACAGAGACCCGAAGCAGAGGCTAGCTTAAGCTCGGCGGCGATGGCGTTCCGGTGGTGCTCCGGTGAAAGTGATGGTATGGGAGGCAAGAGCTCGGCGAGGCGAAGCTATTGGTGTTACCAATTCGGTGGAAGAGAAGCCGGAGCGAGCTGGCCACGAGCTCGAGCGGCGGCACTAATGGCGGTTCGGTTGGGAAGAAGAATCAAGGAAAGGGAGTTCGAATGGGTTCCGGATTTAGCTTCTAAGTGCTACGGAGATTCCATTTTTGGGTTCAACCGGATGGGAGAAGCTCCGAGGAGCTCTGCCGTCGGACGACCGGAAATGGAGAAGAAGGCGCACGGTGGCGGGATGATTTCGCATGATGAGTTCGAAAGGTTTTTGAGGGCTTTTACTCAGTAGTGCTTGGTGATGCTCTAGTTCGAAGGAATTTGGAAAGGAGTGATTGTATCGCAAGAATTTTTGTGTGGCTTTGAGCTTCTGGGGGGTTCGGCCATGGCGGATGCGAGCGGCACTTGGGTGTTTCAGTTGAAGAGAGAAAGGGGAAAGATGAGGGGAAGGTCGCGCGCGGCTACGTCGATTATCTGGTCCTTTTTATAGCTGCGGGGCACTGAGAAATTAGCCTCAGGTATGAGCTCGCTGGTTGGTCATTACAGGGGGCTTCGTTGATTTCTTGCGGGTGGCACAGGAGGCAATGATGCCGGTCAAGGGCGGTGCGAAGGGGCGCTGCGGCGACTGTGCAAGTGGGCAGTGGCGGCGCTCGTGGAGAAGTGTGATGCGAGCTACAGAGTGTGCAGAGGAGAATTGGCTCGGGACTCTTTGCCGTCTGGAGGAAGAAGACGACGGGAAAAGGAGGCTGCCAAGTGGGGTTCAACAGGGATTCGGGCCCACATGGCTGTGAAGGACACGGTGGAGACAAAGCAAATTGAGAATTGGCTGCTAGCTGAACGAGATAAAGTTCAATGGATAGTTATCTATCATGTCCTAATTTTAATGAGAAAATTATTGAATGATAAATTGCCAGTTATATTACTACTGTAAAATTTTCAGATGAAAATACTATTCATAAAAATTATAATAATTCTGACAAATTACAGTGCACATATTTACGTCTTTCTGATTTTGATTTATCAGACAATATAAATATTTTTATAACTTTTGAAAATTTGTTTTTCAAATTTATTTGAGATAATGATTCTTATTTAAAATTTTCAGCTCAAAATATTTCTCCAGGATTAAATAAAAATTCTGACATTCTATTTTACAGAATTTATTAGTTTCTGTTTTTGATTTATTCGAAGGCTTATCCAATCTGTTAATTCATTGATATTTTTACCAGAGATAAATTATGTATAAAGGGTGCTCTGTTAATTTTTTCAGATTGAGATAATCTTTTAATATTTTCATTAATTCGCAAATTACACTGTTTCTAGTCAAGATTTGTCTTTTCCATCATTAATAGTTTTTACCATGCAGTAAAAATGAAATTTACCAGGTAAAAAGTTTACATGAGGGTTTAAAAATTTTAATGTAAATTTTTGAATATTTTACTTTTACCTTTTTATCTTTTTACCATTATCCATTCATTAATTCTCTTTATGGACTTTTCTTGCATAACATAAATCCAATGAAAATTCAAATAAAACCAATAATCCAAGAAAACTCAGAAATAATAATATTCAAATTCAAAATATTTATTTTTATTTATTTGCATTTTTCGGGATGTTACAACTGCGGGTACCGAGCCTTGGACTCGGAAAGTACTTCGCTGATGAAGTACACCGGCCGTTGTACCTTGAGCGCATGGCCTTCTTCAGCTCGCTCCACAACAAGCGCCGCGCTAACGACCTGGATCGTGACGGCGATGTAGAGGAGGAGCGGCTCCTCGGTCGCTGGGGTGACTAGCACCGGAGGTGAAGTCAGGAACGTCTTGAGTCGGTCGAGGGCTTCCTGTGCTTCCTTGGTCCAGCTGATGTGGTCGGACTTCTTGAGCAGCTTGTAGAGCGACATTCCACGCTCGCCAAGGCGAGACATGAAACGGCTCAAAGCCGCAAGGCAACCTGTCAGCTTCTGGACCCCCTTCAGGTCGTCCACCGGGTCCATCTTCATGATCGCGGAAATGTTCTTTTGGTTGGCTTCGATGCCGCGTTCGGAGATGATGAAGCCCAGCAGCTTTCCTTTGGGGACCCCGAAAACACATTTCTCGGGGTTGAGTTTTATGCGAAACCATCGGAGGTTCGCAAAAGTCTCTTCTAAGTCGGCCACGAGATCGTCGGCCTTCTTAGTCTTGACAATGATGTAAATGCGACATACGCCTCGATATTCGCTTAATCGGTCTTGAAACACGTTTGCATACATCAGCGGTATGCTTTTGTGTTCTTCAGACCAAATGGCATCGTTACGTAACAAAACGAGCCGAATGGAGTGATGAAAGAGGTCGCGAGCTGGTCGGACTCTTTCATCGCTATTTGGTGGTAGCCTGAGTAGGCATCCTAAAAGGACAGGGATTCGCTCCCTGCGGTGGAGTCGACGACTTGGTCGATGCGAGGCAATGGAAAAGGGTCCTTGAAACACGCCTTATTCAGGCCCGTGTAGTCAACACACATTCTCCATTGCCCGGACTTCTTTCTTACAAGAACAGGGTTGGCGAGCCACTTAGGGTGACGCACCTCTTTTATAAACCCTGCGGCCAAAAGTTTGGCGATCTCCCCTCCTATAATCTTGCGCTTCTCCTCATCGAAGCGGCGCAAGCGTTGGGCGACCTACCTTGAGCTGGGTCGGATGTTCAAGGAGTGCTCGGCGACCTCCCTTGGGATGCCTGGCATGTCGGAGGGCTTCCATGCGAAGACATCTCGATTGGCGCAGAGGAAGTCGATGAGCGTGTCTTCCTATTTGGCGGGGAGCATGGCTCCGATCCGCACGGTCTTGGCCGGATCCTGGGGATCGACCACGACCTTCTTCGTGTCCTCGGCGGACTGGAAGGATTCGTGCCCCGACTTGCTGGAGTCGGGGGCAGACTCGGAGGTCTCCCTCTGGAGGTTTTTGAGCTCGGCGGACGCGATGATCGTCGACGCGAGCTCACAACTGCTCTGCTCGCAGTTGTAAGCGAGCTGAAAGGACACGGCCACGGTGATTACTCCACGTGGCCCCGGCATCTTCAGTTTGAGGTAGGTGTAGTTGGGGACGGCCATGAACTTGGCGTAGCATGGCCTCCCTAGGATAGCGTGGTAGGAGCCTGGGAACCCCACGACCTCAAAGATGAGGGACTCGGTGCGGAAGTTCTTGGGCTCCGAAGGTGGCGGCGGAGTTGACTGCCCGGCGGGTGGGCTTTTGGCGAGGATGATCCGTGGAAGGGCGCCTTGCTCGGCCGGAAACGCGAGCGAGGGATCCCTATGGCGTCGAACGTCTCAACATACAGGATGTTGAGACTACTGCCACCGTCCATGAGTACCTTGGACAGGCGCTTGGGCCCTACGATGGGGGCAACGACCAGAGGATATCTCCCCAAGTGCGGAATGTCGTCGGGGTGGTTGGTTCGATCGAAGGTGATCGGCGCCTTGGACCACCAGAGGTACTTTGGCATGGCGGGGGCCGCCATGTGAATCTCGCGATGGGCGAGCTTCTGCTGCCGTTTGTCGGCATAACTTGCCGGCCCGCCGAAGATCTTAAGGCAGCCGTCAGGTTCCGGGAACTCGGCGTCCGCCTTCTTCTCCTCGGCATCTGGGGCTGAGTCACGCTTTTTCCCTTTGCTCCGTGGGAGCTCGAAATAAACGCCGTGGTCTCGCGATCCTTGTACTTGTGCTTGACGGGGTACCCGTGATGCGGACACGGGCTATCCATCAGCTGCTCTAAGTGGTCAGACATCCGCACTTTCTTTATGGCGAGGCGGTCGGTGATCCGCGACCACAGGGCCTTCAGCCTGCTTCCCTTCCACTTCCGTTTGTCGGAGCGGTCGGAGGGGGCAGCGGCGTCGGGACCGGAGTCCCGCTTAGCCTTCGCCTTGTCGAAGATGGCCCTCACGGCCTCCTCGCCGGAGGCGTGGTCGGTGGCGATATCCAGAAGCTCCTTGGTGGTCCTGGGCTTGGCACAGCCCAGCTTGTGGACCAGAGCTTTGGAGGTGGAGCCGTAAATGAACGCCCCGACGACGTCGGCATCGCAGATGTCGGGGAGCTCGTTGGACTGTTGGGAGAATCACCGGATGTAATCCCGGAGAGACTCCCCGGGCTGCTGCTTGCAGCCCTTCAGGTCCTAGGAGTTTCCAGGGCGCTTGTAAGTGCCCTGGAAGTTGTCGATGAAGAGGTTCCTCGGGTCGATAAGCTCGATGGTGTTCCTGACGGTACTCGAGCGGGCTCGGTTGAGTCTGCGAGTAGATGGAGAGTCTTGGATGATGAAAAGATCATCGGTGGCTCCTCCTTGCGACATCTTGAGCCAGTAGTCTTCGATCGAGACTGGGGTTTGTCGCCCGATGTAAGCCCAGATGTATTTGGAGATGTTGACAGGCGCCCAGAATCGGGTAGGGAAATCTGCGTTTCGGATCTCCCGGCAGAACGCCCGAGGCCCAGGCCCCTCGGGGATTGGGCTACGGTTGAGGCGTCAGCTGCTATGGACGGCCCGCGATCGGGCCGCCTCGTCCATCACCCTCCTGCGCGCCTCGAGGTTGTCACAGACGTCGCGGCTGTCGCCCGGCGCTAAGCGCAAGGTCTTGCGAGGCTGAGCGCTCGAGGCAGCAAAGAGTCTTCACTGGACCTCGTGGGTCCTGCGCGGCGGCACGGCTCGGGTGGCTCGATGAAGCCCCCGAGTGATGGGAACCGGAGCCTTGCAGGTGCTGTACGGCAGCACATTCTACCAGCCCCCTAGGTTCTGGTACATGTTCTTGGCCTCCGGGTCTTCTGGCTCGGGGATGCCGCGAAGCAACACGGTTGCTGCGGCGATATTTTGGCTGGCGTGGGGGAAGAGCGGAAGATCGTTAGATTCTCGGCCGATTGGTCTTTGAACTTGGCGTGCCGCAGCACCGCCGCCAGCGCAGCGTGCGGGGCTCGAGCTAAGCTGCTGCTCGAGTCGACCTAGAGTTTGTCCAGCTGATCCTTTTGAGCCTCCAACTGCTCGCGCTGCTACTGGAGCTCGGTGCGGCGAGCCTGGAAGCTCTCCTCCACCCCCTACGCCTCGGCACACCGAGCGGCGGTTCCCGGACTTACGGGAGTCGCGGCCTGGTCGGCCTCGCCCGCCATGTTGCATTCGCGAGAATACAACCCGTCCAAAGCGAGCTCCGCGTCGAGCAAGAGTCATTCTTGGAGGAGACTTCGGTGAGTTAAGTGGAAAAAGGCCGCGTCGCCCGCCATCGCCACGAGTCGTGAGTCAGCGAAACAAAGCCGCCGCCGCAGAACTCACGCAGCGTTACCACCGACCTTGACGCCGGTGGGCGAGTTCGGCGTCGGGGTCGCGTGGGGCCTCGGCGGAGGTCGCCGAAGGTGTCGGTGATGGGGTCGAGCTCTAGCGGAGGCTGGGCACGAGAGGCGAGGGATGAGCACGAGCTCTCCCGCGGAGTGGCGGCAATCGAGGAGCCAGCGGATCCAGCTCCCGCGCAAATGTGCGTCGCGGTGAAGAAGGCCATCAAGGAGGTGGTGGGAGTCCGGAGGCGAGGGCGATGACGTCTGAAGTCCCTACGGCGTGCCAAGCTGTTGGTGTTTTTAGATAAGCAAGTAAATTTGTAAGTATAGGGGCCGCGCGCTCCCTCTCCTTGATGGTTAACTCTGGGGAGCCCAAGATGTATACTAGTTCGGGCCAAACATCCCTACGTCTAGTTCGTGGTGGTCTTGTATTGCTCGGGGTGCAGCGGACGCCTTTGAGTTTGTCGGAGGCTAAGGACAGGCCCTTAGCGTTCGTCCGAGTGGAGGAGCGCGGGAGTGTTTGCCTAGGTCGGATGGCTTAGATGTGAATGAGGATGCGGATGTCCGAATGCCCTTCCCGAAGGGCCCTGCTCCTCTTTATATAGACGGAGGGGGCAGGTTACACGGGAGTTTTGGAGAAAAAAGGTAGGGGCACACTACGCCTGGGAGTTCCTGGTCTTTGGTCTTGATGACTGACAGGTCCTTGCTCATCCCATGCTGGTTGGTAGACACAACGGACAGTGTCCCATTGGGGAGGCGCGCACCTGCCCTCTGTGTGTCCGTCAGATAATGACGCCGTCGCCTCGGGAGGGAGCACGTCCCTTACTGCTCATGACGGGGCGAAGGGACGGGTACTTGATTCTGGCGGCCCCTTGGCCGCGTTGGGAAAGGGCCACCTGCCCTAGTATGGTCGTCGTGTCTGTGGGGCAGGCGACTAGCTTGTGGTCGACTATCGACGTGGCGGATGTTGCTGAGTTGAAGTTCGTTAGGGCCCCGACCTAAGGCCAGGTCGGAGCTTGCGGGAGCGTCGTACCCGGGTCTCGGTCGGAGCCTTCGGGGGCGTTGGACCCGGGTCTAGGTCGGAGCTCCCCCGGTGGGCTCGACTGAAGCCGGGGGTCCCGAGGTGGCCTTTGACCGGAACGTGGTCCAGGACGGCCCATTCGGTGTTTCAGCCAATATTCAACGAAAATCCCATCTGTGAAGGACGGAGAATTTGGTAATACCCCCTCCAACACTCTGCATAGCTGCCAATCTCGCCGTCATGTCTGTATGACAGAGAGATACGATCTTGAAATAGATATATACTTTGTTGTGGGGTACCCCTAGTATGAGTATTCATCAACATGCGTAACTTGGTTCATGGGGATGGCTGGAGGTTGAAGACGATAAATAGTGCAAAATCAAAAGCGCGCGAGATAAAATAGATAACAAGCTCCAAAAATACCGAAAAAGATCCTAAAAATCCTAAAGGATAAAATGGAACCCAATAAAATTGGTTTCGCTGATTTTGGATGAATTTTGGAATTTAGATAATTTCAGGACGAGAATAATAGATTTGATGGAAGCGCGAGAGATAAAATACCAGAGAGATTCTATAAATCGTGGAACAATTCCCAAAAATATTATAGAATATTTGGAACCTAATTCAATGGGTTTTGAGATTTTTGGAGTATTTTGAAACTCGGGTGAAATTTCGAATAAGGACCGGAATTTGAAATTTTGGCTTTGCGGACGGAAATGGATTGAACTCCAATTTCGGAAGGATATGGATGCCAGGTTAATTAGAACACCGAGGAAAATCCAAATTTTGAATTGAATTAATTTTAAATTAGTTTTTGGCAAAGGACCGAAATTGGGGATGTTACACCTAGCCCGCTGTCAAAACCCTGGACGCGCAGCCGTTCGATCTGGATTGGACATTCGTCATTGCACCGCGCCATCGCCCATTGTCGTCCATTCGATCAAGGCCGCGCGAACATCCCCGATGCAGCCATGCCAGCACATCTGTGTCCCCCGCGCCGCTGAACTCCCGTGAACCTCGGATTCGGAGCCCCACTGTTGCACGCCTCCTGAGCCCTTATTTAATGCGTCGCCACCACCTTCGTGTTCCTTACCTCATGCCGCACCTGTAGACCTAGGTCACACCGCCGGAGTAGCCGCCGTTCGCCCATGTGAGCTCGTCGTAGTTCCCAAAACCTTTTCCCGTTTGTTTCATCGCTGTTGGTCCGCTTTCGCCGTGCCTGAGGTCATCAGAGCATCGTCTGCACCGAACCGCGTCGAACGCGCCACTACTTGTCTCCAGAGCCGCCCTCTAGCACCGTCGAGTGTGTCCTCTTCCTCGTCGTCGGTGAACCCGTGCCGTCGCGCCATCGCCACCGAGCTGACGTCATAAATATGAATTTCCCCTAAGAAAATAATTTAGATAATTCGGATTTTTTTTATTTTTAGTATTTTCCATTTAATTGAAACTTTGAAAGGCCATATCTTTTGCATCCGAACTCTGATTGAGGTGATTCCTGTCTCTAAAAATTTGTAAAATTATACTCTATTTATTAGTTAATTTTATTTAATTTTTGGAGTTGATTTTGCTCTCTATTTTGGTCATTTATTGCTTTCTCCTTCGTTGCGCGTAGACGTTGAGTTGCCGGGTGAGTTCGTTGTCGAGGAGCCAGCACTTGATCTGGTTTCAAAGCAGGATCTAGACCCCTTCGAAGGCAAGTCGTGCTTTGATCCTGTTGAACCTATGCTTTAAATATTATGTTGTTTCAATATATTGCATGTTATTTCAATTATCAAATGTTTGCTATATGTTGGGAGTAGTTAATCATCCACTTGAGTTACATTCACCCTTGCCATGTCGTATGCTATAATTCATATGTCACCCTAGAATGGTTTAATGTTAATTGGTAGCTATATATGCCAATGTGGGTATTTAGAATGCAAGTAGAATGCTTAGCCATGCAACGAGATCAGTCATCATTTCATGTGCGAATGATTAATCTTGCTTAATGATTATGGAACATGTTTATTAAATTGTGTGTCGGGTGTTGTCACACAATGTTGGTATTGTTGATGGCATGTGGTGCTTGGTAAATCAACTAGGGTGTTAAAATGATTTAGACTGAGGCAAGTGGAAACTATTTGTGGGGGCTAGTGTGGCACGTGGGCAGTCACATTTGCTTTTTATGATAATTGTGGTTTTGGACATAATGATTTTTGGTTAGTCTTGTCTTGGTCAATTAAGGACTTGACCTTGCAAGAATTTGAACTGAGTCATTCATATAACCACAAGTTTGGAATGGGACAGACCTAACTGATTAATTTGTTGAGTCTAAACTTTAGTACTATTGTGGTGGTGTGGGGCTCGGGTAGTGATAACTAGTCCACGCACGGGTTGGCTCACATGGCACAAGAGGGGGGCTCTGGATGTGGTAACCAGTCCCACTAGTGTTGAAACCTTAGCAAATAGTATTGGGTTTAGATAGGCATTGGAAAGGCTTTGTTATGGTCACTCGCCTTTGTGGTGTTTAATTATATCTTGTGGGTAAAGTGTATAGCTTCGGCAAAGTGTAAAATCTATTTGAATAGCCGTGCTCGTGGTATTGAGCATTGCTCAGTGATTACAACCAAGAGTTAGATTTTTATCAAAACAAATGTGGGATGGAATGTTGAAATGAGGAAATAGGTGGTGAATTGGTCATTGAAAACAAATGCCAAAGTTATTACTATTATTATTTGTTTTACTGTCTTTTCAATCTATTTATGCTATTCTTTTACAAATGTTGTTTATGCAAAGTAACAATGTAGCCTATCCTTTGTACTAAACCATGCATGTAGTATATGGACTTGCATTGTGTGCACGGTTTATTGAGTGCTTTATGTACCCACCCCTTGCAAACAAACATCATCAGTTGAAGAAGCAACACCTGTTTTTTAGGAGTTCCACAAGGAGGCTAACAACTATGGTGCGAACCTTGTCAGTTGCTTGTGGCAGTTGAAGGGTTTCTACGTTTTGATTATTTCCACTGTAGTTTATTCATTTACTTTCAGTCTTAGCCCTACGTGGCGTATTTATGTAAGGTGGACCATAAGGTTGTTTAACAGTTATATTAAACTTGATAAAGTCTTTATTATATTATCGCTGAGTATGATTGTGATATTTATCTATGTTGAGCCTGTGTGCACTAGTGTGATCCTGGACTAGTGCAGAATATACAGAGGGTCCAGATTTGCATATTTGGGTCCCGACATGTCATCATGACATGACAATCATGAGACTTCATACCAGTTAACTTCAAATCTTTTATCGATACCAGTTTCTTGATGTTTGTGGAGTAACCGAATAGAACTTTTACACCATGCAAGTACTTGCAGAGGTCTATTTTCTCTTTCTAGCACAGAGTGTAGCAAGCTAAGGAAAGATAAAGTCAGCCTTTCTCGCTATCTTGAGGATGTAGCTCAGCTCTGATTTTCATATCTTCCAGGTCCCTTTGTGCCTTGAGTCCATCCTTTGTTTTGCTAGGAATATTCAGTGAAAGACCAAGCACGTTGTCACATACATTCTTCTCTACATGCATAACGTCAATGCAGTGTCGAACTTCTAAGTCCTTCCAATAGGGCAAGTCCTAAAATATGTATCTATTCTTCCATGTGGTCTTCTCAATACGGGACCTCAATGTATTATTAGTATCCCTCTTTCCAAGTACAACATTAAGATCCTTAACCATATCATATACCTCTTCCCCAAGAAGAGGCCTTAGAGTTGAACCGTCCACCTTTGTCTCGTCGAATTGTTTCTTCATATTGTGGTACAGATGATTCCTGTGAAGGAACCTACGGTGACGCATGTACACTGTTTTCCTCGAGTTGTTGAGCCACACACTAGTGGTTTCATCTAGGCACTGGGGGCATGCTTTGGCTCCTTTTATAATATGGCCGGACAAGTTACCTAGGGCAGGTAAATCATTGATGGTGCAGAACAACAATGCGTGTAGAGTGAAGTACTCTCATTTGTACTCATCCCATACCTGTACACCTTCGTTCTATAGTATCACAAGATCTTCCACCAATGGTTGTAGGTATACATCAATATCATTGTCAGGTTGTCTCGGCCCTTAGATAAGCAGTGACATCATAATTTACTTTCACTTCATACACAACCAAGGAGAAAGGTTGTAGATACAGTGAGTCACGAGGCAAGTGCTATGAATGCTGCACATGTTACCAAAAGGATTCATTCCATCTGTACTCAACCCAAACATTATATTCCTCAGTTCATTTCTGAAATTCTCCCTAAAGAGCATATCGATGGTTCTCCACTGGGTAGAATCAGCAGGGTCTCAGCTTTCCATCTCTCTTACACTATTTCGAGTGCCATTGCATTAATTTGGCGTGCTTTTTGATTCCAAATAAATGCTGGAAATGAGGTATTACTGGCAAATACCACACCACTTTATCGGATATTCCTTTCTTCACCTCGATGCCTTTGCTGTCATCGCCCTTATGCTTTGCCGGCTCCGTCATCGTCGACATTATCACGCTGAAGTATGATTTCCTCTTCACCATGCCTTGTCCAACATATATAGTCAGGTACAAAACCCCTCCGAATCAAGTGCAAGTGCATATGGTCTTTATCCGAAAACATATTCTCATTCTTGCAATCAATGAATGAATAATGTATGTGCTCCGTCTTCTTTTACAAGCTATTTTCCTCGGCGGCTCTTAGAAAAGCAGATACGTCGTCGATGTATTCTCGGTTCTAACGGTTTGCATTGTACATCCATCTCCAATCCACCTACAATTAATTAATGTAAACAATTATTAATATCCAATAATCTTAATTAAATAAATTATTAATCCAATATCCAACAATATTCACTAATGGTACAAAATTAATCTTGATTAATTTTCTAATCTTAATTATTTAATTTTAATATATGCTCATACCTAACTAAAATTAAAGTTATCCTCTAAATGAGCTAGATAATAAATTCATCATCTCAAAATGCAAGGCAACTTCATGATCACGAACCTACCATATTAACTAAAATTTAATGTTTATTAATATCCAATAATCTTAATTAAATAAATTTAATATATGCTTGATAAAAATTAGCTAACAATAGTCACTAATGGAGCAAGATGTATATGCACGCACTAACGGTTAAAAATAATGGTAATTAAAAACAAATCTTAATTAATTAATTTTTATATATGCTCATACCTAGCCAAAATTAAATTTATCCTCCAAAAGAACTAGATAATAAATTCATCATCTCAAAATACAAGACAATTTCATGATCATGAACCTACCATATTAAATAAAATTTAATGTTTATTAATATCCAATAATCTTAATTAAATAAATTTAATGTATGCTTGGTAAAATTAGCTAACAATAGCCACTAATGGAGCAAAATGTATATGCATGCACTAATGGTAAAAAATTAATGGTAATTAAAAAATAAATCTTGATTACTTAATTTTTATATATGCTCATATCTAGCGCGCCAAAATTAAATTTATCCTTCAAAAGAGCTAGATAATAAATTCATCATCTCAAAATGCAAGGCAACTTCATGATCACAAACCTACCATATTAACTAAAATTTAATGTTTATTAATATGCAATAATCTTAATTAAATAAATTTAATATATGCATGACAAAAATTAGCTAACAATAGCCACTAATGGAGTAAGATGTATATGCACGCACCAACGGTAAAAAATAATGGTAATTATAAAATAAATCTTAATTACTTAATTTTTATATATGCTCATACCTAGCCAAAATTAAATTTATCATCTGAAAGAGCTAGATAATAAATGTATCATCTCAAAATGTATGGTAACTTCATGATTACCCATCTAACATATTAACTAAAATTTAATTTTATTAATATCCAATAATTTTAATTAAATAAATTTAATATATGCTTGATCATAATTCATCATCTAAAAATGGTAAACAACTTAATCTAATAGGGCAAGGTAATAAATTTATCATCTACAAAATGCTAAGTAAATAAAAATAAAATAAATCTAAACCTTAATTAAACTTGGTCTAAACATTAAATTATAACTACATCACTACAAATGAAGAGATGGAATAAATTACACACCTTAGAACAACAACAGGAAGTAGAAGCACAAGAATCTTTGCAAATAAAATATGAAATCTAGAAATTTAGCTTTGTTCTTGGAGAGGAAGATGACCATGGAGAGGCTATAGGCGTATTAATATGGAATATTATTTGTGGTAGTTTTAAATTAAAACCGTCACAGATAATACTATCAATAGCGGTTTTAACAAAAAAACCACCACAAATACTAATATTATCAGTGGCGTTTTTGGCTAAAACCGCCACAAATACTCATCATTATCAGTGGTGGTTCCAAAGAAAAACTACCACAAATAATCCATTATGTGTGACGGTTTCAAAAAAACCGCTGCAAATAATCTCAAAAGTATTGGTAGCTATTCCAAAGAAAAACCGCCACAAATAATACATTATTTGTGACGGTTCCAAACAAAAACCGCCACAAATAGTCTTCCCGCCATTTTGAATTTTAAAACTGCCACTAATAATTGTATTTATGACGGTTCTAAAAAAATTACCACAAATAGGATGTTACCTATTTACTGTTTTGTAGTAGTGCGTGCCCTAACTAGATATCATTGTTGGGCATGTGAGGGTTACATCCTCTTGCATGATATCATGTATGGATTGATTTGGTATAGCATCACGCGTTGTAGAAAGCAAGAATATCGAGACATATGTAGACCGGAAGAACAGCTGAACATGTGAATACATACACCTGTCACAGTTTTAATAAGTACGTTGTACGTACCTAATGAGTGGTTAAACGACCTCCATATGCTATAGATTAACTTTGGCTAGTAACTATAAAAAATAGAACGGAATCCCATCCTCTCATTCGTACAGATGCGCGCTTGTAAAACACACAGTTAGAGATTAATTGGTTGTTACATTTAAATATATCGTTTTCGGCCTCCTCCAAATTAATGGAGCAAATTAATCTTGATGAATAACTTCTTCAGTTTGCATTGAAATTTTGCTAGTGTCCAAAGAGGAAGGGAACAAACTGAAGACTTGGGCGTCAATTAAAACATATCATCAGTAGTTTAATTAGTTTGTAAACTTACACCTAATGAATATTTAACAAAATCATAATGTGTTGGCAAGATTGTTTTCTGTACCTTCACCTAAAAACAACAATAATAACAATGTTGAGTACATAGAGTACTCCGCAAGGCTTTTGCAAATAATGTATAATAAATGCAGACTTGTATCAAGAGAAAGGCTACTTATAAAGTTATTTTGCATAAAGCCTATTTGAATTTTGTAAATACTGAATAATAGATTGTAAATGGAATTTTGTAAAAACGAATTGACAGGTATATAAAATAAAATTATGTAAGTATAAATATTGCAACTCACAGTCCTCCATGACGTGACCAACAATTCGTCCATTCCCTACTAACACATGACATAAAACCAGTCTTTGCTAAAACATAGCACAACTATTGAAAACAATCTTACCAACACATGGCACAGTATTGAATCATCTGTAGGGTAAACTTTCCGAAACATATTTCCAATTCCGATCCATTTTTATGAAAACATGAAAACATCTAACTAAATGTTGTCTTTACCAAGTGTCCTTGATCACAGCGTGGCTTTTTGAAAAGATTTACACTCTACAGGGGTGTACAACTTTACCCACAAGACATGACCGGCACTTTGTGCAGATCATTAGCACACTTCCTTTGGTGTGCCACAGAGAGTCATGACATAACTGTTACATTACATATACCTAACTTTGCACAGCACTAGCCCGGTGATGACAAACCCATACTATGGTGGCAAAGATATTTGTACACACAGTATGATAAATAGTTTCACATCCCATTGTTCCACTTCTCGCCATTATATGGCGTACACTATTGTATCAGCAAACATTATTCCCAATACCTCAGTGTGGGCGCCCCTCTAGCAATCCATCTAGAAAGCCCATACTATTACAGCTTTTCAATGTACAAAGCTAGTTCTAAGTAACTTAATAAGTTAAAGATGTCCCATACCAGTACTTATAGTTGTACGGTTGTCTTGACTTAAAAACAACACAGTAGTTCTGTCTTTAATCCGACCTAAGCAAGAGATCTCCCCCATCTACGTGCAAGTCCCAATACTCGCCCACGTCAAAACCATAGTTTTATTTTTATTAAAATACCATTGATCATATTATCCATCATGTCCAACATTCTATTTCTATCATAAACAGTATAACCAGCCATTCATGTTCCCAGTTCTAAAGCACACTAAGTAGATGCATATATAAACAAGTATAACCATTTTGACATCATGATGTGTCTATCCAAAATCTAGGGATATAAAGTGTGACTATTGATTAAGAAAAACCCATCAATGAAGGTTATATCTACCAGTACCCACAATATAGTGATGTTTATTAAACATAGCGCATGCATACAAATTTTGACAAAACAATTTTGAAATGCTAGGATCAACATGATCAAAGGGGGGTGCCTTGCTGATTGTCGTCAAAGTCGAAGTCAAAGTTGTAGTTGGCATTGTCGACGATGGTGTCGGATGCGTCAGAGTCTACACGTCGTTTGTTGAGAAATAAAGCAAATAGCAATTAACAACTTTTCAATAAGTCAAAGTTGTAGTTGGCATTGTCGACGATGGTGTCGATGCGTCAGAGTCTACACGTCGTTTGTTGAGAAATAAAGCAAATAGCAATTAACAACTTTTCAATAAGGTAAAAAAAATCAGATAAAAAATAGAATTGAAATCTATTACAGCAAACAGAGGTGGTTTTAGGGTGTGGTCAGGGTTAGAGTTTCATGATTTATGTCGGTGTGCTTTAATATGTCTTGTAATCCTAATTTATTCTTACTGTCATTTAAGCATGAATTAAGCTCCTATTTCAACTTATGACATAAATTCTTTGGTTTCTATAGATTGGTTATTTATAAAACATGTTTAAGTGGAGAAGGTGGGATTCCACATACATCTGGACCATTCAAGTTCAATCTAACTTCCGTATTTTCCTACTTTCATAATTTCACCATATGTTATACTCTTGGGAGTACATATTCCCACTCTATTTATACCGCAAAATGATGTTATTATACCTCTTTATCAATTTGAGCATACTCTAATACTGATTATAAGATACTTCAAAGTGAATTCTATAAAATTTTTTGTCATGGTCCACTTTTTATAGTATAATTTGTGTATGCATTCCTTGTACATATGAAAAAGTGCATATAGCAAAAACAAAGGGCTTAGAATTATTATTGAAGTATACCGAAAGTGATAAAGGAGTATAACATGTTTATTTAAGTGGTATATTAGAGGTGGAAGTATGTACTCCCATAAGTATAGAAAAGGCTTCATATACATATACATATACATATACATATACATATACATATACATATACATATACATATACATATGTATGTATACACATACACTCACATATATATACACACATACACACACATATCTTCAGATCTGAGATAGAGCTGAGATCCAGAGCTCTGCCAAATAGAGCCTTACTCTTTGTACACCACATCCCACCATATCAATTAAGTTAAGACAAGGTTATCATGATCCGGACCACTACATCTTGTATCTAATTGTTAGCAACTCAAGGTTCTTTATGTATTCTATCTATCTATCTATCTATCTATGAGCTTGTGACACCTAATATGGTTTCACTCGTCATTCATCCTGCCCATTAGCATAGTTTAATCCAATATTGTTTATTTATTCTTCATGGCATAATTGCTCTGGGGAAGGAGGGGTACACTTAGGCTGTCTTTAGCATAGCTCCAACTCCACTAAATTCGTAAATCTGGTGGAGCTGAGTATTTCTAGCTCTACAAGATCCATGAAGTTGGAGCTATGGGTATATTAAGAGTACGTGTTTAAGTGAGTCATATTGTTTACATTTTAGACTAAAAATATAATTAAACTTAATTCATTTTATTTTAATTTACAAGCTTCAGATCTGAGATGGAGCTGAGATCTGGAGCTCTGCCAAATAGAGCCTTACTCTTTGTACACCAGATCCCCACCATATCAATTAAGTTAAGACAAGGTTATCAGGACCACTGCTTCTTGTATCTAATTGTTAGTAACTCAAGGCTCTCTATGTATTTTATGTTGTATAATGACATGTAGGCATTTACCAAGAGTTGATCATAATAAAGAGTTTGTACCCCTTTATTCTCACAGCTACGACATTGTCTCTTCTTATCTGTGATTGATCGATCTTGTGTTTATAAATAGTTGGCGGTGATTAATTAGTCGGCTTTGTCGACAACTACTTAAAATACGATATATATAATGTGTTGAAATGAGAAGTTTCCCTCACGAAGATATGAAATAAACAATACTCTCTAATCACAAATAGTAATTGTTTTGGATATTAATATGGTCTCTAAAATACAGTTTTGACCATAATTTTTATTATAATTTATTTATAAAACCTAATAAAATTATAATATCATGAAAGTACTTTGCGAGAAAAATCTATACATATGATTTTCATATTTTTAATTTAAATATTTAAAATAATATTGATAGTTAAAGTTTGGAAATTTGATTGGACCTATGTCTAAAATAATAATTATTTCTGAGTAGGTGGAGTAACTATTAATTTGCAGTTTTCTTTTTCTTTTTCTTTTGTCGTATACAAATTTTACTGAGGCTACTGGGCCTCACCGAGCGTAGGATATACACTTTCCAACAAAATGTATACACAGATACCCAGGTGGATGGGAACATGACAACCTCTCGCTCCCGCCCTGCCATTGGCTCATCCTTACGAGAGTCTCTAACAAACAAGACGTTGTTCAACTTCAAACTATGTGCCCAATGGAGAATAAATATCCTTAGACATACATATAATTAACTAGCTCGTCGAAATTTACCATGCTCCATGCAGGATATATAGGTCGAAAATATTGTATTCAAGGTAGGGCTGACCGAACAAGCAGAGTTGAAGTCCATGCATCTACGGGCCTTCACAAGTCACAACATCAGGTAGAAAAATCGACGCGCCAACCTTGGAATCATTCTCGAAGGATTCACCTATATAAACAGCAACCCTGCAACACGTATGGACCATCTTCGCCAAGGACACACAAAGCACACAATGGCATCTCCGGCCACCGTGATCCCGATGCCTTCTCCCACCAACGGCGAGCCGACGGCGGCAACAACTGGCACGACCCCACGCACGCCTAATGGCGTCGATGAGACCACGACGGCAGCCGCCCCAACAACAGTAACCGATAAGGTCATGCAAAGCACGGCGAACCTGGCGCAGCTCCTGCCGACTGGCACGGTGCTGGCGTACCAGGCGCTGTCCCCGTCCTTCACCAACCATGGAGCTTGCGAACCCTCCAACAGGTGGCTCACCGCTTGGCTCGTCAGCATCCTGGCCGCCTTCTCCCTCTTCTTTTCTTTCACGGACAGTATCATCGGCCGCGACCGCAAAATCTACTACGGCATCGCTACACCGCGCGGCTTCAACGTGTTCAACTTCTCCGGCGAGGAGGAACAGCGTGAATGGGCGCTTGGCAAGCTCCAGAAGCTGCGCCTGAGGCCGCTGGACTTCATGCACGCCTTCTTTACGGCAGTGGTGTTCCTCACCGTGGCGTTCAGCGACGTGGGGCTCCAAAATTGCTTCTTTTCAAACCCCAGCAGGAACACCCTTGAGCTGCTGAAGAACCTACCGCTGGGGATGGCGTTCTTGTCGAGCTTCGTGTTCTTGATGTTCCCGACAAAAAGGAAGGGCATCGGATACAACGACAGCATCCCCCACCGGAAGATCACTTAAACTATAGGTCGCAGGTCTGTGAGTAATTAATGTTAGAATTAATCCTGTTGCCACTGTTGTAGTCGAGTCCTCCTTCTTTGCACTGAACATGCTTGGCAAGATTATCTAGCTAGTCGTCATGCATGGCAAGCCTCTTATCTAGCTGTCGCTTGTTTTGCTGCGTATTGAGTCTGTGTCCGAGTCGGTAGTTTGCATGCATGGCAACTATTGTTTCTAGCCGTTTTTTTTCTGTTCCTTTTGGCTATTAGACTCGGTTGGTTTGTACTACATTATAAGCATGTGTTGTGGACTCTTTCGAAAACAAGAAATCAGAAAACGGTGTATCAATTTGAAGCAGCACATATTGAAAGAATTTTTTCCTTTCTAGCATCGACAAGAGAAATCTCTCAATTGGTACCAGAGCCTTTGGGAGTTTCAGCTGCCCATGTCAACAATGTCGCAAGATGGTGCATCTCCTTGCAAGTCCAAGTCACCTCCGTGTCCCATGAGCCATGCATGGCAACAACGGCTCAGGCAGAAGCGGCGTTGGTCATGAACTAGTGGTACTGCAGGTGGTGAAGGAGGTTAGACGATCATCCGCTAGCTACCCGACGTTGACAAGGATGAACTACGGTGTTTCGGCCCTGCTCAAGAGGGTCATCCTGTGGGCGAGAGGCCTGTGGACAGTAGTCGACATTGGCGCTGACATCACCGACGAAACTAATTATGGAGAGATCGCATGGCACTTGAGGCCATCCTTTGCAACGCGCTGACAACGATGCTAGCGAGACTTGCTGTCAAGAAGACGGCGAAGGAAGCCAAGGACTCAATCAAGACGATCCGCCTTGGCATCGAGTTGGTGCGCAAAGCCAAGGCATAATCACTCCGCAAAGAGTTCGAGAGGATCAGTTTCAATGATGGCGAGACCATCGAAGATTTTGCCATGCACTTAACTCGCATGGTGAACAACCTCTCCATCCTTGGCGACATGATCTCAGAGGAGCAGGAGGTGCAGAAATTCCTATGCATTGTTCCCCCTAGATACACTCAGGTGCACTACACCATGGCACACTTTTGCCAACACATGGTATAGTCGGCAAAAGACACATTCCCCGACACAAAAGCTGTTGGCAAAGGTTTGCCGACGGTACATAAACGATAGCGGTAGAAGCGATCGGCTTAGGCTTTGCCGACAGATAAAACTTTTGCCGACAGATAAAGTGTCGGCAAAGATCTATGTTTTGCCGACAGTTTCAATCTTTGCCGACAGTTAATGTTTTGCCGACAGTTAAAACTTTTGCCGACAGATAAAGTGTCGGCAAAGATCTATGTTTTGCCGACAGTTTCAATCATTGCCGACAGTTAATGTGTTGCCGACAGTAAGGGCATTGCCGACAGTAAATCTGAATTGCCGACACTTTACGTGTTGGCTAATCAATTTTCCCCTCAGACCGAAGCTAGTTTTCTACACAAGTTTTGTGTCGGCAAAGGTGCCAGCACACATGACATACAAATTAAATATGCAATATATACAAAACCAATTCCACATTATCCACCATTGATCGAATTGACATACAAATTTTACATGCAAATGGTGCCACTCACATATATAACCATATACATACACAATCACAATTCAAATAATCACTTCAACATGTAAATAATGCAGCATATATCTCCACCACAAGGTTTGATAAACATAGATCGATCATTCAAATAAGTTAAGTTGCATACATGCCGTCCAAAATAAGTAATGATCGGTGAGAGGTAATGAGCTAAGTCTCGGCCTAGTAAATAAGGGCATACATTTTCACTAAAAGAGAGGATGCATATACTTCTCTAGCTACTAGTTAACATTTTTAACCATAAACAGCACTACTATCTTGTTGCACAAAAGGTTGCCACTCCAAAAACTTGTAGCACCTCCAACTACACAAAAGTTACTAATATACTCCAGAAGCCTATCACCTTGTACCTGTATACGACATGATGAAGAAAAGAAATAATCGGCAAAAACAACAGAAAATCCGTCACGGTGAACAAAAGAACAATTAATGCAAGATAGAATAACTAACGGGCGCATGGAACAAGATTACTTTTACGAGATGCTTTATCCCCTTGATGATCTTCTTCAAAGCTAAGGGTTGATGACAGTGTAACACCCCGGCGCCAACTGCACCGCGAATGCTACCAAAAGACCCTAAACCTTATACCTCCACTAAAAGATTGAACCAACCTTGAAACTCCCCAAAACCAGTTAAAACTAAGTCACGAAATTTACAAAATTTCGCGACATCTCCTAAAACTAGGACATCCACTCGTGAGACAAAAGAACAATAGCAGCTATATAATATATCAATCACTGCAAAAGAGTGAAACCATCTAGCAGTCCTTAGGTAATCCATCGCATAACCAACCGGTAATTAACCAACTACATAGCGCCAAACAACACAATACAATCACATTTATTACAACCATTTTTAACGAATCAATTTAAGCGGGTTGTTGGTGACCAGAAGTCGTGCGTGCTCTACTCCCATCCGCGAGCGACTTCAAGGAACCTAAAAAAACAGAAGTAAACAAGCGTGAGTCCAAGACTCGACAAAGTGCAATCAAGCATAAAAGTAATGAACTCGACTCGAATATAAATGCTACAAGACATAAAGTAGAAATTTCTTTAATTGATATTAAGTAAATAAAAAAGCGATTAAATTCATATACAACCAAACATATGAACACAACTACTTCATCGTTTGACATAAACACTACTTAAGTGAAAATCATCCGATAAAAAGCGATATCTATCCCCATTTACCACATACAACTCGGGCGCAACTAAACCATACTCACGCCTCAATAATCGTTCCGGGATGAGTCCACGACTAAATCCTCAACTTGTCATTTCCCTTTCTCATCAATTAACATTTACCAAATTGCAACACACAATGCAATGCTTTTATGCTCTCATCCCTTTTTCCTCAGGAATCAAAACAATGAATGCACCATGCATGCTCATAATGCACATTGTCATAGCGTATACCGGTATAGCTGAGTGCACACCCGTCGGCGTGCACCCTCAATCCCAACCATCCCGTGGCGGGGCCTACTCTTACTGACTCGCTCCCATTCGTGGATGAGACTACGAGGTAGGACTTTTGTGCTCACTACGGGTGAGCACCGAGGCCCGCATCAACATGGGACGCCTCGTCCATCATGAATGCAATTATGCAATTGATGTGAATGCATTTCATCCCTCATTCATTTGCACCACACATAGTCACAACCAATAAGGAAGTACCAATTAACCTGCTATTTCCCCAGCGTGATTCATTCGAGAGTAAATAAAGTCATGAATAAAACTCAAGGAAAAGGCGTCACATAATTTCTATAAAGTAAATTAAATTCTGAGATATGAACAACTAGGTGATTATAGTGCAAGCTTGTCCCTACACTTGCATTAACATAACCATACTCATTCGTACAATTTCGTAATGCAATGCAATAAATGGGAACTGAATAACTTACTTACCAATTTGCTACCATTCATCCATCCTCATCACCATACTAAAAACAACTTCTAGACATGCTATTAGTCATAATCACATCATTAGAATTTTCATAATCTTACCGCAACCAAAACATTTAACATCCTAATAACGCTCTAGGGGTTGCACTTGCCTTTAACAGAAGATAAAGCGACGCGGGGGTGAGGCCACCCCCGAAAACGTTTTCCCTTAATGAAGTCATCGCTACCAAGGTATCACCATATGTGGAAAGGACTTCAAAACACCCTCTCCAACCTCCAATCTTGCATTAATCACATTGCATCCTTGTTACCTCTAGACATTGCATCATAGATGGCATAACCAAGTGACGAAATATATCTTTGGTTCATTTGTGGGTGGTGTATTCTCATTGAGCGTGTCACTTAAAGCAATAATCTCAATTGTAAGGTGCATAAAATGCATCTTTGTATAAACTATAAAGTAAAAGCAGCCGAATGAGCAAGGAACAAAAATAAACAAAATGCCAAACACGTGAACACTGAACACCACATCAACCAATGACACTTGAACAGAATGGAATTTACGCCAACAATACAAATATAGAACTGTGAATCTTCTCCTTATACATCTTCCAAGGAAAATACACGCTTCATTATTTCCAATTATTCGAATTCAATTTTTCTGCACAAAACTCCATAACAGTCTTGTGTATATTATTTATTTCTAAACAATGGGTGGATCATCTCCATAAATGATAATGAAAGTATACCATTTCCTTTGAGCTGTAGTATATGGTATTTGAGCCTAGTAATACAACATGCAAGAACATAAGGCATTCATGCAACACTCCAATGAAATATATCAAAGAAGCAGAATAGTAAGAGTTACTCTTTTTCAGTTTAGATCTTTTAACAAAATGATGATTTTCTTTAAAGGTAGCCTTTATGCCTCTTTAGAAGTAGCTTTTATCTATAAATTGGGGGATAACCTATTCAGCTCAAAGATTCATAACCATACAGCATCCTCTGGTTAAGCCAATGCACTAGTAGCACAGATACAAAACAAGACAAATGGCTCATCGGACAATCACAACACCAGTAACCAGCAAGTAGCACTAGATGTAAGCTAGGCAACCAGCTACAGCACAACACCAGATTGAAATTCATCACAGACTTCTACTAAGCACAAAGTAGCGAGCACTCGTTTTACTCCAAACCAACAAAACAGTAGCACAGGACATCAGCAAATGCACAAGATCGCAACACTGTCACCGAGTGACCTGCATTAGTACCCCACTAGCGAGCCTATAATCCCGGAGATGCCATCGAAATGTAAAGCAACTACTTGTAGGCATTAGAACAAGCACCTTGCATGCAACAATTAAATCCCCACATTTCTAGGGTTTTACCTCAAGGGAACACAGGAGGAAGGAGGGTGGGGGAGGCTGCACTGGGGGAAAGGGTCATGGCCCACGAGGAGAGGGGGCAGATGGCAGCTGTGGGAGGCGCCTGTGCTGGCTGCGCAGCCAATGACTCTGGGCTGGCCCTGGCAAGCAGCAGAGGCAGGAGTCTTTGGGAGGAGCAAGAAGGCAGAGGAAAGCGCGTGGGGGAGGAGCAGGTGTGGCGATGGAGGGAGAGAGAGGGCGGCGCCAATCGCAAGAGTCGAGAGGAGGTCTTTGGGCGTGGGGAAGAAAGAAAAAGGACTAGCCAGAGGAACTTAGGAGCAAAAAGCTAGGGTTCCCACTCCTCATTTCTTCTTTGTATACTTCAACAAAAGGATACCCCTAAACAAAGTCTGCGATATTCTGAACGGATCGGTTGGGAATTTTCTCCTCTAAGCACTTGTAAATATGTAAAATATTCATCATATCTGATTGAGTTAATTCTTTATTTTTCTCTGTTTTTAGACTGAAATGAACTCAAATCGGCATTGATATTGGTCTCTAGGCGGAAGCTTTGTCAAGCATTATCAAGAAATGAAAAGGTACATAGAGCCATTTCTTAGATGATCTGTTGGATTTCGTGAGATTTGTTGATCCCCATGGCATCAACAGTTTTTCTTGTCAAAGTAATCAAAGTATAATATGGAAACTTGAAAGAGCAGAGGCCAAATTTTAAGTAAGTGATGTTAAGCTGTTAAACAAGACAATTTCTATGGGGAATTGATATTGGAGCTCGGCACTCATAAACTAAGATGTGAAGTAACTAATGACCCAAAATTTTAATCCTATATTTCAAATTCTTTGAAATCAAACATTTTGCATCGAGATAACCTTTCGGCTCTTCTCCCTTCTTTGGACTAAAATATAGTGCTCAAATTTTTTACGTAGATATCAATTGAAGATGTGATGAAAGCAATCCATCTCAAATCATTTGATTATCGAGTTCTTAATCTGTTGATGTATCGACTTCTTGGCGGCGGTATATATGTCTTTGTGTTTATTGCCTATCGGATGCTACTATTACTTGTCTTGTTAAGACACGGATCTTTTACATTGGTTATTATTAGGTCAATGAATTGCATATGGAGTTCTTGTCGGTTTCGAATTTTTAGTTGAGATATCGATGACTGTGAGTATGCCCTAAATGTTACTCTTGCATGCATAAGCTGGATTGGTGCGATCTCTACATAAAATGGATTAAAGTGCTTATGTTTGAATAAATCTAGGGTATCTAGCACATACGATCTGCTTGGATTAAATGTTTTAGTGAGGTAGACAGGTAGTGTGTGGGTGTAAGTAGATTGAAGTAGAACTAAAAGCGAAATGTGCAAAACCTATCACTATCCTCACAATATTGAATGCCAAGAGAGTACCCCCACAATAGATGATGGGTTTGTTGTTTGAGCAGTTCCCTTAGCCACAGGGAAGATTATAGGGCCTCACAACATTATATAGTATCACATCTCTTCCACCCTAAAGCATAAGAGTTTCAACACAAGGTAGCAAGTATGTTCTAGACATAAGGTAAACTATATATTGTGGGTTTAGCAATTACCTCTTCATTATGTGGTTCATCTGGAAAGACAACGGTATGCCTATTCATGAGCATATTTTCATCATCACTTAAGTGTATTTCATCCTCGACTTGTGACACATTATCATCATCATGGTTCTCTAGTTCTTCCACAAGACTAGGTCGACTCATGAGTTCTAATAAAAAGAACAACTATGGAACAATTCTTGCATTAAAAATAAAGTTATAACAGAAAGGAATGACCAATTACCACTTGGGGAAATTATTAGATCCATTTGGAGTCTTTGGAAGCATTTTGTTGCTTCTTTGGAGTAGCTTTTCAAGTAGTTGTTTCATATTGTCCAACTGGATTTGTATAGCTTCCACTTTCTTATCAGATTGTCGACGTGCTTCAATTTCCATTTGAAGCCTTGTTGGCGATGCATTTTTGGCCCAAGCCAATAACACGAACATATCCATTCTTCTCGGGCCCACAAACATGGAAATAAGCATCACCCTCCTCTATACTCTTCTCTATTAGTTCAGGATTATCTCTGACTGCATCTTTAAGTGCATTCTATAGAAAATGAAGATATTAGAATAATTGCAGCATGAAGAGAATAGAGAGTCAGCTGTTTTCCTGCTACTGCTGTCCAATTCTTGTTTACTCAGTCTGCCTTATTAACTATGTTAGATCACAGTATCATGTGCTGAAATGGAAACAATCTTAATTCACCATATCTTCAGCAACAATTATATCTAGAAGCAAGCAAGATCCATTTTTATGATCGTATTAAGTTGAAAAACAACAATTCTCTGAAGGTAGTATAAGATGATTACTGATTAGCTAGGGAAAGTAGAGCCAAACACGCTCATCTATATAAACACAATCAGGTCTTGATGGTCATAACAACCTTTTGTAACATTTAGAGGAATATTGCTGACATCACCAAATTTGTGGTACGACATCGATTTTTCAACATTGAAGCTTCCATGCAACAAAAGACCTACGGTAGGGATACAGTACTTCAATGGCAATTAATGTTGCAAAAAAAATTATGAGATACACGAGTTTCATAGAACACTGAATTTTTATATCATCCAAAAACAAGACAGAGCTGCTATTTTACGAGATATATTTATGCAAAAGCAGAACAACTCAATATTATCTAGAGGTAATTAAGTAAAAAGTAATAATTCATCTCTACGTACCAACAAAGGTCTGCAATTATCCACACACATATAAAGGAAATTAAACACATGACTTCCAGTTTCTATACACTGTGAGTATGAATTTTAATGTACTTAGAACACAGATAAGTTAACTAGAACTTTTGATGCACAGTTCATCATTTGGACAAGCAAAACCCTATTGAAATTACTCAACTAGCATATAGGATATATCAACAATGTCTTTTAAAAACATCCACAATCTTACATGACAGGTCAGAATTAGATGGTTCTTTGCAGTCTACTTATAGAGTTATAGAGGATACTTGTTAATGCTTTTTGCGAATAATTCCAACACAAAAAAGTAATTGCGACAATTTTCTTTGCTTAACAGGTGATGGGGCATGGTTGCAAAAATAGAAAATTGATTTGGGTAATCTGATCATATGCATGGTTTGGAACTCGTGAACAGAACTACAGGAACTTAGAGAAAAACAAAATATCGATAGGGAAATGTGGAAACTAAAAAGTCAGCGTGTCAGATAAGATTATGCCTTATATGTAGCAGTCTAGTAGCCTTGGATGTTTAGTTTAATTTGGAATGTTTTTGGCTTCACTCACTACATTACAAACAAGAAAGGGATTCTCTGGCCCTTGTTATATACAGATTCTGAGCATAATATTTGCTCCCTCCCATAGTATTGCATTTTAAACCATTAGCCTCCTACAGTCTTGAGAAGAAAAAGATCAAAATATATCATATTTGACAGTCTTTATAGCCATTTCAAAATCTCAAACTCGATAAAGGTTTGAGTATAGTGACAACTAACATCAAATAGATGATGTTAGCACAAACATCTGAAAAGAAAACCTGTAAATAAATGTCTCGAAAAAGAATTAGATTGTGGATAATTGCAGACCTTTGTATGATTCAGAACTAACAAGTAGTTCGACAGACCACGAACCACGTGATGCCTAGATGCAGATACAAGTTCATGAAGTGTTAACATTGGCATCACCCAACCACACTAACACCATAGACCAATCATGATACCCAATTACCAAAAACATCGGATGCCCAAATCACACTATGAAATAACAACCTAAACTTTACCACACAAATGGTGAACACATGGGCATGTCAGATTTTTTAGAATCTCCCTGCACAAAAAATTAAGTGATGTCAGAATTGCACCGTTAACATCAACAGTTAGATCGTTGAGTCTACTGTTATTTAAGATGATACAAAATTATGTCACACCTCAACAGGTTGAGGTCTATGTAAACCGGCTGCTTTCTGTGATGTAGCTTCCTTTACTAGCTCCTGCAAAATTTGCAAGGTGAGAGCATACATATCCTATGAGGATAGAAAATAGTGAAAAGGGGATTAAAGTGCCACCTTTTCCTCAACCGCTTTAGACAATGTGTACTCCATAACTCCATCAACAATCCAATTTGGAACACCTGGGATTGGAGACGTCAATGGTAAAAGAAGTCCCACAACTTCACGGTCACTTGATTGTACAACAAGAATCAACGATTAGTCATACACTGCACTATTCAATGAAATGTAATTATACAGTACAAAACCTTAGCTTCATTATGGTGCATAAAAGATAGATGAAGAACCTAATAATTACCGCCTAAAAAGTATTAACTTTCAATAGAAAAGGGCATTTGATCCCCCTTCCCCCTTGTGTACAAAAGCCAGCAAAAGAAGTCGCCCGATCCAGGTAAACAAATGCAACAGAGAGTTACAACCTTAAAATGATGGGATAATTCATACTATACCACTCCATTTGTTAGTACTTTAGAAAATACCAGTCGTTGTATCAATGACATGTGGGTCCAGCTAACCTTTTGAGTGGAATAGTATGAATTATCCCTAAAATGATTATACACTTTGTAATATGACAATATAAGAGACTATAGCACCATTACAACAAGTTATATGAGGTGTTATCAGACATGATGTGGACTGCAACTAGCAAAAGATTGGGTGCATATTATGGAACTTTCAATCAGTCAATGCATAGCATGAACCTGGAGGCTGACATTCAATGTAACGCTACAAATATAAACTACCATGATGTACAACTTACATCATCACAGGCATTGGGGTCACCTCCAGCTTTAAGTAAGCATTTGATTACTTCCACATTTCCACTATCGGCAGCAATTACTTCCACATTTCCACATTTCCACATTTCCACTATCCACATTTCCACAGGCATTGGGGTTTGCTCCACCAGCACTGATATTTGGGTTTGCACCTGCCTATGTTGCAGAATATTTAGTTACTTTTTGAGGGAGAAAACATAGATAATACTAGGTGTAGAAATAACCAAGTATATAGAACAATATTTTGTGTTAGATCAGTCCAAAAAAAGAAATGGTATAGTCAAAAAAGTGAAAAGAAACATTATGAATTGCATTGCAGTAATCTAAGAAAGACTAATAAGTAGGTACACAAGGAATGGGTATTGTTTTATTCATGTATATGCTTGTTTTACTCCAGAGGCACAGGCAACGTCATCAAACAAGAAAACATAGTATCCACTAACCAGTAACCACAATACTGAGGCATGACACCAAAGTGAAGAAGACGCTCTAAATAAAAGCAAGGAAAGCAGGACTTTTACTAATCAAATTAGAAAAATGTACCTGGATTAGAACCTCAAGCATGGGAGGGAACCAGCTGCCACAGCAGACAACAATGGGGTGATACCATCATCAGTTTCAGTATTTGGCTGCAACAAGGTTTCAAAGAAGAAACTAGCATGAGCACAAAAGTTAATTAACTTCAATTCATATATAGCGACTCAGGGAAAAAAAATTCATGCTACAGTTGTGTGCTGCTCGTAGTTACAAATCAAGGAGATAGGGCTGTCCAATACGAAAGGAAGATAATGGAGAGTGGTATTGCTAGGGCCAAATGACAGCATCTTAACAATAGCAAGTTATTTCACCCTTACGTAGTTAGTTGTTTCTTGGTATTAAAATCAACATAATTAATAAGAGTATTCACTGAATGACTGAAGCCTCAGATTAATAATTGTAGAAGAGGTGAGGCAGGGGAAAGAGAATGTACATAGCAGCTACTACCTTAGCATTATGTTGAAGAAGAAGCTTGACTGCATCTTGTTGTCCATGGCCAGCAGCCCATATGAGGGGAGTGCCAGCATCGCTTTCTGATTCGACATCAACTCCCTTGGAGAGAAATAGATTCATAAGCTCTATGTTTCCTGTAGAAATAAACGAAACAGTTGAACAATTTCCCATTTTAACGTAACAAGAAGGGCAGATCGATGATCTCTATCATGAGTTGGTAACTGTTATTGCAAAAACATTGTATGGGGCATGATTAATTGCTTGTTGTTACCTATTCCTGCAGCATGATGTAGGGCTGTCGCTCCAAGACTAGTGGCTGTAGAAGGATTGGCTCCATGGTCAAGCAGGTACTTTGCAGTTGGCAGATGACCTTGCCGTGTGGCATGGATGAGTGGAGTTTCACCTGGTGGTAATGAGATGATTAGCTGAGCAGGTAATAGGAAATGGATTCAGAATTTGAGATACCAATATGAAAATAATAAGCATGCATTGCACAGATAGAAGCAGCATCCATCCCAGTGACTGAATCATCAGAAGTAAAACCAAAGAGTAGGTAGATAGCATAGTTAGTGTAGCAACCATCATCGTCCTTGGGGTCGACAGGGAGTGCCAGCTGATCGATGAGGAAGTCGCAGACCTCGGTCTGCGACCTCTGGCGGCGAAGTGCAGTCTTGGTGCGCTTGTTGGCGTCCCGCGGCGGCGGCGGACGGCGGCGACCTTGCCCTCCTCGTCGAGCTCCGCAACAAGCCCTGTAGCACCATGGAAGAAACAAACAAGCGCCGCCGTAGCGCCGGTGAGGAGAAATCGATTCGAATGACCACAGCGACAACAACGAAAGGAACCTACTCTTGAGGGACTCGAGGTCGCCGGGTTTCATTTGTTGGGAGAACTCAAGATGGACGGAGCGGAGGCACGAGGCGATGGGGCTCGGCGCCGGATGCACGGCCGGCGCGGATCTTGGTCGGTGAAGATCTTGCGCGACGGCCGCCGCCGGGGCTCAATGCGCGTGAAGATGCGCTTAGCGGCAGCGGTGGGGGCAAGACGAGGCGGCAATGGGCTGGCGGTGAGGGCTCGACACGGCCGAGCGCAGGCGGTGGCTAGGGCTCGACACGGCCGAGCGCAGCCTTGGCGGCTGGGGCTCGACACGGCCCAGCGCAGGGCGGCGGTGGTGCTGGACGGTGGCGCCAATTGGGGATTTTTCTTTTCTAGGTTTTATGTGGGCGATCTTTGTGTGAAGCGAGTCCGCAAGAAGAGGATAAGGCCGCTGGCGGCAAATTTTAGACTCTCCGCGTTATTTGTGGCGGCGTGCGGTTTTTTTTCTATACAATGCCGACAGAGATTTTAGAATAGCCGACACTTAATATGTGGATAGACTTTTCTTGACGGTTTATCGGTCGAGCGATTAACGCCGACAGTTACTTGTTGCCATAAGCTACCAATCCCCACAGTTTATATAATGGAAATTGTTGACCTTTGCCGACAGATAAATTGACGGCAATATACCACCTTTCCCGACTAATAATTGTTGGCAAAGGTGTGTCACCTTTACCGACAGATAAATTGATGGCAATAGACCACCTTTCCCGACTAATAATTGTTGGCAAAGGTGTGTCATGGTGTAGTGGTGGTGCTCTCCATCGAGACGCTGATTGATCTCTCCACCCTCTCTGTTGAGGTGTTGGTAGGCGGCGAGGCGTTTTGGACTCAACGCTGGTGGCAGCACATGTGAACATTTGCTGCTTTTTGAAGAAGAGTGGCTTGTGCGCATGCATAAGCGCAAGCAGGATGGATCGTCCATCAGCGGCAACGGCGGTGGGAATGGCAACCGACACCGAAATGACGGACAAGGCCATGGTAAGGACAATCTCTTGCACAACAAGCAATTTCAGGGCTGCACATGTGATGTCTCAAAGGACAAGTGCCGCTACTACAGTAAGCTGGGCCATTGGGCCAAGTTTTACTACAAGAAGAAGCGCGAGGAGGCGCACTTGACGCAAGTCAACGATGCTGCACCAGCGTTGCTTATGGCACATGTAGACACTGTGATCGAGGAATATGTGCATGCCATTGGCAAGATTCACCTCCATGAGAAGCATGCCCAGGTCTTCCTTAGCATGTGAGGATGATCACTACGACAGCTCCTGGTATCTTGATACCAAGGCAAGTATCCACATGTCGGCGACAAGATGATTTTGCCGAGCTCGACGACGGTGTAAAAGGCACTGTCCGTTTCAGTGACAACTCGGTGGTCGACATCTGCAGTTGTGACATGGTGCTCTTCACATTCGAAAAACGTGAAGACTATGCGCTAACGGGTGTCTACTTCATTCCCCACCTCCGTAGCCACATCATCTATCTCAGGCAGCTGGATGAAAATGGATGCAAGATGTGCATAAAGGGTGATTGCATGAGCATCCGAGATCGTCGTCATCAACTACTCGTTGAGGCAAAGTGCAATGCAAGTCGGCTTTATGTGCTTAACCTTCACCTCGTGTAGCCTAAATGCCTATCTGCTCGGCACGACGATGAGGCATGGTGCAGGCATGCCTAGTACAGGCATCTCAACTTCAACTCACTTCGCAAGCTTGCATCCCAAGGCATGGTGCGAGGTTTACCACACATTGATCAGGTGGATCAATTGTGTGATGGATGCTTGGCTAGGAAGCAACATCGATCCCCATTCCTGAAGGAGGCCAAGTATCGGGTTGACTAGTTGCTCAATCTCATCCATGGCGACCTATGCGACACGATCTCACCACTGACACCGGGTGGAAAAAGCTATTTTTTGTTACTCATAGACGACTGTAGGCGCTACATGTGGCTGGTCCTCCTTGCCAAAAAAGATGAGGCACCGGCGGCCATCCGACATTTCCAGCCAAGTGCTGAGGTCAACATCGGGCGCAAGCTATGCGCGCTCCAAATAGATAGAGGTGGAGAGTTTACCTCCACAGAGTTCGCAGCATACTATGCTAACCGTGATGTCAGACGGTAGCTCATGGCACTGTACTCTCTACAACAAAATGGCATCGTGGAGTGCCGCATCCAAACAGTGGTGGCAATGGTGCGAAGTATGTTGAAATCCATGAATGTGTTGTCAATCTTCTAGGGCGAGTTAGTCACCACGGCTGCCTTCGTTCTCAATCGATCGCCCACATGTAGTCTTGATGGAAAGACACCTTATGAGATGTGGTACGGCAAGAAGCCGAATATGCACTTCTTGTGTGACTCTGGGTGTGTGGCACACATAAAGATTGTCAAGCTCAACCTCAAAAAACTCAACAACCGCAACAAGCTGATGCTGTTCATTGGTTATGAAGAGGGATCCAAAGTGTACATGGTCTACAATCTAGTTGCTAAATGCGTACACATCATACACAATGTAATCTTTGATGAGGATGCCATGTGGGACTGGGACGTGGTGGTAAACAACAACGGTGGCGACTCCTTCGTTGTGTACATAGTCATCCCCATGGATATGGAGCATGAGCTCAACGCCAAAGAGCTGTGTCTCATAGCGGGAGAGGAGCCCGTGAACTTCTCAGAGGCAGAGCCACACCAGTGCTAGTGTCATGCAATGCTTGACGAGATGGAGTCCATCGAAGAAAATGGTATGCGGTAACTCTGATTTACCTACAGGCCATGGTCCAATCGGACTGAAGTGGGTCTACAAATTGAAGAAAGACTCATATGGTACCATGATCAATCACATGGCATGTCTGGTTGCTAAGAGGTACGTGTAGTGCCTTGGAGTGGACTTTGACGAAGTGTTCATGCCAGTGGCATGTCTGGATTCAGTGCACCTATTGATCACACTCACGGCGCATCATGTTTAGTAGGTGCAACATATGGACGTCAAGTCGTGTGGGCACCCGAAAATATGAATCGACCCTTACTCATACATTGGACTTAGAGGTGACACCCATACTCTACTTAAGTGTATGCTCACTATCACCCAAAAGTCCCATGCATGGAGTATTAATCAGATGGCCCTCACCCAAACAAATATAATCCAACTAGTTGCATAGTACACACTTACGTAACCAAGAGAGTTTCGATTCCATTTTGAATAACCATACCAGGATTGAATCCAACCTATCCAAGCATAGCACTCGCCGCCCATCTCAGCACCTTGGTATCGCCCGCACCCACCGAGGGAGGTGTGTCGCAATAGACAAGGAAGAGCCCTAGTTTATCCATCTAAATTGTCGTCAGACCCCGTGCAAAGTATGAGTTTTCGGGGTACTCTTCCAGACCTTTGTCTATATTATATAGATTAAGCAACGGTGAGTACACGTATATACTACATAATCTATTTTTAAATTTGAATCGAACTAAATTTAAATCAAAATATTTTTATGTATTTAGATTACTTATGACCTCTGGGACATTTTAAAATTTATTTCATGATTTAAAGAGTTATGGTGCATATATTTGTAATAGTAACTATATTAATGTAAACTCAAGTTTTATTTTCAAACAATAAAAATTTGTTCAAAAATTAATTTTTTATAAATGATTTTATTATGGTCTCAGGAGCATACAAGAATTATTTAATTATTTTATAATTTATGGTTTGCATAATTTCTCTTATGGTCCATAATAGGGTTTATAATAACTTTAATTCAAACAAATCAACTATACTTCAAAAATTAAATATTTTCCTATATTCCGAAAACAAATAATTAACCATGAATTTATAAATTTTTCACTAGTATTGGGTTAAAAATGCAAAAGATATAAATGTTTGAACTTAGGCCGGTTAGAAAGTGAACTGAGAAATATATAATACGCCTTCTAAATTGGGAGACGTCTTCTCGGATTTGAACCTTCTTCCTCCTCACACTGGCTGACGGTATTGGCCCACTCCACAGAGGCTCAAAGCAGAGCATCATCGAGGGCACGGCGGCGATGCTGCTCTGGTGAAGCTCCGGCCGGTGCGAGCCCACGACGAGCACCCATCTCACTGAGGCGTACACGCGGGTGGGTTCATTGCCGCCGGTGATTGCAGGAATTGGTACGCCACCGAGAGCCAGTGGCGGCAATCATGACCGATGGCGGGGAGAAGTAATTAGTGACTTTCGTTCTTGAACAACACGAGGATGAGCACTACGAGACTCCTAGAGCTCCATGTTTCTTGATAATGAAGGCTATAATGGTATGTGGAAGCCTGCCACCGGTGGCCGGTCATAGGGAAGATAGGCCAAGTGGCGGCGGCGTTATAGACCGGATGAACTGAAAACGAGTGAGGCAAAGGCTTAAGGGATGCACTGTGATGCCTTATGCTTAGTGAATTGAGATATTGTTAACCGAGTTTTTTTATTCGGGTTGTGCCCCTTTTTGGTGGAGCATGGCAATGGCGGCAGCAAGGAGGTGATTTAAGCTTTGGACGGGCGATGGAACTCTACAGGGGGTAAGGGCTTTGCGGCTGGTGAAGGCGACTGCACGAGGTGCTGTAATGGCCGTGGCAGGGTATGGCGAGCTATGAGGCCACGGCATGGGCAAGGCGGAGCGGCTGAAGCTTGCTTGCAGCGGCCGTGTGGCATGCTTTCCTGCTGCAGCAGGAAATCTGGGCTGATTCCACTGCCGTGGCAGCAAATGGCATAGAAAGGCAACGTGTGTGGCAGAGCTTCAGTGGCAACTTCCTTGCGGTGGCAGCATTCTGACCAAGCTGTGGATTGCCGCGGTAGAGATGAAGCGAGGCTAAGGCAGCGCTCGAACTCCTATGTGAGTGAGTAGAAAGGCGGCTGCTGGGTGAAACCAAAGAGAATTCGATTTTGGCTAGCTCTGGACAAGTGCATGATATTGGCATTAAAGGATGCATCATATCTTATCTAAGATTTTTGAAACTTTCCGATCTGTAGACAGTTTTTACCTTACCGTAAAATTTTCAGATTAAAATATTTTACAAAAAAAGTACGATAATTCTGCCAATGCTGATTGCCCAATTTCCATCTTTATGTTTTTATTTTATTTGGGGATAAAAATAATTTAAGAATTTTAAAACTTTTTGAGAGAGTGATATTGGTTATAAAATTCTTGTATAAAAATTTTAGACCAAGATCGTGCATATTTATTTTCTATTAATTCTGATATTGCAGATTTCAGATTTCCCTATTCTGAGTTTCTGAATTATAAAAGGCACTAAATATAATTATTAATTTTTAATACTTTACCAAAGATTAATACTATTATCATTAAAACATCACAAAATTTTCAGCTAGAGATAAGGTTTGAAGATTTTTATTAAATTCGACAACACACTATTTTGAAGTCACAATGGACCATTTCACATTTAATTTCATCAATTATTGTATTAAAATTTTTTGACAGCTGAAAAAGGTTGCTGAAGACTTAAAATATTTAATATTAATTTTATAGGTTTTTACTATCATTTACTTTTTCTTTTCACCTTTTCACTTTTATCTTTTTACTAATTCCATTAAGCGATTCTTATTTAAAGCCAAAAATGCAAGAAAAGTCAATAAATCCAAAAATATTCAAAAAGATGGGAATTCAAAATAAGGATATATTTTCGTCTCATTTTCAAAGTTTGTTCATTTTGGATGAAAAATTTTAATATTGCAACCTATTCTTTTCTTTAGTCTTAAAATTTCAAGAAAATGAGGAAATAGACAATATTTAAAAATAGAAATCTTGATTCCACTTAAAATTTTTATTCAACTCCATCTTAAAATTTTAAATTTTTATTTTTCCTATTTCTGAAATTTCCAGGATGTTTCAAGTCGACTTTCCTGAATAGCGATCTCGAGGAGGATGTCTACGTCACTTAGCCACCTGGGTTTGTCGTTGACGCCATGAGCACCAGTACTAAAGCTCCGAATGGCCCTGTACGGCCTTCAGCAAGAACCGCACGCTTGGAACAACAAGTTGGATAGTAGCTTACAATCACTTGGGTTTCATCGGAGCGACTCCGATCACACAGTGTACATGCACAACACTGAAGCTTCACACCAGCTTGTGGGGGTGTATGTCGATGATCTCATCATCACCGGCACTCACCTACTGGAGATTGACAAGTTCAAGGGCAAGATGAACCAGCTGTTCAAAATGAGCAACCTTGGGTTGCTCAGTGTAACACCCCGACGCCAACGCGTCACGGATGCTACCAAAAACCCTAAATAACGAATGACACCTCTCTGAAGCAATGGCCGAATGCAATCTCTAAACTCTTAAACCGGCTTAAAACTAAGTCACCGAAATTTACAAAATTTCGGCATGACCTGTCTAGAACAGAGGACATCTACTCAACAGACAAAAGAACAATAGCAGTCATTATATATCATTCTAGCAGGTTCTTAGTTAATCAATCACATCCAACATAAAATAGTAAATGTCACCACGATGAACAATACATTACAACCACATTAATTACATCCAGATTTAACGAATTGGTTATTTAAATTATTGGATACTGAAGTCGTGCACGTGTTACTACTCCCAACCCGACGAACCAGCTTCAAGGTACCTAAAACAAGAAACAAACAAGCGTAAGTTCAAGACTCAGCAAAGTACAACAGGTAACAAAAGTAAGGAATCCGACTAAAATACAACTACTTCAAGGCCAAAGGTAACAGTTCCTTTAGTTAACACCCGTACATAACAGAAGCAGTTACTAACTCCACTTAGCACAACCAACTCGAAAATGTAACAACCTTACCCATGCCTCAATAATCATTTCTGGATGAGCCACGACTCAATCCTCAACCTGTTCTTTCCATTCTCATCAATCAACATTATCAATTGCAACACACAATGAAATGCAATGCTTTTATGCTCAAAATTGCAACCTTTAAGCCTATACCGGAATAGCTGAGTGCACACCCGTCGGCGTGCACCCTCACATTCCCAACCATCCCGTGGCGGGCCCTACGCTTACTGACTCGCTCCCATCCGTAGATAGGACTACAAGGTAGGACTTTTATACTCATTACGTGTGAGTACAGAGGCCCACATCAACATGGGTCGCCTCTTCTGTAATGAATGCGCAAATGCAAGTGACATGTTTATAAGCACAACACAAACATGAATATAACACACACATTATCATTTAATCAGTTTATCCTTTGCTTCAACATAACCATACTCATTTGTACAATTCATCAGGCGTTGCAATAATAGAAATTGAATAACTTACCTTCCCATTGCTAACATTCATCCATCCTCATTACCATGCTAAGAACAACTTCTAGATATGCTATTAAACATAACCAAATCATTAGAATTTTCATACTCTTATCGCAAGCAAAGCATTTAACACCCTACTAACACTCTAGGGGATGCACTTGCCTTTTACCGACGAAGAATGGAGTGGCATACGGCTGAAGCCACTCCCGACAGGACCTTCTCTGCAATTAAACAATAATCATCCAGCTCAACTTTACTCAAACTCGGAACAAGCGACAAAAGAGAACAACGCTTTTGCATAAATGACTTCTTCAAAAACCAATGTCCATTCATAAGCTAAACACATATCAATATTTCTCATGATCACAAGACAGAGGTCAAGCACCGATGCAATCAAATTAATCGGCTGGAATTCAACTACTATCGGGGTTCAATAACTGAAAGATTGCAATCAAACGTATCACAAAAGGCGTTCGACCCACAATCTATTAGGGCATACCAACATGAGCAACTCGGTTTCTAACAGAAGATAAAAACGATATCTAGTCACATAGCTAAGTAAACATTTGCATCAATCTAAAAATATTATGTAGGCTTTGGGTCCTAACCAATCTTAATACCCTACTTGCTAAGACAGCACACATGTTCTAGAAAATATACTCCTGAATGTTTACTTCTATCACACTTATGTTTTCATAGTTGAGAGCACATGCATTCCAAATTAAGAAAAACAAAGTGGATCTAGGCAAACATAAGATAATGCAGTTGTAACCCACCATCTAATCGAGGAACCAACAGAGCAAGGTCAAACAAGAGAACATCAACACGTTTATCAAATTGGAATCTTATATATTCAATGATTAACCAATGCATTAACAAATTGAGCTAATAGTGCGCTCATAAATCAAATGGTGGTAAATAAATCTTAAATCACTCATTGAATTTAGTCATGCAAAAAAGGTAATAAGGATCAAGTCACCGCATAGGATTCACAACCATACAACATTGGGTCACGAGAATGATACATAAACTTCTACTCTTTTGGCAACGACAATTACACCCTTTAGGCTCCACTTCCAATAGTTAATTGCAAGGGTAAAATACTTAAGTAATTCAGCATTCACAAACTCATACATATATACATATCTACCCTGATGATCACAAAGGCACAGAGGTTAGCTTCCCAAGTCATGTAAATTAATCTAAGGCCCAATACTCAACATAAAATTTCTACTCTTTAACTTTCACATCTATCATGCCATGAGCTCCATAGACCAAACAAGCAATGAGCATACTTCTGCCGAACCCCAGTGCACCAAAAATTCAGGATGGAGGCCTGAACTGAATCATAGGAACTAGCAGTACAAGCATTTCAACTAAACATTTCAAAACAAGAACCCTAACTAAGCATTTCATCAAACACCTGGTGTGCACAAGGAACCCAAACACCACAAATTTCAGCTTGCTTGAGTTCTCACCACAAGAAGCAAGAGGAGAGGGCATTGTTGCTGGTGGAGCTGCTGCCGAACGCTCTTCTTTGCTCCGGTTGCCGGATGTTGCTCTTCTTTGAATATTTATTCTTGATCTTTGCTTGTGAGGGAGGAGAGTGCCGCTGGCGTGGGGAAAAAGCGATGCTGGGGAGAAGCGGCTAGGGAGGAGAGAAGCGCCAGGAGAGAAGCGCCGAGGAGCAAAGCGAAGAAGGAGAGGAGAGTCGGGGTGGAGGCGCAGGGACGGCGCCAGGAGGATGCCAGGGGCTGAAGTCGGGAGGGTGGGGGCGGCTAGAGGATTTGGGGAAAAGACTGGCTTCCCTTTTGAATGATATGCCCTCTTTAGGGTTAGGGAAAAAGAATATAACCCACACCGTCTCTAGAGACCACAAAACAACCACCTCCAAAGACTGACAAATTCGAACTCACGACGAAAAGAAAATCCTTGAATTTAAGAAGACAAAACAACTCTGGTCAAAACCCTGGTAAACGATTTGCGGTATTACACTTAGTTATTACCTTGGCACTGAGGTGCACCAGGATGTAAACAGCATCACCCTCAACCAAGCAACCTACACGCAAAAGATTTTGCATAAGGTCGGCACGGAAGGATGTAATCCAATTCACGTGCCAATGGAGGCAAGGCTCAAGTTGAGCAAATCAAGTACTAATCCTCCTGCAGATGCCAAGCTATACAGAAGCATTGTAAGGAGTTTGCGCTATGCATACTCGACCTAACATCACCTACTCGGTGGGTTACATAAGCAGATTCATGGAGGCTCCGACCACCAAGCATGTGAGTGCTGTAAAGTATCTGCTGCGCTACATTGCTGGAACATGATGCTAGGGGTGCCACTACAGCAATGCTAGTGATGCTTGTGAGACATCGTCCATAAGAATAGGAATCTCTATGTGATTACTGTACTAGTCCCATGATCAGTGGCTAGCACTCACATGTTTACAACATCAATATCACAACCACATACATAATATACATAACTTGCAATGAGAGCTAATTATATAGAGTTCATTACATAACAATATAACACAGTAGAAAAAGAGTCATAAAGAAAATCCAAAAGCCTCGTGGAATGCCCCTACAACCCTCAGACATCTGATTAGGCTAACCCTAGAAGAAGTCATCGTTACATCCCCCATGGCCTACTTGAAAATAAAGAATCATCCGGCATGTCGCAAGCTTTGTCTTCTGAATCAACAAAGATAGCAAGGTTGAATATATTAGTACTCAGCAGGACTTATAGTGGTTCACAAATGCATATAAGTAATCATGCAGGCTTAAACAAAGATAAGTTCTTGGTTATTTTGCAATTGTATAAAGAAATGTAAATATATGATTATGATATATTGCAAACCGAAATTTATAAAACCGTTGAGAACTTTTGTAATCTGAAATATATACCCAAGTTCCACAACACAGTCTACCCGACTGCGAAGCCCATAAATGTCGATCCTTTGACACAAAACGATGGTTGCTAAACAGTTCCAAACCAAAACCCATTTTAGAAAATATCAAACTCTAACATTGGAATGACTTTACCAAGTGCCCATGACCGCGGACGCGGCTAATCAATTAGATTTACACTCTGCAGAGGTGTACAGCTTTACCCACAATGAATGATCAACCCCTTTTGCTAGGCCAATTAACACGCTTCCTTTGGTGTGTCGGCAAGGGGATCATACATAACCATTACATTACTTAGACATGACTTTGAGCTAGCCCGGGACATTAAGCCCTCGCCATAGAAACATAAACACTCACCCAAGACGTGGATCCATTTCACAGCACCCAACACACCGTTTCTGTTCATGGCAAGACGTACACCACTGCATTGGTATGTAGAAACCCCTACAAGCAGACCTGAAAAGGAATGCCTATGCTATCTCCCGTCTACCAATGCGCAATGCCATGTCTAAAAACTTAATAGATTAAGACTATCCCACACTAGCGCTCGTGGTTACACAGAATTCTTTAATCAATAGCATCCCATTGCTCAGTCCTTAATCTGACATAGGTGATACGCCACCCTACACTACGTGCAACTCCCTTTGCACAACTGGCTATTGCCAATAATCACCCGCATCAAAACCATAGTTTTATTTTGGGTTTTTAATAAAGTACGTACTAGCAACCTTTTCCAATGATAACCATTCATTTAAATAGTTTTGTAAATGAACAAGTCTGGTTTAAGCATGACTAAGCAATTGTAATGTGCTAGCGATTATACCCAAATTGACATTATATATGTCTAATCCATACTAACGTTACAAGGTTCGCTTGTTCATATATATTAAGGAAAGCCACAATTTACAAGGGTAACTACTGATTCTACCCAAAATAGCAATTTTACGGGATAATACATTGACAAAGCAACATATCATAGGTAAATTATCGAGTTCAACATGATCAAGGAGGTGCTTGCCTTGCTACTTGTTGTCAGGATCAAAGTCTGGATCAGCGATGAGATCTCCTTCCTCCTCTGGGAAGCCAGTGTCTACACATAGTGCAATAGGAAAATAAGCAACAATCAACAAATTCAAAAGAGCAAAAAGAAAATAGATAGTAAACCAAGCAAAAACTCTCCATAGAGAACAGGGGTTGATTTTTGTGAATTAATTAGTTTCAATAAAAGAATTCAAGAAGCTAAAATTATGTATCATTATATTTCTATTTTCAAATTCAAGATGCAAAAATTATTTAAGATTATAATGATGTGATCATCACTTGAACATAAAGCAATTTTCTTCCTTTAGTTTGGATTCAGATTCAAAGCAATATCTAATTAGATTTCTAGCTACTTAAAAGCTAATCTTTATTCCAACATATGCATATGTATATATATATACACACACACACACACTTATAAGTGTTTATGCATAGACGAGACTTATACTGCATCTATTCCTTATTACATTTATTTGACCATTAATTCTAAAACAAACTTCACATATTCTGTCTGAGAATACTAGCAAAAAGTTTTTTATACTATTCATGATCATAGAGTTTATTCATTCCATAAAATTTAATTAAAACTATATTCATTTTAGATTGAATATACATCTATTTTAGCAAATGAAGCAAATTAACTTGGAAACATAAATATTTTTACATATCTGAACTTCGCTCAATGTAAGGATTTTAATAAAATTTATCTTTCTTTATTTTGATTGAGTTTGAGAAAGTCATCTATTTAGTGTATTTAAACCCTACACATGTGTTTCTAATAGTAAAAACCACACAATGGATCTTTTAAAAATATTTCTACATATTTCGAAACTACTAGATTTTAGACAATTTTATAAATTTGTTTCATCCAATTTGGAATTATAGTTTAAAAGTTATAGCAGTTTGAATCGGCTCGGGTTTGAAGAATGAATTGAAATTTCAAAAATGCGCTTTTCTAACTGGAAGACGGCTTTTGCTGCGTGCACTGGCTCCTTTTGAATCAGCTCATAGACACTGACAGCCCGGGCCAGCTAGTCGGTTGCGCATTTGGCGCACATGGTTGACAGGCGGGGCCTGCCTGTCGGTGACTACGCATTCACGCAATGGGGAACACTACAGAGACTGACAATCAAGGCCCACTCATCATCTCATCAGCGACCGAGAGGCAAAGGGGTTTGGTTCTCGGCTTGCCGTTGATGAACTAGCTCCGATGCGGTGAAATGGGTAGCACCTAGGGATGGTACCCATTCGGGCGGATTTGATCGGGAAGGTGGCCGCCACGACAAGGGTGCGACGGCTGCCATGGCCGAATGGTGCAAGCTCATCACTGACCAAGTTTTCACTAGGCAAAAGCTCATAGGGCACTAGTGTGTGGTCTTCATTTCGTTTTACCTTAACGGTTGGTCGATGGTTTGCTGAGCCAGGCTGCTAGTGGAGCACCAGAGCGAAGGAAGAAGTGCGCCGATGGAATGGTGCTGCAAGCAAGAAAAGGGGGAAATGAAGCTTGGCCAGCATACTAGTATCCATCGCGAAGCTCTATAGTGAATTGACCCCAAGGATTCATACCAATTGGGTTAGCTTCACCGATTTTCCCCCTTTCTAGGTCTCTACGTAGAGGGCAAAGAAGAGGGTGGCTACGGTTGAAGCACTGGGTTCAGATGAGGTTCAGAAGAGTTGAGAGGGTCTTAATGCGATGCAGTGGGAGTATTTATAGCCAAAGGAGACTGGCTTCTCCAGGGTTTGAGCGCATGCCTCAGGGCGCGACTCACACTACTACAAAAATGATTTTCCTAGACACCAAGGATTTCTTTCCACAAGCGGATTAAAAGGAGAGCCGCCTCAAATGGCTGCAGGCGATCCTTGGGTTTAGAACCGCTTATGTAAAGAGTATCTTCACAGTGCTCTCTTAAGAAACCGCTGTGAAAATATTGATCTTGTCAAAGCGGTGCCCTTTAGATGCCTTTGTGGAAACTATGCTCTTCACAGGCGGCTCTCTTAAGGAACCGCCTTGGGAAATGCGATCTTTACAGTGGCTTTCTTATGAAGCGGTATCATGAAGCCACGATTTCCATAGGCGGTATGTTAAGCAAGCCGCCTTAATTAATTATATTGACGGCCTAATTAATTACTTGAACCCCTGTGGTGATGTTCAAGTCTTTAAAGCGTACTTCTTAAACAAACCGCCTATCTAAATTTTGTAAATGCTTGTCTGCAAATTTTGTGATGAAGGAGATGCCGGTATGCGTTTTCATGTACGTACCAGAGCATCCTTTGTTCTACAATACCTGCAAAACACAGAAATCCATCGTCCAGACAATACATCGATATGAGTTTGTATTGACGTACCGGATCATCCGTTATGTTACAATAGCAGCACTACACAGAGAAATCCAACGTTCAGAAAATACTCCGGTATGGTTCTTTTGGCCATTGACGGATCATCCGGTAGTGTTGTTTTGCTTGATCGTTATTATTTTTCTGCAGGCCGTTGTCTTAGGGAGCCGCCTGTGGAAACTTCGCTTTAAAGCTGCGAAGCGATCGTTCTCTGCGGCGATTCAGTGGCCCCAAAATTGTGAAAACAAGGGGGGAGCTAGGTTTTGAACTTGAAATCCTTGGAATAGTTAACTCTCTAAGGTAAGAGCATCTCATTCCTGACATTTGTAGAGGTTTATATCTTGTGGAGAGGAAGATGTAGTGTAGATAGAATGTGCATGGGAGAGGGGTTGAAGCGGAAAAATTAGTCCAGCGACACTCAATTCGTTGGCTTTTAGTGATGTGTCTATGACATGTAGGTCCATCTGAGTGTATGACAGTGGGCCAGGGTGTCATAAAGTGAATCACGAATTTTAAAGATTGTCAGTGGCGCCAATCTTCTGGGTTGAAGCCCCACCTTCTAGATCTATAGACAGATCTTGTATCCCTCCCTCACTCTAGAGGAAAACGATCCCCTCTCTAGATCTAGAGGAGAGGACCTTACATTCTTTCGTGATTTTAATAAAATCATTTTATAGTATTTAACCGGGTTCTCTTGTTAAAGTTCTATCTAAATAATTGATATTTCGATCTGATTTTCTGTTTTAGGTTCAAGATGGAAAGGGCATGGATGTACAATGCCCCAAGAAATAAGGGTGTATTCCTCAAAAAGCTCAAAACTTTTATTAAAGCCGCTCAGAAGGACGCTTGGACTAAGAAGGAAATGGAAATACTTTGTCCATGCAAAGACTGTAAGAACAATGTAGGGTGGGGAGATTTAAGTGTAATCAGAACACACCTGATAATGAGAGGTTTTATAGAGGATTACACATGTTGCTCCAACCATGGCAAGCAACGTACTTTGCAAACAACCGATGACGTTGATCCTGATCTCGTGGATGATTGAAGTGCCGGAGGCGACACTGATGGTTTGGGAGATGAAGCTCACGTGCATGCTCGTTTGCTAGATGATGGTCGCATCGGCGATGTAGAGAAATGTTGCGCCATGCCGAACCACGAGTTTTAAAGGAGATGACAGGTTTAGATAATGTATATCGTTACACAAAGCAAATGAATGATACATTATATGAGGAATCAAGGGTTGTCCTCGAGTTTACGGTGTTGCATACGGTCTTTGATGCTTCTACGGTTGAAGGCTTGCAATAGATGGTCGGACAAGAGTTTCTTTCCTGAGCGGATTAAAGGAGAGCCGCCTCAAATGATCTGGCGGTCCTTGGTGTTAAGAACCGCTTGTGTAAAGGTATCTTCACAGTTTGCTCTCTTAAGAAACCGCTTTGTGAAAATATTGATCTTGTCAAAGGCGGTGCCCTTTAGATGCCGCCTGTGGAAACTATGCTCTTCACAGGCAGCTCTCTTAAGGAACCGTCTTGGGAAATTGCGATCTTTACGAGCGGCTTTCTTCTGAAGCGGCATCGCGGAAGCATTAGATTTCCATAGGCGGTATGTTAAGCAAGCCGCCTTTATTAATTATATTGACAGCCTAATTAATTAACGAACCCCCTGTGGTGATGTTCAAGTTTTTAAAGGCGTACTTCTTAAACAAACCGCCTATCTAAATTTTGTAAATGCTTGTCTGCAAATTTTGTGATGAAGGAGATGCCGGTATGCGTTTTCATATGCGTGCGAGCATCCTTTGTTCTACAATACCTACAAAACACGTAAATCAACGTCCGGACAATACTTGATATGAGTTTGTATTGGCGTCATGGGATCATCCGTTATGTTACAATAGCAAGACATTACGGAGAAATCCAACGTTCGAAAATACTCGGTATGGTTCTTTTGGCCATTGACGGATCATCCCAGTAATCTTTGTTTTGCTTGATCGTTATTATTTTCTGCGCAGGCCACACATAGCACTTGGCGCCGGTCCTATCCATCTACAACCTTCCTCCATGGCTATGTATGAAGAGAAGGTACCTAATGTTGTCCATTCTTATCCAAGGTCAGAGACGACCTAGAGTAGATATTGATGTGTTTCTCGACCCGCGATGGAAGATATGGCCATGTTGTGGCACAATGGGGTCCAAGTGTGGGATCAGTTCCAACAACAGTACTTCACACTAAAAGCCATTATTTTTGTTATCATCAATGATTACCTCGCCCTGCTAGCCCTATCGGGTCAGATTAAAGGGAAGACAGTTTGTGTAGTATGCATGGATGAAATTGTGTCGATGTTCCTTCCATGCTTACAGAAGTTAGTGTGCATGCGGCACCGCCGTTTCTTATTGAAAGCTCACAAATACCGCAAGATGGGCAAGTATTTTGACAATACGGTTGAGGAAGGTGTGGCTTCAAAGCGCCGTAGCGGGAAAAAAGTGTTTGAAATGGTCCAGAACATCAAGGTTGTTTTCGGGAAGAAGCTGGTGCAGGGCCAAAAGAGGGGTCAAAAGAGGAAGAATACCGATGAGGAGGTTCCTCCGCCTGTTGTCCTGTTCAAAAAGATGTCAATTTTCTATAAGTATTTGCCCTACTGGAAGGACTTGGAAATTTGCCATAGCATCAATGCCATGCATGTCATAAAGAATGTCTGTGAAAGCGTGCTAGGTCTCTTGTTGGACATTCAGTACAAGACAAAGGATGGTCTTAAAGCTCGTAAAGACTTAGTAGTACTTAAAATCGGGAAAGAACTACACCTCAAGAAAGAACACATGGAAAGTATTACCTTCCCTAGCAAGCTACTCTCGATGGCGAGGAGAAAAAGATCGATGTGCAAGTGCTTACGTGGGGTCAGAGTCCCGTCTGGTTATTCATCCAACATCAAAAACCTAGTATCAATGAAAGATTTAAAGATAGGGTTGATTGGATATATGCCACTGTAGGAACCGCTTATTCAAGATTTGCCATCGTTACTTTGCTTTTTCGGACGATGCCATTATGAAACCGTGCTTATTCAAAATATACCACCACTCGTGACACATGTCCCATCTGGTCAAACCGGTATACGACTTAGCCCATTGGACGATTTTGCCCTTAGGTATACGAATTTCTATATTTAATTTAAGGCTAAAATGGTATTAATATTTTATGAAAATTTTTATCAAGATCTGAAATAGTATTATTAATCTTATATAAAATTTTGAAAATTTTATCTTTTATATTTAAATTTTAAAAATTCTGACATTGCTATTTTCCTATTTTGAACTTTATTTATTTTCTATTTTTGAATTTCCAAAAGTTTCAAATATAAGTTTTAATTTTTTATATTTTTACCAGAGGTAGATGAGGATCTCGGGTCACCAAGGTAAAAATCTTAGCTTCAGATCTTCTTCAGAGATTTCTACAAAATTCTAACAAGACTTTGATGCGGAGGGGTAAAATCGTCCAAATTGCGCTCGGTTTGACCAGACGGGACACGTGTCGCGAGCAGTGGCATATTTCGAATAAGCACAGTTTCATAATGGCATCATTCAAACAAGTAAAGGAAAGATGGCAAATCTCGAATAAGCGGTTCCTACAGTGGCATATATCCAATTAACCCTTAAAGATAAGTGGTATGAAGTCTCACGTCTGCCACGTCATGATGACACAAATGCTCCCAATTGCAATCAGGGGTATCAACTCAACATTTGTAAAGGTGACCATCACACGGCTATGTCATTTCTGCAATGCAATTTCACAGAAGGTAATCGAGGATGAACAGCTGAGCTATCTGCAGAACTACATAGTGGAGACTATAAACCAACTTAAGATGTGCTTCCCTCCATCCTTTTTCGATATCATGCCGCACCTCTTGGTTCACCTTGTCGAGGTAAAATCTTGGGACCATATTCTTACCTTTGGATGTTTCCATTTGAGAGGTGGATGGGCTTGCTTAAGAGCTTACAATGGAATCGTGCTTACCCAAAGGGTTCCATTATTGAGGGCTACAATACTGAGGAAGTCATTGAGTGTTGCACGGATTACTTCATACCCACGGAAAGGCCGATTGGTGTGCTTGTCCCTCGACATGAGGGGATGTTGACTGGTAAAGGGACTAAGGGAAAGAAAAGATTCATCGACCATGAGTACAAGAATGTGGACCAAGTACATTTCACCGTCTTGCCACAGCTAAAGATAGTGGAGCCGTACGTGGAGCAACACCTGGAAGAGATTGAAAGAGAAAATTCAAGACGCCAAGTTGATTGGATCCTCAAAGAGAATAAGCACATGTTTACCATATGGTTCAAGAACCAAAACATACCAGATGGTGAGGACGAAGATACATAAACATTGAAAATATTGGCTCATGGCCCATCAAGTCTGGTAACATCATGGCTAGCGTATGACATCAATGGGTACACGTTTTATACCATTCAAAAGGACAAGAAGGCGTTGGCCCAAAAGCAGTGGTGTTGGGTAGAAGCCATAGATGCGACAGGGAGAAGAACACCTACTATGGAATCATTGAAGAAATTTGGGAACTCGACTATGGAAGGGATATCACGAGATCCCGTATTTCGTTTCAAGCGGGTCAAACATCCTAATGGTGTGGAGGTGGACAACTATGGGTTCTGGCTGCCGACCTCAACAATCTTAGCCACAAAATGACCCTGGATACTAACCACGAAGTCTGCAAGTTTTCTACATAGTGACCCCAATAATAAGAAAAGAACATAGTTGTTCCGGAAAACAAAGGACCGTTGGAGTTGACAATGTGCACGATGAGGCAGAATACAATCAGATCGATGACCTACCGCCTTTCAGAGATCTGGGGAGGATCAAACTTGTAGAAGAAACCCTCGATATTTCAATGATGCCATATATGCGTGATGATTGCATCGGAAAAGTTGTTAAAGGCAAATAGGGACACGTTGTGTAAAAACTTAATATGTAATAGAACTTATATTTTTTATTGGACTTGAGTAAAACTGTTGTGTGAAAGTGCAGGATAGTATGGTAGGTAATTCGCTATTAGGTCGGATCATCCTGTAAACTAAAGCCAACAGAGGCCCAAGGAAGCCAAGCATTATTCGTCCGGACAATAATCCGGTGCGGTTTTTTCTCGACTTAACGGAACATCCGGTAAGTGAATCTTAGCTTCGAGGCCTCCTTCGTCCGCATTCGAGAGCGTCTTTATCTTTTCCTATACGGATCGTTCAGTCTTCGTATTGTCCGCGCTCACTATTATTGTGACTCTGCTAGGTGCTAGCACACCGCTACACAAGATGATCCGATTCTTTTTTCCTCAGGTGGCAGGACTGATGTTTTCGATAACGGATCATCCGGTATGTTGATCTGAACCTTAGCCAAAAACACGCTTCAACATTCAGAGAACCGCCTGTGGAGCTTTAATATCGACCGCACCTAACTACTCCTCTCTCCACGCCTCCATGCTGCCTTGCGCCATAGCCCGTTTCCGTGCCTTGCGACGCCGTACTCCAATCCTCCACCCGCCTTGGCGCCGCTACATGCCAGTTCGTGCCACCCGTTTTGTCGCCGCCCACAAATCCGAGCCCTCGGCTGGCGATCGACTCTCCTTCACTTTGTATGCAGTGAGATCCACATCCCTCTGGTTTCTTTGGACTCCATTCAAATGCATATGAATACGACACAATTTCTTGACATTCAACCGTGCAACTTGCGGATGGCGAGGAAAAAGGAAGGGAAAAGAAGTTGTTGTCTTGAAATGAGAAGGCTAAGAAGTCCAAGTTACAAAAGGTAGCTAAGCGGTGAGATGGTTTGTGATGAATTTGGCTCAAGCATGCGCAGGCGTGGCGCCAATTGCAGATTAGCGACACACAGAGTCAGCAGCAGAGGGTCGAGAGAGGAGGGGCACTCAATTCACGAGAGGTGGTGCGACACCTCCTCATCATTCTAGCCGCGTTAGCACTTGTGGTGGTTCGACATCTTCCGAGCACTGCTTTGCTAGGCGGTGCGTGCTCATCCCAACATAGTTCCGCATGAGGAGGAGCTGGCGATGAAAAGGAAGAGGACGAGGAGTACCATGTGCCACATCCTGACCCTGAGATAAGACTTAGAGACCATCGGAACCTCTCATCCCGGAGGGTAAAGAGCCTTCGTTTCTCTGATGTCAATGTCTAGTTTCCCATAAGCGAGAATTTGGAGTTCATAGGTGGTTACGGGCGGTTCTTCATGAGCTTCTATGTTATGTCAGAGAGCTCGGGGTCGATTGAGCATGCACATGACGCTCAACCGCCTCTTTGCAGAGGGCCGCGGGTGGGGTGGACGTTCAGAGACACTTCGACCATTTCGAAGGTCTTACCAGGCTGTTGACAGAGTTCGACACGGTAGTGGAAAAGTGGTTTAGAGACTTCTACAACACAGCTTGGATCGACCCAGAGCACAGATACTTTCAGTTCATGCACGACGGAGAACCCCAGAGGGTATACAGGTCCACTTTGCTTGAGTTCTTTGGTTTTGAGGAGGAGGCCCGAACTTTGCATCAGGTGGTGTACGCAGACAGCACACTGCCTCGTCATGCTAAGGCCAGAGGGTGTTTCCCGATAGATGACCAGATTCGCTTTCTGTTCCAGCTGCCGTTCCCCGTTGGATCCCTTCGCCATCCAGACCGTCTCACTCCTGAGGCAAAGGCGGTCCACATGGCTTTGTGGAAGTCATTGTTGCCGAGGATTGGAAATGCCGAGACGATCACTAGTTTGCAGCAGTGGCTACTTTATTCGATCCTATCTCACGAGCCGTTCGACATTCTCGACTTTATCATTTGTGAGATTGAAGTGCTATTGCAGATGCTATGAGTTTGGCCAGACAACAACCATTTGCGTATATAATTTCTTACATATGTAGTACCTTCGCTCCGACGAGCATTGTGAGGAGTACCTAAGCGAGTTCGTCTTTGTCGAGACATGCCTCCATCTCTTGGCAGCGAGCAGAGGCCAGCGTTCCATGAGGAGGCTCGGGAGCAGATACGAGGAACCGAGAGACCACTCAAGGGGAGGACTAGGCACTAGCAGAGGCTAAGGAGCATCTTTGGGTTGGCGCGGATCATTGATATTGATTGGGATGACGGCAGCGGCGACGAGGAGGAAGACCACAGTACTTTCCACGGTCAAGCCCACGACCACGAGCGGGTGGATCGAGCTCAGCACGAGGACCGAGATGACTCGGCTGCACCGTCGATAGCTCGACGTGACACCGATGGATCGCGGCTTGTTTCTCGGCCCTCGAGCTTACTCACGTACTTGCCGATTCTTTGAGTTGCGAAGTCTCGAGCGACTTCAATTGCCCAACAAATGGAGACACAGACCCAATTACTAGAGGAGATGAGGTTGCATCAACAGACAACCCAGTAAAATTTTGCTACGGTCGATGCAAATGGCTTAGATGTTCACTTTCTTCTCGGTGCTTTGGTCGGTTGTACAATGCGATTGGTCTTTGCGAGCTCGAGCTGCCAGCTCCAGTTCCACCTCCCGCAACCAGCATTGCTACCCCACTTGCTTTTGTTGGGGGCTTCCTGCCCACTCCCGTGTCCACGTTCCCACCAGCACCTACAGTCTTGATAGGGATGTTCTCCAGACCAGCCGGTGATAAGGCATCCACCCGTTGTCCACTACTCCACCTACTTTAGCGGATGCACCCACATCGACCATGCCCGCCGTGCTCGACTAATCATGAATATCGTCCGTACATCTTGACATGTACCGCGAGATGGCCGCTTCAGTGTAGTATCGTTGAGTTCCGCACCTATCGATGCGGTGTCGACTCCTCAAGTTGACGACAATCCGATCATTGCCTCCGAGTGTGCTCTGTGAGTTCACCCTCGACCCTAAGGCCCCGATGAGGATAACACTACGCCAACATATCTGAACATCAGTCTCGGACTCAACACACCTTCTTTGTGATTACTCAAATCACAGAGAATATTGCTGATATGGGTGTTGTGGATCTGACCTCCGAACCTGACGGGCGGCTGGTCGCCCATCAGACCCCCTTGCCGGTGACCAAGTGATTGCTCCGACTCCTTCACCAACAAGTTCACAGGCCCTTGTAACATCCCAATTTTTGACTTTTTAATTATTAAATATTATTTTATTGCAATTTATGATGTTCGTGAATTTTCTGGAATTTATTGGATTTTCTGAGATTTATTTAAATCATTTTGAATTAGTATAAATGGTTCTTGTTTAGAAATATTTATAAAAAGGAAATTTAAAATAAAGTCTGCCCAAAAATATTTTATTTGAATATAGAAGGTCTCAAGGTATTTTTGGGGAATTTCTTTTTCTCTCCGGGAGAAATCGGATTAGGAACCGAATTGATTGTCCGGGCGGGGGAGCAACACGTAGCTGCTTCGAAATCCCGTGCTGACGGCCGGAGCAAATAACGATCGATCGAAGTACTCGTGCGGGAAAAGGACATGCTGCGGCTGTGGACTCTAGCGCCTGCCGAAGTCATCACGGATTTGAAGTTCGGCTTGGCGGGAGAAGTACTGCGACCGATTCAAATGCCGGCGACTCGGATCGAGTTCTTCCGTCACGCGCGCGGGAAAGGCTGGGCCATCAAGCAGCGCGTGGCCGAACGCGACTCGGACATGGAGTCCACTCGCGCGGGAGAAAACGTAGCCGAATTGAACCGCTGAGCTGGCGCCAAAAATCTCGATGGCTTGGAGTCCATGTGCGCGCGGAAAAAAAGAAAGCAACGGTGTGACCGGATCAAGCTCTGGACGTTAGCGCCAAATTCGGCAGGAGTGCCACGCGTGACCGATTCCAACACGATGGCGTCGTAGACCAGTCGCGCAGGGCTTTCCTTCGTGAACTTTCCATCGTGAACGTGGCGATTCAATCTCCGATCGAGTTAGCGATGGCATCGAATTAGGTAAGGACGCGGAGTCCGGCTCGGACGGAAACAGGACGCGTGCGAGGGCTGGGTATTTAAATGGCGCAAGCGTCGCCAAGAGCACCGAACAAGCGGCAGAAGAAAAAGAAGTCGCGAGCGAGTTGCGCGGTCGTTCGAGGAAGTCGCAGCGTTGCCAGGTAAAAGCAAGCGGCAGGAAATCGAGAAGCGATCGAAGAAGTCACGCCAGCGTTGCGGGATTTCACAAAGAACAGTCGACGTCGCCAGAAAAACTCGCGCTGATTGTTTTGCCGCCATCCCTTGGTCGCCGGAGCGCCGTCCGAAGTGTCGTCGTCCTCAAGACCGACGGGTTGGCACAGTCGCGTCTTCACCGTCACCCGGGAGAAATCTCAGCCGTCCGATCTTCAGCAGGAGCATCATGATTTAGCCTCATCGCGCAGTGAATAGGAAACCGCACGGGTGAGTCTTCGCCAATATCGTAGAGTCTAGATTTCGCCACGTTTTGTCCGTACAAGTCGGGGCAGGAAAATTCGGATTTTCTTTATAAAAATAATTCGAAAAGATTTAGAATTTCTAATTCCAGAGTTTAGTTATTTTCAAAACTTTTAAATGCTATATCTTTTGCATTTTAACTCCGATTAAGGTGATTCAAATTCCAAAACAATTGTAAAATTGAGATATTTCTAATGGTGGATTTTATTTGAATTTTTGAGTTCATTTGCTATTTGTTTTTGGTGTTTATTTGCTATTTCTTTCGATTCGCGTAGACGTTGAATTATGCGACGCTTCGGAGGAGGAGCCATCAACTCAATAACAGTTTCTAGACCACGACCAGGAGCTTAAGCGAGGTAAGTTGTGCTTTGATCATGTTGCACCCATGAATTAGATTGCATGCTATTTTGATTTACCTTATCACATGTTATTTTATGTGTATAAATGATTTCAACCTAAATTTGGGACTAGCTATCGTACCCTTTGAATTACACCTACCTTGTTAAAATTGTATGCCATGATCCGCTTGTCACCCTAGGTTGGTTAATTATAGTTGGTTAAATAGAAAATCAACATGGGTGGTTAGACCAGAATTAGAGATGCTTAGCCACGCCACGTCATCACATGCTCTTGGAATATTGTTTATTAATCTTGACTAATGGAATATGGAACTATGATAATAATTTGTGGGCCATGTGTGGTCAAACAAAGAGATTGAGTTGTTGTGACAGCGGAGTCACGCAACAATGTTGATTTGTGAAGAGCACGTGGTGTTTGGAAATCAACTGGGGTGGGACAAATGATTTAGTCTGAGGCAAGTGGCAAGATTGTTTCCGGTGGGCCAAGAGTGGAAATTGGGCGGTCGCATTTGGTTTTTGGTGGGCCAAGAGTGGCAATTGGGCGGTCACATTGGTGGGCCAAGAGTGGCAATTGGGCGGTCGTATTTGGTTTTATGATGAACTTTTGGTTAGTCTTGCCTCGGTCAACTAAGGGTAGTTAATTAAAATAAACAACTGGATAGGATGGCGGGATGCCATGGGGATAATGGAACTTGATTTAGGAAGGAGAACTTGGGTTTATTTGAGAATCACTAAATCTATTTACTTGTTATTATTTGTTTTACTGTCTTTTCAATCTATGTACTTATGTGTTCTCAAATGCTGCTTTACTGCAAATAAACCCCTTAGCTATTCCTTTGGAATAAGCCTGCATATAGTTATAATAGAAATGCATTCTGTGCACAACTTGTTGAGTACGTGTTGGTATACTCACCCTTGCTTAACAACCAACAACAGTGGAGGAATCATCTTCAATATTGGAGAAGGACTTTCATGTGGACGCGTGTCACTAGGCCAATCCTAGTCAGCTGCCTGTGGTGTCTTGATGGGACATCGTTTTCTACTCCTTTCATTGCATTTGTCTCATTGTTCTTACTATTGCCTTATGAAATTTGAATATGGTAAGTGATCATAAGATCGTACACTAGTTATATTCAATAAATAAAGTCTTATTATTCTTATCGTTGTGTATGATATGATGCTTACCGATGTTAAGTGTGTGCACTAGCGATTGATCACAGGACTAGTGCGGTAAAACACTGATGGATTGAATTGGTGAATTCGGGTCCTTACAAAGGTGGTATCAGAGCATACTGACTGTAGGACTTGGCCCTAGTTGGTAGAGTGTCCAAAAATTATTTTCTAAAAGGAAAAACTTAAATTGATTAAAACAACACTCTTGACTCATCTTATTCTCTACTCCTTACCTTTGCCCTTTCTTTGAAATCTACTTAAATTTTTAGGGTGGCCATTAGAAGATGAAACCGAGTAGAAGAGCAACCGGTGAAGAACGTTGGGAGCGATTTGTATGCAGCACCAACCCGTCTTGATATATCCTCCGGGAAGTTCCTATGGAGGATGGCTCGAAGAGTGAAGAGACCTAGTTTAAGTCGAAACTCAAGTATTGAGTTTAAATCAAATAGAATAGTCTTACCCAAATGTAATAGGCGTTAAGGTTGAGTGTTTAGTTTGGATTTTAATGTTTCTTTGAGTGTGCAATTATGTGTTGCAAAGCTTTTAGGCTTATATAAGCAGCCATACCAAGTTATTAATATTGGTTGTTCAAGGTATTGGGTTATAACCTATCTTCCCTGTATTAGGATTCTTGCTCCTTATCTATGCTAATTTCGTTTTCCTAACCCTTGAGGTAATCAAGCGAGATGGTTCGAATAATGATAGAAATAGAGCTAGTGGGAGTGAAATCAACTTCAGGATAAATTCAAGGATGAATTTGTTTTTCAACCGTCACTCCTGATAGATAGGCGAGTTTCAAAAAAAGTTTTTAGCCGCTCAAACCCAGTTGATGCAAGTACAGAATAGGGTTAATCAAGCTAATGTCAGCAAAACATCTCGAACTGTTATTAGTGTTCCCTGTGCTGAGTTAAGAATTCATAAGGACTCGTCCGCCAACGTTTTCAAGGACTCTACCCTGCATCTTGTTCGGAGCTTAGATACTGTCCTATGATGTATGGTTAGCCAAACAATTTAGAAGATCGTTCGTGCATTCGCTTGGAGAAATAAAAATGCACCCTCCTGAACCTATTGACCTTAATCGGGAAACCAGTAAGAGGCTATCACCCACAGTAGGTCCCTTGTAGGGTGAAGAAGATCGATTTGCTAGGGGATGTGTTGCGAATCAAAAAGTAATGAATCGCAGGAAGCGCAGCATTTTGGGCTACAACTGTCACAGAAAAGGCCATTATGCTAATCGAAGTCCACAGGAAAGACCAGTAATTCCTATAACTATAGATATATCGGAAGTTACCTTAGTCCAGTACACAATGCTAAGAGTGAGTGGTGAAATTGCGAGGGAAACTTGCCTAGAGAACCAATTGAAGAAAAGGCGTCTAGGTAAAAACACCACACCAATCAACAAATACCCAGGAGAGAAAGTTCACACTAGACTCCGCCATAATTGCCATAAACCTAAACATTTTGCCAAGAAATGCCCTCAAAGAAAAGCAATCATGATGGTTCAAGTCAAATCCAACTCCGTCCCTGTTAAAGCCCTAAATCAAGAAAATCCGGAGCTGTGAGTTTACTTAGTACGATATCATAACCCTACTTGTAAAGTGAGAGATTAGTAATGACTTCCATGTAAAGGTTCCTTGTTGAAAGAAATGAAGCGGAGAAGATTGATACATTGGAATACCGAATATTGGAATGAAAAAGCAATAATGGAAACGATGAGTTAGATGTTTTTTAAGAGTATTCTTGAGTTTATGGTTCACCTGAAAATGATGCATGAGAAATAGTGGCTAGTTTAGTGACCCAGTGAGAACTTGTTAATTAGAGGATTTGTCATTAAGTGCTCAATTGCGCTAGGATCTGCCAGAACGTTAAGGGTTCAGTGCTTAGTAAATGAGTTAAGTTCTAAGCAAATCATATTATGTAGATAATTAGGTTATTCTTGAAATTAGTTAGATACTCAGACATAAGGATATTTTGGTGAAGGATATATCGATTTAAAACCTGGAAAAAAAATTCTCTCAGAATGATGACAGTTGTGATTAGCTAGCTGTGGATAATAGTGTGGGTTTGCCAATTAGAAGATGTGCTAGTTGTCAGAGAATACCATGGTATATTTCCCAAGAATTTGTCGATATACCGTCATATCGAAAGACCCAATTTGTGAGCGAATTAGTGCTTGATACAGCCCAATAAAAAAAACAAAAACCATGTCAAAATGTATACTAAGGAATTAGTGGGAAATAGAGAAGCATAATCGAAGAGTTACTAGGAAAAGTTTTGAAAACTTAGTATATCACCATGGAAATTCTTGTTCATTAAAATATCAAGGAGAGTGCACTAAATCGTGCTCTAAATAAATAAAATATCAGTAACAAGTATCCAATATCAGGATCGACTACATGATTGGACAGTTGAGAATAGAATTGGAATTTCTTTAGGACAAAGTTTCGCTTAGGCTATCATAAACTTAGGAGACATGGGAAGGATGTTTCTAAAATTTCGTTCTCTACATGAACAATATAAGTTTTGGCTAAATCTCTGAATTAAGCGATGCCCCGCATATCTAATGAACATGATAAGTAAGATGTTTATGGATTAATTGATAAATTCATGGTTGATGACACTATAGTATACTATAAGACAAGAGGAAAATACGCAGAACCTAGAAATGAGTTTTTTTTTGCGAGAGCCGCATTCGTACGTTAAATTCAACAAATGTGATTTATGGAAGAAAAATGTGGAATCGCGTTAGCCATGCAAAGACTGCTAAAGGAGTTATTGTTGAACCAAGCAAGGTAGAAGTTGTGTTACATAGGAAGCAACCAAAGTACGTTACCTAGATTTAAGGTTCTAGAAATGGTAAGATAATACCACTGGCTCATAGGAAGGTTTTTCGACAATAGCTAGACCTTTTGTACGACTGTTAAGGAGAAAGAGATGCATGGACACCAGAGCAACGAAAAGGGTTTTCGGAAGTTGAAAGAGCAGTTACCATTAACGCATGTGTTAGTATTACTAGCGGTACGGAATAGTTTCAATATATAAGGATGATGCTTCTAAACATAATCTGAGGAGTGAACCGACGTTGTTGCATAAACGATGAGGCAGTTGAAATTACCCTACGTATGACTTGGAGTTAGTCATTGTAGTGCGCGCAGAAAAATGGTGTCACTATCTCATCGAAAATAAATATGAGCCTTAAGAATCTATTTGTTTTTGGTGTTTATTTGCTATTTCTTTCGATTCGCGTAGACGTTGAATTATGCGACGCTTCGGAGGAGGAGCCATCAACTCAATAACAGTTTCTAGACCACGACCAGGAGCTTAAGCGAGGCAAGTTGTGCTTTGATCATGTTGCACCCATGAATTAGATTGCATGCTATTTTGATTTACCTTATCACATGTTATTTTATGTGTATAAATGATTTCAACCTAAATTTGGGACTAGCTATCGTACCCTTTGAATTACACCTACCTTGTTAAAATTGTATGCCATGATCCGCTTGTCACCCTAGGTTGGTTAATTATAGTTGGTTAAATAGAAAATCAACATGGGTGGTTAGACCGAATTAGAGATGCTTAGCCCTGCCACGTCATCACATGCTCTTGGAATATTGTTTATTAATCTTGACTAATGGAATATGGAACTATGATAATAATTTGTGGGCCATGTGTGGTCGCACAAAGAGATTGAGTTGTTGTGACAACGGAGTCACGCAACAATGTTGATTTGTGAAGAGCACGTGGTGTTTGGAAATCAACTGGGGTGGGAAAAATGATTTAGTCTGAGGCAAGTGGCAAGATTGTTTCTGGTGGGCCAAGAGTGGCAATTAGGCGGTCGCATTTGGTTTTTGTGGGCCAAGAGTGGCAATTGGTGATCGATTTGGTTTTGGTGGGCCAAGAGTGGCAATTGGGCGGTCGCATTTGGTTTTTGGTGGGCCAAGAGTGGCAATTGGGCGGTCGTATTTGGTTTTATGATGAACTTTTGGTTAGTCTTGCCTCGGTCAACTAAGGGTAGTTAATTAAAATAAACAACTGGATAGGATGGCGGGATGCCTTGGGGATAATGAAACGTGATTTAGGATGGAGAACTTGGGTTTATTTGAGAATCACTGAATCTATTTACTTGTTATTATTTGTTTTACTGTCTTTTCAATCTATGTACTTATGTGTTCTCAAATCTTTGCTTTCGCAAATGAACCCCTTAGCCATTCCTTTGGAATAAGCACGCATATAGTTATAATAGAAATGCATTCATGCACAACTTGTTGAGTATGTGTAGGTGTACTCACCCTTGCTTAACAACCAACAGTGGAGGAATCATCTTCAATATTGGAGAAGGACTTTCGGTGGGCAGCGTGTCACTAGGCCAATCCTACTCATTTGCTGTGGTGTCTTGATGGGACATCGTTTTCTACTACTTTCCATTGCATTTGTCTCATTGTTCTTACTATTGCCTTGTGAGGTGAATATAGTAAGTGATCATAAGATCATACACTAGTTATATTCAATAAATAAAGTCTTATTATTCTTATCGTTGTGTATGATATGATGCTTACCGATGTTAAAGTGTGTGCACTAGCGATTGATCACAGGACTAGTGCGGTAAAACACGATGGATTGAATTGGTGAATTCGGGTCCTTGACCCTTGATGAGGAGACTAAAGCTACAAAGTCCCGGAGGAGAACCTCGGCGAGCCCGATCTTGAAGCGGTGTTGGCGTGAGGCTAATAGGAAGACTCCGACTCGGCTCGATCTTTTGGTACTAGTCCAAGCAGACGAGTAGTTCTTTGCTTATTGCACCACTTGTTTTTCGGTTGTTATGCACTCTAACTTGCTTGATATGTCATATTTCGATTTATTTGTGTTCGCCTAGATTGGAGCGATGCATTTCATGAAAATATTACTTAACTTTGTACTCTTTCATGACAATCTGACCGACGGCTTTTTTGCGGTAGGATGGTCGATATACATATATTTACACATCTTGGATCATCTGATTTGTAGTTCGTTGTAGCCCACAGCGAAGTTGTATGCATAGAGGATGATCGGTGTGTTATCGACCCTTTGCCGGATCGTCCGATGCATGGAATCGGCTCCGTGCTTGAGGAGAGCACCTAGCTAGACAACATGTATAGAGCTTTGGTCTCCCGGCCAATCACTTACTGCTGTGATTGCTAGGATCACAGAGAATAAGGCTGCTATCGAGCCTGCTCCTACGACATCATCGCTAGCCCATCAATCCGATGGTGACGAGAGTAGACCATTTCAATGTCATGACCTCCACGAGCCTGCCGGTGACTCTGTTGCAGAGCGCGAGGCTAATCCAGCTCCGGCTCCGATCTTTAGGCATTCCCAGCCCGAGAACGTATGGACACATAGTGCTGAGTTGATTTTAGTGGTGTTAGCTCTTGTCGGATCTTCATGTAAGGACGAGTTATCTGAATGTTGCGCCACTCGCCGTTTTTCCTTCGTGTAATCGATCGATCCATGTGAAATGTAGCGCCCCCGAACGATGTGAACATTTAGGACCGTGCGGGTGATTAATTACTTCAACACTAAATCAGTAACCGAACGGTATGGCCATTTTACGTTGCACTCTTTCGCTTGTGGAGTTCAGGCACGCAAGAAAACTTGAAGGCTTTTTGCGGTAGGATGGTCCGGTATACATATATTTACACCTACCGGATCATCCTGATTTGTAGTTCCATTGTAGCCCACGGCAAAAGTTGTACGCAAAGAGGATGATCCGGTGTGTTATCCTGACCACTGCCGGATCATCCGATTTGTGGAATCGGCTCCGTGCTTGAGGAGAGCACCTATCTAGACAACATGTGTAGAGCTTTGGTCTCCGACCAATCACTTATCTTTGTGATTGCTATGATCATAGAGAATAAAAGGTGCTATGTGTTTTAGGGTCGAGGGTGGACCTGTTAGTCTGCGAGACAACTCCCGAGACCCCCAAGCCCATGACCCATAGCTTTGCTCCTCGACATCACCGCTAGCCCATCGGTCCGATGGTGACGAGTAGACCATTTCAATGTCATGACCTCCACGAGCCTGGCGGCGACTCTGTTGCGAGCGAGGTGATCCACTCTGGCTCCAATCATTCGCATTCGGTCCCGAGAACGTCACGGACCGTAGTCTTGAGTTGATTTTGGTGGTGTTAGCTCTGGTCGGATCTTCATGTAAGGATGAGTTATCTGAATGTTGCGCCACTCGTAGTTGTTCGTTTCGGTGTAATCGATCGATCCATGTGAAATGTAGCGCCCGTGAGCGATGTGAACATTTAGGACCGTCTTGGTGATTAATTACTTCAACACTAAATCTGTACTGAACGGTATGGCCATTTTACGTTGCACTCTTTCGCTTGTGGAGTTCGGGCATGCAAGATAACTTCTAAGGCTTTTTGCCGGTAGGATGGTCCGGTATACATATATTTACACCTATCGGATCATCCTGATTTGTAGTTCCATTGTAGCCCACGGTTCTACGCATAGAGGATGTTCCGGTGTGGTATGCGGCCGGATTGTCCGGTGTGTGGAATCGGCTCCTCTTCCGAGGCGACGTTTCGCCTCACGCATAGAAGATGATCCGGTGTGGTATCCTAACCACGGTCGGATCGTCCGGTGTGTGGAATCGGCTCCCCTTCCGAGGCGACGTTTTGCCTCACGCATAGAGGATGATCCAGTGTGGTATCCTAACCACGGCCGGATCGTCCGGTGTGTGAAATAGGCACCCGTTCCGAGGTGACCTTTCGCCTCCTGGTGGTTATATTTCCTTGTTTCCGCTGGCGGTTCACAAATTCTCCCGTTCTCTCCCTCCCCACAGGCAACAATGTCGTCATCCTCGTCCTCATCCTCCATGGGAATCTCAGCAGAGATTGAGCTCGCCACTAAGCGGGCTCGACTCGATTCTGCGTCGCCTTCATCGGCGTCCATCAGCGGGAGCCCGACATTAGGAGCACACGAGAGGAGAATTTCCATTACCGCAGTGGAGGAGGACATCCATGGAGGCAGCGGCAGCGGCGGCAGCGGCAGCATGACGGCGGCGGGCAACCATGAGCGGCGGCAGAGCAATTTATGCTTGTGAGGCGGCAATGATGGCGGTGAGAAGCGGTGGCAATAGCAATGAGGCGATAGCAAGAAGCGGCGGTAGTGATGGCGGAGGTAGCAAGGCAACAAGCGGCAGGGAGGAGGAGGAGGAGGAGGAGGAATGATTGATGTGGGTGGGGAGCGATGACGACGGCATTAGCGATGAGGACGCCGGCGAGTACGACCCCATCCTCTACCGCTGGGACACCTCCTCCTCCTTTGGCTCCTCTGCCAACATCTTGTTATCGTCGGACGAAGACGACAATGACGATGACGATGACGATTTTTGGATGTAGATAGAGTAGTTTAGCTAGGTATCTAGTTGGCGCATAATTCTGATGTATTACTGGCGCCCCTTTTGGATGTACTGAACAGTGATTGAACATTTACATTTTGTGTGTTAGAATCTGTAATCTATTTGTTTTGAAAATGTTAATGTTATCTACATTGCATTGTTCCCATGGACCGGATCAGTAATGCTTTTCGCATTGTGTGTTAGAATCAGTAATGCTTTTTGTGTGTTAGAATCAGTAATGTTATCTGCATTGCATTGTGTGTTAGAATCAGTAATGGTTTTTGCCAGGACAACGGTCCGATGTACACATATTTACAAGAACCGGATCATCCTGTCTGTACAATCCGAGGGTATCGGGCAAGCAAGATACTTCGAAGGCTTTTGGTCTAACGGATTATTGGTGTACAAATATTTACACAGACCGGATAATTCGTTGGAGATGCCCGCCTGGTCTCTACTGACGCTGCCTGAAGAAATCGTTTCGACCGCCTGTGGAAATCTTGTGCACCGCCTGTGCAAATCCCTAACTCCTAAAATCAATAGGTGGGAGATCGAGTGCTCCCCCGGTCCAAAGCCAAATTTCCCCCGTCGATGCCTCCACGCCTCCTCCATCGGTGACATCCCCTCGGGCTCGCACCTCCAACAACCGTTCCGTCACGCTCGGTGACCTCTCCGCGGGCTCGCGCCTCCTACGACCGTTCCATCGCGCCGTCGGTGGCCGCAGCCTGACCCTCATTGACGTCGACGCCTCCACGTTGCCTCGCTCGGTGACCTCTCCGCGGCCTCGCTCCTGCGACGAACTTTTCGCCGGGCCGTCAACTGCCGAAGCCTCACCCTCGTCGATGCGGACGCCTCACCGACGCCAAGCAAAGCCCAAGACTAAGGTAAAAATTCCCCTGCCGATGTCGCCCCGCCGCCTCGCTCGGCCTAGCAAGGCAAGTATTTTGGTTCAGGCATTTGCTCATATAATCTCACTAAAGAGGTTTCTTTTTTCTTAATTGTTTCCTTCGAATCAACCATCGATATTTCTTGTTTCCTTCAATGTAGAAAGCATTCCCCTCATCAGTAGAAATCGATTGTCAGCGATTGATTCGGATTGAATTTTAACCAAAGAGTTTGATGTCCCACTGTAAATATTAATAGGCTCAAATTGATGTCATTGCAATCTATTTTGTAGTAAGATGGGAGATAAAGAATTGCAAGCCAAGAAGGCGCTTAAGAGAACTCGCTTGCGAGCTCGATGTGGTAATACATCGCGCAAGAGGAGGCGATGCGATGAAGGCGCAACACTTGGCCGAGAAGGATGATGCACCAGCAATTTGGAAAGAACACCGAGCCCATCGTTGTCCTTGGGGGCGATGGTTCCTCATCATCGTACAAGAGCCCAAGCCCAGTTCCATGCCTACGACTAGAACGGCGACGTGGGAAAATCGACTCCGACTACGATCCCAATGAAGAGGTATTAAGAAGAGTGAGCTTGTTTTATTTGTAGCTTGGCGTGGACATAATTGCATTTCCTTATGTTTGCGTATTCCTCGTGTTTATTTCTATGAAGAGGCTAGAAAGGCGATCATGCCGACTAGCTGCAATTCAAGAGGTAATTGAAGATACCTCTGGGCATGTTCCATGGATTCTCTGCTGCAACAACCACGACCTCGCATAAGAAAGCAGGGAGCAAGTAGGAACAAGTTCTTAGGAAGGCACAAGTTCTAGGAAGTTACCAATCCAGTACTTGTGTTTCCACCGTGCTAGTCCAGGAACAGCTAGCACACACAGTCGTACAGTGATGATAACACAGACATATCAAAAGTACATAACAGTAATAAGCAAAAGAGCGTAAAAACATCATCACATTATTACAAGTATGGAGCCTTACGGCTTAAGTGAAAATGTAGCAGCGGAAAAGTAGAACCGAAAAGGGCCAATCAGTGTGCCCACAGGCAACCGACTAGGGTACGCTCCCTAGAAGATCGCGTCATGCTCCTCATCAAAGTCTTCACCACAGATGTCGAGCGGTGGATCGGGCTTTTGATAGCCTCTTCTCCCATCATCTGCTTTATGGAATAAGCACCCGCATTGAAAGCGAGGGTGAGTATGCAACATACTAGCAAGTCTCGGAAACTTAATGCAAATAACTAAATGCATGGCTTGAACAAAGGAAGCATATAGGGTTCATTTGCATAAAGCGAAATTGAAATTTAAATACAAGTAATAATTTCATAAAGCAGCATTTAACAAGAATGTAAATAGCACAATTAATTAAATTGAAGTATAACAATTTTCCAGGTTCCAACTACCTAGTTGGCTCCAACCGCCAAACTAATATCTGGAGCTCCAGCCGCTCGCGGATTCCCAACCATATTTTCATTTTAAACCAAATCATCATTTTTCCATTTAAAACCAAAAACGGAAAATCTACTATGTGAAAGCGTTCACGCTTGCCCTTGTCCGTGAAACACGGCTACTCAAGTAGTTTTAAGACTCAGAAATTGGTACACTTTACCCACACGACATGATCAACCCGTTTTGCCAGGCCAGTAACACACTTCCTTTGGTGTGTCGGCAAGGAGATCATGACAAGGCCTTTACAATGCATATACCGCTACCGACTCCGCTCGCTAAGGTTTCACCGCTGGTAGGGCTACATCCGCCCAGTCCAGAAGCCCCCTCTTGAGCCTTGCAAGTACCCTCCCGACAAACCGCACATCCAAATCTGTGAAGTCAAATAATGATACATGCAAATTACTTAGCAGTCGTACCCATTATAGACATGTGGTTGTCTTGTATAGCATGGCCCATGGTGTCCACACGACCGGTCCTTAATTGACTGGGGCGGACCATCACATTCCAGAATTTTGTGCATCCCGCACCCGCCATACAACCAATCCACCCCAGTCTAAATCATTTTTCCCTTTTATTTCCAAATTAATACCGGCAACACCAATTGCCATAATTTCCACAATTCATTTTGAATCAAAAATGAAAGCATTTCCATAATGGTAAGGTACCGTCGTGATTAACATTGGCTAAGCATTTTCTACCGTTCCCATAATCAAAATGATTACCATTAATTACAGTAATTAGTTTTCCTAAGGTGTCAAAGGTTGTCAAGTTGAATATCAATGTGGCATAACAAAATTGGAATATAGCTAAGCATTAAAACAATATTTAAAGTATGATACGCAAATAATAAGCATGCAATAATTTAAACACAAAATAGCATTTCATAAACTTGGGTTCAATATGGTCAAGGGAGACTTGCCTTCAACCTCTCTCGCTACTGCTACCTCCGCTGGATGCTCCTCTCGCTCAACCGATGCGTCGTCTACACGCGAAACACGCAAATCGAGACAAGAAATAAATAAAACAGAAATAAATAAAATCTAAAAATTCATAAAAATAACACCAACAGATAGATCTTGATTTTAGATGAATTTAGAAATTTGAATCGTTCGAATCGGAGTTCGAACGGAGGAGAACGGGCCTTTCGAATTTTAAATGGGGAGAAAATCAGAAAATAAAGGAAGTGACACGTGTCGCTACGCTATTGGTTGGATTTTTGGAAATTCGGATTAATCAGAAAAATGGCTGTGACTGACCGGTGGGGACCACGAGTCAGAGACTCGGTCCACGGCGGACTCGGTTCACAAAGGGTTCACGGGCGACGGCCGGTGCACGATGACGTGGCGGCCACGCGGAAGACTAGGGCGTACGTGGCACCGACGTGGCGGACACATGGCGGTGACGTAGCGCTGACGCGGCAGACCACGGTGAGCTAGGGCTGACGTGGCGACACCGTGGTGCACACGTGGCTCGCACGTGGCGCCACGTAGATCTAGAGTAAACGGTGGCGGCGACGTGGCAATGACATGGCGCCACGCGGCGATGATGTGGCGGCCACATGGCTTGCATGTGCGCCACGCGGATCTAGCACCTGCGGTGGAGGCGACGTGGCGCTTACGCGGCGCGCACGTGGCTCCACATGACGGACACGGCGGATACACGAAGTGTGACAAGGCGGCGTGGATGAGGGCTTACCAGCGTGTGGGCTTGGTCGGACGGTGGAGAGTAGCGGAGAAGACAGCGGCGACTTCGGTGGTATTATCCTGAGCTGAAAGCGGCAGCGAAGCGGCGAAGGAGTGATGATTAGCGTTCGGGTTTGGGTGGAATGAAAAGAATGCGACAAGGTGAGTTCAACGGTACCAAGCACACGGGCGGAGACTCACCGGAAGGGAAGAAGAGGCGGCGGAAGGGCTCGGTCTCACGGCGGAACTTCGGCGACCAAGATCTCCGTGCTGGAGGCACCTCGGCCGATGAGGCCTAGGGCAAACTGAGCGGCGCGGAGTGGAAAACCTAGGGAATGGTGCGGCGCTAAGTTTTATAGCCTCGAAGTGCGGGCAAAAGCGCGGAAAGCGAGGTTGGTCTGCGCGGCTAGGGCTACGGGCGGCGGCGCAACCTTCGAGCGACGTGGGCGAAGCCTGGACGTTGGATCAATATCCAACGGCGACGCGAAAAGTGTGTTAGGGTTTGATTTTTGTCACGGTGTGGCGGCGCGAATGTTGACCGTCGGACTGACGATCGACGGCTGTGACGCGTCGGTGGTTAGGGTTTTGGTTTGATAAATTTGAGGTGCGAACCTGATGATGGGCAGCCGGATGAGCAGTGAAGTCGGCCCACCCGAGAAAAGAATTTAAATAAAATTTCCGAATAAAATAAATATCAAAATTCCGAATAAACTCCAAATAATTCAAATAAATAGCGAATAAATTCGGAAAAATCTCCAAAAATACAGAAAAATCAAATGAAGCACAAGGAACCCAATAAAAATAAGAAATAATTAATTTGAGTTATAGATTATTCCAATTAAATCCTTTTAAGTTCTGAAAATTCAAATTAAGCTGAAATTTATTCAAATAAAATTCCACAGTTAGGGTTTTGAAATTCAAACTCCAATAGATGCTAAAAATGGAATGTTACAAACCTCCCCCCCTAACAAGAAATCTCGACCCCGAGATTTGGAACTAACCATGGAAAAAGGCTGGGGTAGTCCGCTCGAAGATCCTCCTCGCGCTCCCAGGTGGCTTCTTCTTCTGGATGGTTGCTCCACTGCACCTTGCAGAACTTGATCACCTTGTTTCTTGTCCTGCGCTCAGCTTCCTCCAGAATTCTGATCGGAAGGAGCTGAGGATCAAGCAAGCGGAGATTGAAGATCGAGGAACAAGGATCGAAGATAAAGAGTAAAGAATAATAAAAATTGCAAGGGCCAGGCAAGTCGTGCTTTGATCATATTGCTCCCAATTTTACAAATTTACTTTGGTTCAAATTATTGCATGCTAGTTCAAGAATTAAAATGATTTAAATTAATTTGGGATTAGTTATACAATCCAATTGCTAATATCACCTTGCCATGATTAATTGTATGCCATAATTCATTTGTCACCCTAAGATGGTTGATTATTAGTTGGTTGCTATTACTTGCCAGCGTGGGTTGGTTAGGCGGGTATAATTGCTTAGCCATGCCTCGCAACTCATGTCTTTTGAAAATAAAAGGATAATCTTGATTAATGGATTATGAAATGTGTTTGTGAAATGGGGTGACGTGTTGCCACACGATGATGTTGATATGTGGAACGGTGTGGTTCTACATGGATGTTGAGTTGTTGTTGGCATTGTGTTGCGCAATAATCAAGCTGGGTGATAAAATGTTTTAGACCAAGGCAAGTGGCAAGAGTGGCATTGGATATGTCACTCTGGTATTTGGTGTTGTTGGTGAATTATGTGATGGTATTGTTGGTGAATTATGTGATGGTATTGTTGGTGAATTATTGGGGTAGTCTTGCCTTGGTCACCTTAAGGACTTAACCTTGCGAGCCTTTGACTGAGTCACTCGTATAACCACATGTCGAATGGGAAGACCTAGTTTAGTAGGATTCGATATCTCACCTTTGATACCTCGGGGTGGCGATCCTGCAGAGGGTGATCAGTATGGGGGCGTACATGTCTGCGGCTTGGTACCCTATCCAACGGTGTTTGTCGGTCCTATACTTGGTCCGCGGCGAGGAAGTGATAGTGAAGGCAACTCGGAGAGGTTCTAGGTTGAGATAGAAGTTTCGAAAGGCTTTGTTATGATCGCTCATTCGCATACTCTTGTATGGCGATTCACGGTGACGTGATGAGTTGATTGTATCTTGTGGGTAAAGTGTACAACCTCTGCGAGTGTAAAAACCATTTGAATAGCCGAGTCATGATCTTGGACAATGCTCGGGGATTACGATCAAGGGTAGAGTTTTGAAAATAAAATGAGGTTGGGAATGTGAACAATGTGATATGGAAATTGGTTAAGGATGAGAAATGTTTTACTTGAGAATGATTACAAAATTTATTATGGATATTATTTGTTTTACCGCTTTTCTATCTATTATGATTATTTGTGAATCTTTGCTTTATTGCAAAAGAACCATTCACCAATCCTTTGGAATAAGCCATGCATGTAGTAATAGAAGCGCATTCATGCATGACTTGTTGAGTACGGTTGTGTACTCACCCTTGCTTTAACAAAACATCACCAGTTGAGGAGAAGTCTTTGTCTTCAAAGAAGGAGAAGTTCGCAAGAAGGCGAATATCTAGGAGTTGAACCTAGTCAAATGCGTGGTATTTTGATGGGATTCATCGGCGTTCTTCGTTCATTGCTATTCGTTTTACTCGAGTTGAAGCCATCTAGGCTTCACAATTGTAAGTTGACCTTAAGATTGTTCAACATGTTATATTAAAAGATGAATACATTATTTATTATTACGTTGTGTATGATTGTGATATTCATCTTTGTTAGCTGTGGGCACTAGCTACCGATCCGGGACTAGTCTTTGAAAACACGAGGGTTTCCGGGTTATGTAATTCGGTCCCGACAGTACCTAAAAAAAACATAAACAACAAGCGTGAGTTTATCACTCAGCAAAGTGTGTTGCAACATGACAAGAAAACGACATTAACATACAAGTAAATAGCCTTCATGAATTAAACCATGCGGGGAACAATCCATACAATTCCTTTGATCACAATCTCATTTAGACATTCTCATTTACATTCATGTAATGCATCATGCAATGCTCCTTTCATTAGCACATACCGGTATTGCCGAGTGCACACCCGTCGGTGTGCACCCTCACTCCCTTCCATTCCGTGGAGGGTGCCTACTCTTACTGACTCGCTCCCGTACAACCGCGTGTATGGGACTATGAGGTAGGACTTTCGTGTTCACTACGTGTGAACACAGAGGCCCGCATCAGAATGGGACGCCTCTTCCATTATGAATGCGCAAATGCAATATTCATGACAAGATGCAATTTCCAATCATTACTAGCATTTGCATAACCACAACCATAACATACATCCATTCCTTATTTCAATTCATAGGATGTCATTCATGCCAATCTAATCAAATTCCAAATTAATCACATGGTAAAGCAAACATCATTCCTACCATGCTAGTTTAACATGACAACAACCATTCCATAACGCTACCAATAATTCACATCGCAATACACTTGCCTTTAACCTCTTGAACCCGAGTGGCGAGGAGTTGACGCCGCTCCTGGGATCACACCACCTGCATAAGGATGCATTCCACTCAAAAACTTGCCAACAAAGCAACGCAAGGCTCACAACTACAACGGTTTCACGACCCACTCACGAAACCCGAAAAACAGCACTCTGTCCAACCAGGACAGCAGCGCTCCAACGACCATAACTTGAGTTCTACAACTCCAAATCAAGTAAACGAATACATTTTCCTAATCTACAGGAAATTTCCCATTTTTTCTAAGTATATGAAAATAATGATTCGGCCCCTAAGTTGCCCTAAACAGCCAATGAACACAGACCGTACCAATCGCGACGGGAATCGGACAGCACTCAGTAAAAAGGGCATAACTTTCAAACAGCTGAACGGAATTTAGTGATTTCAGTCTTCAATTAAAGGTAATTCGATTATCTACAACTTTTGCTATTGCTGGACCCCCAGAAAACGACTTTAGCAATTTCAAAAATCGCGCCCGAAGTCAGTGACCTAATCTGCCCGAGACACAGGACGCAGCACAGATTTGCAATCACCCAAAATTCACCCAACAACAGCACCTAATTACAGGTTTTAGGCATGATTTCCCCCATCTAACCAGCACCAAAACTCTACAAAAGAATCCACCAATACATACCTCTTCTTGACGAATCACATGAACAACGAACTTCTCCTCCTCCCGGCCCGATCTCCCTCCAATCGCTGGAATCGCCGGATCGCCTTGGTTAGATGGCTCCCAAATGGACAGATCAGGGGAAGGGGAGGAGACGCAGGCTCTGGTCGCCAAGGAGGGGGCAGCAACGGAGGGGATGATGGCCGGCTAAGGGAGGGAAGAGGGAGGAAGGAGACGCAGCAATGGAGGAGAGGGGCAAGAGGAGGAGGCGCACAAGAGAAAGATGGCTGCTGGATGGAGGGGCAAGGGGGAAGGGGGAGGCGCCCCAAGAGGGGTGGGGAAGAGTCTAGGGTTTGGGGGAAGGGAATCCCCCCACTTTAGGCCCAAAAACCCTGGCCTGAAGGCTCACTAACTGGCCCACACCCGAAAATCCCTCCAGAAATTCATATTTTTCTCTAAATTTCACCTAAAATATTACATTCTCTCTAAATTTCATCTGGACTATTACAGCGGCGACCCGGGGAGCGGTGGTGTGATGGGGGACGCGGGCGGGGGGCGCGAGTAGCGGGATCCGGTGGCGGCTGGGGATCGATGCGACTTCGAGCGCATGGGCGGCGGTGGTGCTGGAGAATTGGGGATCGATTTTTCTTTCTAGGTTATGTGAAGGGAGTCCGCGCGCAAGAGATAAGGCCTAGCGGCTGAAACTTTAGACTCTCCCGCTTTCGCTGTGGCCGGCGCGCCAGTTGCAATTTTCTTTTAGCTAGCTAGTCCGTACACACACATTCGCCGACTGATTAGCAGTGGTTCAACTAGGCTACGCCGACAGATAAACTGTCTACTATTTTTGGCTAACACATTATCAGTCACAATAAAAATACCGACACATAACATGTTGCTCTATTATAAAATTACCGACAGGCGAAGTGACAGTAGAAGGTCTGATTATTGCCCACAGATTATATGTCGCCAATATTAGCCTTTTGCCAACGGTTCACAGTAGCCAAAAGTGTGCCACGGTGTAGTGGATGCAACCCCCAGGACGTAAGCCTATACAAATTGGTAATTCAAGATTATTTATTGTCTGATTGTCAATTTCACTATTGTTTAATGTCTTTATTGCCTACTTTATTATCGCAGGTGAAGATTGCAAAGACTACTTTGGCACTCACTGATGTGACCTTTGCAATGTGCAAAAGGACATGTGCCAGTTCATTCGTCGTGAAGTCATCTATGAGAGAGGTAGTTTCTTTTACTTGGGAGGTGAAGTGGCGAAGCATCCTAGACTTTGTAATTGGGAGACGAGGATAGACGGGCCGTGAACACTGATGTATATATAATAACCTTGTGTATATTTTTTTTTTGAAAGACAGCAGGGGTGTAATTTATATTAGATAGAGAATATCAGAGGAGTACATGGCGCAGGATACTCACCTGGAGAGTTTTACAAGGAAAATATCAGAGGAGTATATATAACCTTGTGTATATAACCTTGTATATACATAATGCAATTATGATTTATATGTGCTTTGTATATATAACCTTATCATTGTTATGTATGGATTTGTCTTTGAAAAATGATGTGATTGATAGAATGTATGCATTTATTAATATTATAATATAATTAACATAACATTATTAAAAAAGATTCTCTGGATCTCAGACAGTGACGGCTTAAGCCCTTTGTGAAAATGCTTATTTATGCAAGGGTGCTTAGCGACCGATCGCACAAATATCATTTGTACAAAGTGACGCTTAAGAACCCACTGCACAAATGCTTATTTGTACAGCGGTTTCTTAAGCGCTTTGCTGTACAAATGCTTTTTACAGGCGGTACTTAAAAACGCCTGTGCAAATATACCGATTTACACAGACCTTCAGTTACAGGCGGGTGCAAAAACGCCTGTGAAGATGGGTTACTAACCGCCTGTAAAAATGATTTCTGTAGTAGTGTCAATTCTGTATGGAATAGTGAGGTGGCGTGAAGTCTTTAAGAGTGTAGGATGGTGCGGCATGACTAGAGAAATGGCAGGAGGTATGGTGCAGGAGAGACAAGGCTAGACGTGGCAACAAGCAATTGAATGGGAGGTGCCGCTAGTACACTGGATCGGCGGAGAAGACACAAGAGTTGGATGAACGAGCTTCGGCCGAAGGAGGAGCAGAAAGAAACAGCAAGTGGCTGACATGCAAGACCAGATCCACCAGATAGAGAGAGAGCTTCTCCATGCTGCTTTGCCAGCAAATGGGCCAATACAAGTCTCGGGCCCACCTGTCGATGAGAGGAATGGGAATTAGGTAATAGGACAGGACGAAATGGTTAGTACTTGCATTATTTTGGCCATAAATTACCACCAAAATTTTTCTAGATTTTTTTAGTAGTGTCCTCTCATAGTGATTAGTCTTCAAAAAAAATTGGGGCCAAAACACCCTATAAATAAATTATAAAAATTCTAACAAAAAATACTGTCCAGAATTATCATTTTAGATTTTTATTTATTTAAGGGCACAAATTTCACAATCTAATCCTAAAACTTTTTGTAATGGTTCTAGTTAGGCTAAGGATACTCTCATAAAAATAAAATTTAATATCTTGCATACATATTTTATAAAAATTCCGACAACCCATTTTATAGACTTTTTAAGCTTTAGACTTTGATTTTTAAAAGTCTTATATGACATGATTAATTTCTAAAATTTTTATCAAAGTTATATTATGTACTAAGGGCATTATGGTAATTTTTAAAGCATTGGATAAGTTTTGAAGAGTTTACATAAATTCTGACTTGCACTATTTTTAGTCAAAAGGGGGTCTTTTCATTTGTCATTCCATCATTCTTTATTTTAAAAATTTATTTATCAGCTAAAATGATTTACCTAAGTGCTAAAGATTTTTAATATAGATTTTTCAAGATTTTACTTTCACCTTTTTTATCTTTTTACCATTACCCATTCTTTAATTCCTTTTATTTGATTTTTCTCACAATTTACAAATCCAAGGAAAATCCAAATAAAAACTCAAAAATAATCATATTTAAATTCAAAACAAATATTTTCACTTTATTGAAATTTTTACGATGTTACAATGCTCAACGCTTGGTTGGCTACAGTGACGCAAACATGGCCAGGAACATCGACGATTGGAAGAGCACAACTGGTGTTTTCTTCTTCCTCTGACCAAGCCCCATCAGTTGTCAATCATAGAAGTAGAAGGTATTGGCCCTCTCTTCTTGGAAGCTAAGTACATTGCTGCAACCACTGCAGCATGCCAAGGGATCTGGCTCAGCCATTTGCTTGGTGACTTACTGGACCAACAACTCGTCGCCACCATGCTCCTCATTTATAACAAGTCTGCAATATCACTCACTAACATAATCCACCATGTCTTTCCTAACATATCCTAGAACTTGATGTGCTCGAGCGGCTTATTAAGAACATGCTTGACAAGATTATCAAGTTATCATACATGGCAAGCCACTTATCTAGCTATCTTGTTTTGCTGTGTATTGAGTCCGTGTCCGAGTCGGTGAGTCTGCATGCATGGCAACTATTGTTTCTAGCCTTTTTTTCCTTTTTCGTTTGGCCATTAGATTCGAATTTTTTAAATAATATATGTTTAATGTAAAATTACAGAATTAATATGCTGAAAAAAATTTACAGGTTTGCACACCTATCGCACCTCCAAATTGTGATAGACTCTCTGTCACAATCAAGAATTGCGACAAAGACATTTCAACTCTTTGTTGTAATTTGGAATTGCGATAGAGACCTGTCGCTAACCGTTGGGCTCTCTGTCGCAATTCCAAATTGCAACAGAGACAGCTCAGCTCTCTGTCGCAATTTGGACTTGTGACAGAGAGAGTAAAAACGGCTCCCCAAGGCCTTTGGCCTCATTCTCACTAAGAGCACACACAATCGAGAGCGCATGCCGGAGAAAGAAGAGAGGAAGGGGAGAGAAAGAAGGAGAGGAGGAGGGGGAGGAGAGGAAGAAGAAGAGGAGAGGGAGAGGAATAAGAAGAGGAGGAGGGGATGAGAGGAAGAAGAAGAAGACGAGGAGGGGAGATTCGTCACGAGCACCTCTACAGGTAAATTTTGTTTTATTGTTTTAATTTAGAATTTAGTGACCAGATGAAATAGATTGTTTAGTAATTAGATTTGTAGAGCAATAAGTATTTAGAAAGACAATATAGTGATGAGATTAATTAGGGTTCTAGTTAATTGGCTGTGCAGACTGGCAATAGTTTATTTAAATATACGATTTAGTGATCGCATTGTATAGGTTTTTAATTATTTAGTTGTATGGAGTTATAGTAGCTATGGATATAGAAAACTGCAAGAATTATGAGAGATACAATGTGTGCAAAAATTACGCGAGATGCAATGTAATACAAAAAATTAATTTTTGTAGGGCTGCAACAGTTGTTTGAATTGATATATAGTATGTCCTCGTATCACATTGTATGTCAGATGCAAGAATTACGCGAGATACAATGTGATACAAAAAATTTATTTTTGTAGGGTTACAGCAGTTGTTTCAATTGATGTAGAGTATGGCATCATATTACATTGTATGTCAGATGCAAGAATTACGCGAGATACAATGTGATATGAAAATTTTATTTTTGTAGGGATGCAGTAGTTGTTTGACTTGATGTAGAGTATGTCGTCGTATGTCGTATGGGTAGATTAAAACTTGAAAGGTGGTAGCGTTATGTCATGCGATCATTAAAAAATCATGAAATGTTTGACAGGTATGGACGGACGAGTGGAATTCAAAATGCACTACATAGAAGGGGTTCCGCAAATGGGTGCATAAGGGGTGGAACTTAGTCATTTTCCAAGTGTCATAGCTGGCCTATCATGTGTTGGTGAGCATTCGTGGGGCACGATTAACAGATGGTTGTACCACATGTTCTCGCTAGACAGTAAATTGCATGACCTCAAGCTGCATGGAGTAGGGTCTCGAAGATGGGATTACACATACTGGGAGTTAGCAGAACTGAAGGGGCCGAAGTCCTGGAGCTCGTACGTAATATTGGCAACTGGGAATGGTTGGCCATTAGTGTTGTTGGTGCAAGCATTTGAGAAAACTAATGTTGACCATACGTTACAGGAAGAGGTTGGTGGTGATGAACCAGAGGAAGTTGGGGAGAGCAGCCGAACCGGAGATTGCTTAGTGGGGTAGGATGTCAGCTCGAGTCATGAGGGTGTGCGAGGCGAGGAAGGTGATGTTCCAAATCCAGATAGTCAGGTACCATTTGGAAGTGTTCTATAGTTGTCCCATACACATGCATGCTGACGGAGTCTGCCCAATCGCATAGAAACATATCTTCAGATTTTGTTGCAAATACAATGTATGGGGAGATTGTGGATAACTTGGATCTAGAGCCACGTGCCATCATACTTGCAATAGAGTAGAGGTTTCAGTACACCATAAGCTATGTGAAAGCATGGAGAGCGAAGTAGAAGGTATTGGAAACTAGATTTGGTACATACGAAGACTCATACCAGAACCTACCAGGTATGGTTGAGGTGATCAAGGAAAGAAATCATAGAACTTAATCGATATTTGTGAGCAGCCCTCGCAGCGCTTCCCTGGGAAGATGTTACTCAAGTGGACATTTTTTGCTTTCGGTGCATGTGTCAACGCGTTCAGACATTGTCGTCTGTTGTTATGTGTTGATGGGACATTCATGACTAGAAAGTATAAAGGCCAGATATTGACTATCATAGGAGTTGATGGCAATAATCAGGTTCTTCCAGTAGTGCTCACATTCGTGGGGGGTGAGAACACAGAAAGCTGGCTCTAGTTTCTAAGGAACGTGAAAGCTGGTGTCGTGGATCAATAGCCTAGAGTGTGTGTTATACACAATCGGCATCCCGGACTATTGAAGGCGGTAGTGCAGTTGCAGAAAAGTGTAGAAGAAACACATCCATGGCCTGATCTGTGAAGTAGGTGGTGCAAGCGGCACATGGGTGCTAAGTTCTACAAGCAGTTCAAGAACAAGGACCTTACGAAGCTTTTTAAGAGGTTGTGTGACCAGACCCAAAAGAGAGTTTGATGCACTGTGAAAGAAGTTGGACAAGCTAACATCAAGGCATATAGTGGAGGCAATGAAGTGGCCAATGGTTAGCACAGAGGAAGCCCATTAGCGCTGGAAGTGTTACCCATGGACCCTCCGCACTTGGTCCAGAGGAATGGAAGACCCATGAAATGTTTCTCCGATTGGATAGAGCATGAGTCTCGGTAGAAATGGGCATTACTTTATGACATCGATGGTGCCTAGTATGGGGTTATGATGACAAACTTGGCTAAGGTTTACAATTGGGTCATGCGAGGCCTGAGACCCCTTCCTCTTGTTGCTATAGTGGAGGGTGTTCTTCACGGTGTTGCAAAGTACTTTGTGGATTGCCATGCTAGGGTGTTAGTCCGTATGAGTAATCCTGATTTGAAATACTTAGAAGTGATCTGTACGTACATGGAGGAGAAAGGGAAAAGCATAGAGCATTGAAGATGGGCATGAGGGAGCTTCGTTTCAAGGTACTATGTAAAGAGAAAGCCGAACGTGGGATGAACTGACGTAAAGTTGCTCATGAATGCATTCTACATCGGCAAACATGTGTTTGCAATTGCAACAAGCCTCATCTCTTACACAAGCCATGCTCGCACGTAATGGCTGCCTGCTCAATAATCTGTATGGATCCAGGTATATTCTTATCACAATTCTTCAGTAAAGAAGCGGTGACGGTAACTTGAAGTGGAGAAATTTACGGCTTTTGAATGGTGGGTTTGTTCACGGAGCATCGGAGATGGGAAGATACACGTTGGTTTCCCGATGTCAGTAGGCTCAAGGGCGTAGCGCAACGACAAATAAGACGTATAAGGAATGACATGGACACTGCAGAAAGCGGGCATTGTGTGAAGAAATGTTCAGTTTGTAAGAAGACAGGACACTCTTTCGAGTATTGCCCAACAGTTCAAAGGTCGTGACATTGTTGTATGGCCTTTGCATATGAAATTGAAATAGTTAGCTCGCATGTCAATGTGATATGTCGAATTCCTATATGTAATGCATGTATGGACATAGGATGTGTAATGCATGTATGCATGTTGGATGTGTTATTATCGCATTCTATTTGGTTCGAATTTGTATGTGTGATGTATGTATGGATTGCAAAGTTGGTAGCGTTTGTGGATTATAATGTCTAGTCCCTTTGTTGTATTCAAATTCTATTTCTAATCACTGTATTCAGTTTTATTGTCGTACTAACGTTGTTTTATTCAATTGTAGAGATGGCAAATGTCAAGGAGTACGAGTCGCTGGACCCAGTGATCGACGCGACTCACCGAAGTCACTTGGCCAACTTGCCACCGCTAGATAGGGAGCCACCGTTTGAGCTTTATTCCCTTCACCTGTGGACCCTAATGAGGGCATGGCGAGTTGACCCGCGATGGATTCCTAGGTTCGTGCGCTTTTCCCAAACTTCCCTTACTATCTCTTGTACGTGTGAACCAATAGTTGTTACAATGTTTTCCTGCAGGCTGAGAGTGGTAGAGTTACTGCCTACAACACAGATGGTAGAGGTGACTGTCACTGATGCGCAGGATAGGCATGGTGCCTCTAGGAGATTTTCGTATGACAAGAGCTTTCTTAGCCCTTTTGTAGATCGCTGGCGACCGAGGACGCACACATTTTGTAACATCCCAAAAATTTCAAAGATAATAAAAATGAAAAATCTAGAATTTTGAAAATGGAATTTAGTAAACATTTTAATTGAAACCAAGATTTTCTTTTTAAATATTATCTTTTTCTCCATTTTCTAGTTTGTCAATCAAAAGAAAAGAACAAGTTGCGACATTAAAACTTTTGGTCCAAAATAAACAAACTCTGAAAATGAGTGAGAACGTAATCTTACTTTGAATTCCCATCCTTTCTAAAACTTTTTCAACCTTAATAATTATTTTCGAATTTGGGTTAAAAAGAAAAATCAATAAATGAAATTAGTAAAAGAGTGAAAGTAAAATGGTAAAAGATAAAAGTAAAAAGCCAGTAAAAAATGCCATTAAACTATGGGAGTTCTCCACCACATCGTTTCAGCTGTCCAAAATTTTTTGATGATTTAGGTAAAGAAGTAAATAATAAAGTAACATGTTTTAACTTCAAAACAGTGTCATGGCAGAATTTTTCAAAAACAATAAAAGCTTATATCTCACTGAAAATTTTATCATGTCTTTGTCATAACATACTTAACCCCTGGTAAAAATATCAAAAATTAATAATTACTATTATTGCCGTTTGAAATTCAAAAACAGATATCACTTAAATCCAAAATCTGCAATGTCAGAATTTTTATTAAATAATGGAGTAAGGTTTTGATCTAAAAATTTTACAGAAGCATTCTTAGCTCAAATTCATTTGAAAAACAATGTTTTAGAAATAATAGACTTTATTTACTCTCAAAGAAAAATCAAAATCAGAAACAAGGATTTGGAGCAGTCACTGTAATACCGAAGATCTCTTTTGCTATGGTTTCGATCGGAAATGAATTTTTCCTTCGTGAGTCGAGGATGTTTATTCGGGAGGAATTATTTATTGTTGTGCAAATGAAGCTTTTATTAAAAGTTTTGGATTTCTTCCGTCAATTTTTCGGATAAAGGGTGTTTTTCCGAGCCGTATAGTTGGCGGCAAGTTTGTTTTCTTGTTAATCGTCATTTCGCGCTAAGAATTTAAATTATTTGGTTCGCGCTAATGGTTAAAGTTGGCATTTGGTTTTCGTTTTATTGAGGAGCTTCATTTCTTTTGTTTCCAAACCCTGTTGATTTGTGGCATCTAGTTGTTGGAGTATTTAAAGAAAGGAAAAAGGGGATGAAATACTAGCCCTTTTGACTAAATTGCCCCTCTCTCTCTCTTTCCTGTGAGTGGCTGAAAATCTCTTGGCTGCTTTCTTTTCCCCAGCTGGCCACTGCTCTTCTTTTCCCCTCCACTCCTGGCGCCTCTCCTCCTCCATACAGCAGCAGCCTCCACTCCTGGCGCCTCTCCTCCTCCACACAGCAGCTAGGGCGGCAGCAGCAAGCAGCAGTCTCCCTCCTCCTTCTTCTCCTCTAGGTGAGTGGAGCACCTCCTTGGTTTCATGGTGAGCTCAGATCTGGAGGTCTAGTGCTGGTTGGTGGAGTTCTAGGGTTATTAGGTTTGCAATTTTGGGGGGGAGCTAGCTAAAAGTTGGAGGGAACCCTGTTCTGATTTTCGAGCAGATTTACGTGCTCTGATATGTCACGAAATTGATAATTCTGCAAGCGTTTCCTGGGGGTCCGGCTGTTGCGAAAGTTGTAGATAATCGAATTACCTTTCAATAGAGACCGAAATCACTAAATTCCGATAAGCCGTTTGAAAGTTATGGTTATTTTACCGCGTGCTGTCCAGAGCGAAGTATTTTCGCGGCTGTCTGCTGTTCGTCGTAAATCTGGGAATAATCGGTGCTTTTCCCAGTCGGTCGGCTGTAGAAAAAGTTGTAGATAATCAAATTACCTTTCAATGAAGTCTGGAATCGCTAAGTTCCGTTCAGCCGTTTGAAAGTTATGCCCGTTTTACCAAGTGCTGTCCCGGGTGGCAGATTTCTGTTCTCGGGTTTTAGGAGTGGGTTGCGAATCCCACTTAGCTCTGAGTTTTGTGATGATTTTGGGCATGTTTTGAGTGGGCTATATCTATGTGCAGGTCGTGTGACCCCCGGGTGTGGCAACCTTGTCTCGAGAAGATTGAAGGCAAGTGTATTGTCTTCGGTTGTGGCTTGGGTGGCCAATTGGTTTTGCAAGCATAGAATTATCCATGTGTTATTTTAATATTTTCATGTTTGGTTTTGCTTGCGATGTGATGAATGGGAATGGTTAATTGCTTATGCTATCGTTCAAACCGAGATTATATGCAAGTGCATCAATGTTTGTTTGTTAGGTGTGTCGATTGATGAACCATATGCCTTGTCATTATGCCATGGGCTTCATTTTATATATTCCTGGATGATGCTCCCTAGTATGATTAGGCTAAAGGGAATATAAAAGATATAAAATTTGAATTATGAAAATAGCTCAAATTGTGGTCATGATATGTGATTGTGGCGTCTATGTGAGTGTTTATGATATATGTGACCTTATGGATACGAAAGTTGAGAATGCCTTTTTCTTATATGCGTTTATGAGAAAGTGCATCGTTCGAGTGGATACTTTGTGGGTTGTTCGTTGGACCCCGTATACTCGCCAAATTGACATATTGCTATATCACACGTTCATAAGATTACTTACTACTATGATATGTGAATGTGAATAATGAAGTTGTGAGGTTGGATTAATAGGAATAGTTGATTTGTTATCTTGAAAATTGATTATGTCTTTGGTGCGAGTGAGAATGAATGATTGACCATGTAGATAAGATTTGTTGAGAATATGCATCCAAGGGTTGAGAAGGTGACTTGAATGTTGAGAATGGTAATTTATGGATGTGAGAAGTGGTTGGCGTTGATGTATCGGCTATGGCTACGAAAATGTGAGAGATGAATATAGGTTGCGAATTGGTCTATGTTAATTGCATTTGTGCATTCATGATGGAAGGGCGACCCATTACGATCACGGGCCTCTGTGCTCACATGTAGTGAGCACGAAAGTCCTACTGTAGTCCGTATCACGTGGGTGTATGGGAGCGAGTCAAGAAAGTAGGCACCTCCACCAGGGGTGGAAGGGAATGAGAGGTGCACACCGACGGTGTGCACTCGGCCATACCCCAGTATGTGCTAAAGAAGAGATGAGGCATGCATATTGCATCATATGCATGAAATGTTATGTGAATGAAATGCATGGATGTGTTGCATTATATGGCATTGCAAATATGCATGAAATGTTATGTGAATGAAATGCATGGATGTGTTGCATTATATGGCATTGCAAATATCGTGAAATGTTATGTGAGTGAAATGCATGGATGTGTTGCATTATATGGCATTGCAAATATGCATGAAATGTTATGTGAATGAAATGCATGGATGTGTTGCATTATATGGCATTGCAAATTTGCATGAAATGTTATGTGAGTGAAATGCATGGATGTGTTGCATTATATATATGGCATTGCAAATATGCATGAAATGTTATGTGAATGAAATGCATGGATATGTTGCATTATATGGCATTTCAAATATGCATGAAATATTAAGTGAATGAAATGCATGGTTGTGTTGCACCATATAGTATTGCATATATGTATGAGATATTATGTGAATGAGAGCATAAAAGCATTTCATTACATTGTGTATTGCGATTGATAAATGTTGATTGATGAGAATGGAAAGAACAGGTTGAGAGTTGAGTCGTGGGCTCATCCAGAATTGATTGCCGAGGCACGGGTAAGGTTTTGTTACATTGTCGAGTTGGTTGAGGTAAGTGGAGCTGCTACTACTCCTGTACTAGATGTTTCAGTTAAGTAATGGTTATTTAAAAGATGAATTAATCATGCTCTTATATGTTGGACCTTTTATGAATTCAACTGTTTCCTTTATTTAGGATGTCACTTTAAGGAAGCGCTACTTGATATCTTCTAATAGTTGCATTTTAGCACGATGCCTTACTTTTCCTACTTGTCGCACTTTCTTTGAGTCTCGGACTCACGCTTGTTTGCTTCTGTTCTAGGTACTTTGAAGTGATTCATCGGGTTGGGAGTAGTAACACGTGCACGATCGCGGTCTCCGGCAATTTATTCAACCAATTTCATCGATCTGAATGTAATTAATGTGTTTGTAATTTATGGTTGATCGTAAGGAGATTTACTAAATTACATTGGATGTGTGATTGCTTAACTAAGGACACTGCTAGAATGATATTATAATTGCTGCTATTCGTTTGTCTGCTGAGTGGATGTCCTCTGTTCTAGAGAGGTCATCTTAAATTTTGTAAATTCGGTGGCTTAGTTTCTAAGCGGTCTTATTAGTTAGTGGGTTGGTAGCATTCGCGGTGCATTAGCCTCCGGTGTTCTGATTAGTATCGAGCGGGCTTGTGTCCGTGGTATTTGAATGTAGTGATTAATTCTAGAATGAATTAAAATTTTGTTGTGTGAAGGTAGAAACATGGTTCGAGTTGAACCTTTAAGCTGTGGCCCTCGGGCAATACCGTAAAACTTGATGTAGAATGATGAATTAATCTAAAATTTGACACACTCGGTGCACGATGAGGAAGGGATGGGATATCGTTGCATTGTGTTGCAATGCTTATTTTGTTGTTGATGCTATGTTGATACTTGTGATTACATCTTAAATCGGAGAGTTGTTGGAGTGCGTATTTGAATTTTGTCTTCTTTGGTCTTCTTAGATTTAAGGCAAAGAAGAGAGTTTTGTGTTGCCCTTTTTTTTTGTTGCTTTGCGGAGAAAAACATGGATTTCTTCGTGTTATCGTTCTCCAAGTTGAGGTTTTGGATTTGGGGCTTTAAAGGGAAAAGTGTTATTCGATCGATTCGTTTTTCCTTTCCGTGAATTGATTTGTGTAACTCCTTTCCTTCGTGGAATTTTGGAGTTTGATCATTGGTTTGGAGATCTGTTGAATGGCAAGGCTTGAGCCCTACCATTTTCTAAGTCTTCTGAGAGTCGAGCTTCTTTGGAAGTTTTCGTTGGTTTTTCTGGAAAGGAAAATTCGACAGTTAGGGTAAGTTGTGGGTGATTGAAGATCTTCCCATAGTGGATTAGTAGAATATTTGTGTTATTGGGTTAAGGTGGTCGACCCTAATTGGGTAGATGGCAAGAATTATTTTGTGGGTCATGATGATCCACGGTTATAAATGGAGACCTGTAAGCGGAGTTTGCGTAAGGTTAGAAAAGAAAGTGATCCAAGGAAGAGTGATTATAAAGTTCTTGCTAAGTCTTGTTGGGGCTTCCCAAAGGTGCTAAGTATGATCATTTGAAACCTTTATTGTTAAAGGTGCAAGAATTTTTGAGATAATGGGATGTAAGATGAGCTTAGGTTTAAATATCTATGGACTTGGTTGTTGGTGTAATCATTTGGATGTACGCCTTTTTTGTTTAGGCGTTACATTGGTGTGCAGTGAAGAAAATTTCCATATGAATTGTGTTTAGCCAAGTGGTGGAGTTAGTGGATGAAAGATATTGGATTCTCGGATCGATTTGCTATTCCCGAAATGTTGGTTTTGGGATTTGTGTGTTGTATTGCTTTTAATCGAGTTTAGTGTCGTGCTAGACCTGGTTGTGAGGATTGAGGTTCTATGTCTTTGTAAAAGTAGGGGATATGTGATCTCATCGTTTTGCTTGTTTGGGAGGATCATTTTGATCGCGTTGTCCCTAGGTTGTGTGGGACCTTGTCGTTGGTGGTCTGGGTGGAATCAGTCGCTAAATGCATTGTTTTCTTAAGTTGTCGGAACCCTCGGGTTCTGGGGTTGGATTCAATGTTTGGTATATCTGAAATGGCGGGATCAGTTATGAATCTCTCCTTCGAAGGATTGTCTCCTTGCTCGAGAGATGTATGAAAAAGGGTCAAGTATGATATTGTATTGTGAGGAAATAGGATTTGTGCACTGGGCTAATCGTGGCAATAGTAAGGTTGGTCATGACCCTTTTGATCCAAGGGTAATTGTTGGAAAGATAAGAGTTGTGTTTTGGTTCGGGAGGATTTGGTGTTAAATGGTTAGAAATAGTGGTATATTCGGATTTGGTTAGAAGCTTGTTGGATTGAAAAGCCTTGTGTGGCCGTGGTTCAAACTAAATGACCCGTGGTATAACTATGATATGGTGGGCTAACTCGTTCGATAATATGGCTTGATAATGGTTATGTGGTTATAAAAGGTTAATCATGAGGAGAGATAGGATCAGTGTTTTCTTGGTTCGTAGAGGATCCAAGTTTAGAACCTAGCTATTTAATCGGATAGCTTTGGTGTTTTGATGATAATTGGTTGGATGCTTAATAGAGTGATGTGACTCATGTTATTCTTATCATCACGAGTTGGTTGATCTACGGTATGGAGTTTTAGAAAGGGGATTTAAGTTGGGAGAGTGAAATTGAATAGAGAAATGAGAATTGAGTTTGTGAGTTAGTATTATGATCTCCGAGAAGAATCATTGGTCGATTGGAGGTTGTGTATTGAGGCTTTAAAAAAAAGGGAGTTGTCTGAGTTGTCAGACTATTGTTGGTCTTTGAGAAAGTCCTGGCTTCCGAGTTTTGTACCATGCGAGTTGAGGAGTTAGAGTGAATGTTGATTTGATGATCGATGAATGAGTTCAGTTGCTTGCTCCTTTTATTTGGCAAGAGCCGTGGTTTGAGTTGTGGAGTTTTCTCTAGCATGAAAAGTACCCAGCTTGTTCTTTTTGGGCGTATTGATTTGGCAATTTAGTTTCTGTTGCTCTTGTGGGTGAGTATTGGGGTGTTCAGAATTCGAGGTCGAATTCTGTTAAAGGGGGGAAGAGTGTAATACCGAAGATCTCTTTTGCTATGGTTTCGATCGGAAATGAATTTCTCCTTCGTGAGTCGAGGATGTTTATACGGGAGGAATTATTTATTGTTGTGCAAATGAAGCTTTTATTAAAAGTTTTGGATTTCTTCCGTCAATTTTTCGGATAAAGGGTGTTTTTCCGAGCCGTATAGTTGGCGGCAAGTTTGTTTTCTTGTTAATCGTCATTTCGCGCTAAGAATTTAAATTATTTGGTTCGCGCTAATGGTTAAAGTTGGCATTTGGTTTTCGTTTTATTGAGGAGCTTCATTTCTTTTGTTTCCAAACCCTGTTGATTTGTGGCATCTAGTTGTTGGAGTATTTAAAGAAAGGAAAAAGGGGATGAAACACTAGCCCTTTTGACTAAATTGCCCCCCTCTCTCTCTTTCCTGTGAGTGGCTGAAAATCTCTTGGCTGCTTTCTTTTCCCCAGCTGGCCACTGCTCTTCTTTTCCCCTCCACTCCTGGCGCCTCTCCTCCTCCATACAGCAGCAGCCTCCTCCTGGCGCCTCTCCTCCTCCACACAGCAGCTAGGCGGCAGCAGCAAGCAGCAGTCTCCTCCTCCTTCTTCTCCTCTAGGTGAGTGGAGCACCTCCTTGGTTTCATGGTGAGCTCAGATCTGGAGGTCTAGTGCTGGTTGGTGGAGTTCTAGGGTTATTAGGTTTGCAATTTTGGGGGGGAGCTAGCTAAAAGTTGGAGGGAACCCTGTTCTGATTTTCGAGCAGATTTGCGTGCTCTGATATGTCACGAAATTGATAATTCTGCAAGCGTTTCCTGGGGGTCCGGCTGTTGCGAAAGTTGTAGATAATCGAATTACCTTTCAATAGAGACCGAAATCACTAAATTCCGATAAGCCGTTTGAAAGTTATGGTTATTTTACGCGTGCTGTCCAGAGCGAAATATTTTCGCGGCTGTCTGCTGTTCGTCGTAAATCTGGGAATAATCGGTGCTTTTCCCAGTCGATCGGCTGTAGAAAAAGTTGTAGATAATCAAATTACCTTTCAATGAAGTCTGGAATCGCTAAGTTCCGTTCAGCCGTTTGAAAGTTATGCCCGTTTACCAAGTGCTGTCCCGGTGGCAGATTTCTGTTCTCGGGTTTTAGGAGTGGGTTGCGAATCCCACTTAGCTCGAGTCTTGTGATGATTTTGGGCATGTTTTGAGTGGGCTATATCTATGTGCAGGTCGTGTGACCCCGGGTGGCAACCTTGTCTCGAGAAGATTGAAGGCAAGTGTATTGTCTTGATTGTGCCAGGTGGCCAATTGGTTTTGCAAGCATAGAATTATCCATGTGTTATTTTAATATTTTCATGTTTGGTTTTGCTTGCGATGTGATGAATGGGAATGGTTAATTGCTTATGCTATCGTTCAAACCGAGATTATATGCAAGTGCATCAATGTTTGTTTGTTAGGTGTGTCGATTGATGAACCATATGCCTTGTCATTATGCCATGGGCTTCATTTTATATATTCTGGATGATGCTCCCTAGTATGATTAGGCTAAAGGAATATAAAAGATATAAAATTTGAATTATGAAAATAGCTCAAATTGTGGTCATGATATGTGATTGTGGCGTCTATGTGAGTGTTTATGATATATGTGACCTTATGGATACGAAAGTTGAGAATGCCTTTTTCTTATATGCGTTTATGAGAAAGTGCATCGTTCGAGTGGATACTTTGTGGGTTGTTCGTTGGACCCCGTATACTCGCCAAATTGACATATTGCTATATCACACATTCATAAGATTACTTACTACTATGATATGTGAATGTGAATAATGAAGTTGTGAGGTTGGATTAATAGGAATAGTTGATTTGTTATCTTGAAAATTGATTATGTCTTTGGTGCGAGTGAGAATGACAGATTGACCATGTAGATAAGATTTGTTGAGAATATGCATCCAAGGGTTGAGAAGGTGACTTGAATGTTGAGAATGGTAATTTATGGATGTGAGAAGTGGTTGGCGTTGATGTATCTGGCTATGGCTACGAAAATGTGAGAGATGAATATAGGTTGCGAATTGGTCTATGTTAATTGCATTTGTGCATTCATGATGGAAGGCGACCCATTACGATCTCGGGCCTCTGTGCTCACATGTAGTGAGCACGAAAGTCCTACTCGTAGTCCCGTATCGTGGGTGTATGGGAGCGAGTCGGTAGAGTAGGCACCCTCCACCACGGGGTGGAAGGGAATGAGAGGTGCACACCGCGGGTGTGCACTCGGCCATACCTGGTATGTGCTAAAGAAGAGATGAGGCATGCATATTGCATCATATGCATGAAATGTTATGTGAATGAAATGCATGGATGTGTTGCATTATATGGCATTGCAAATATGCATGAAATGTTATGTGAATGAAATGCATGGATGTGTTGCATTATATGGCATTGCAAATATGCATGAAATGTTATGTGAGTGAAATGCATGGATGTGTTGCATTATATGGCATTGCAAATATGCATGAAATGTTATGTGAGTGAAATGCATGGATGTGTTGCATTATATGGCATTGCAAATATGCATGAAATGTTATGTGAGTGAAATGCATGGATGTGTTGCATTATATATATGGCATTGCAAATATGCATGAAATGTTATGTGAATGAAATGCATGGATATGTTGCATTATATGGCATTTCAAATATGCATGAAATATTAAGTGAATGAAATGCATGGTTGTGTTGCACCATATAGTATTGCATATATGTATGAGATATTATGTGAATGAGAGCATAAAAGCATTTCATTACATTGTGTATTGCGATTGATAAATGTTGATTGATGAGAATGGAAAGAACGGGTTGAGAGTTGAGTCGTGGGCTCATCCGAATTGATTCGAGCACACGGGTAAGGTTTTGTTACATTGTCGAGTTGGTTGAGGTAAGTGGAGCTGCTACTACTCTGTCTTTGGATGTTTGATTAAGTAATGGTTATTTAAAGATGAATTAATCATGCTCTTATATGTTGGACCTTTTATGAATTCAACTGTTTCCTTTATTTCCGGATGTCACTTTAAGGAAGCGCTACTTGATATCTTCTAATAGTTGCATTTTAGCTCGATGCCTTACTTTTCCTACTTGCTTTGCACTTTCTTTGAGTCTCGGACTCACGCTTGTTTGCTTCTGTTCTAGGTACTTTGAAGTCGATTCATCGGGTTGGGAGTAGTAACTGCGTGCCTGATTGCGGTCTCCGGCAATTTATTCAACCAATTTCATCGAATCTGAATGTAATTAATGTGTTTGTAATTTATGGTTGATCGTGGAGATTTACTAAATACATTGGATGTGTGATTGCTTAACTAAGGACCTGCTAGAATGATATTATAATTCTTTGCTATTCGTTTGTCTGTTGAGTGGATGTCCTCTGTTCTAGAGAGGTCATGCGAAAATTTGTAAATTCGGTGGCTTAGTTTCTAAGCCGGTCTTATTAGTTAGTGGGTTGGTAGCATTAGCGGTGCATTAGCCCGGAATTATTCTGATCCTTTGTTGTAAGAATATTAATAATTTTTCGGTAACTCCTTTTTACCTCAAAATTTGGCCAAGATAATTTAAGTGGCGTGTTTTGATTCTTGTTGAGCTTTGGATTTTCTCATTGAATTGATTTCTGGAATTAGTTTTGTTCTTCCATGATTTTATGTCAATGAAGTCTTTTAATTGCCAAATCCAACACCTTAATGAAACTCAGAGAAACATCAAACAACATGTCATAGAAAATAATTTTGTAAAATACTAGAGACCAAAAGATGAATAAAAATAAATTTTCTAGATTTTTGGCACATCATTTATATAGCTTAAAAATTCAAAAATGGATTGAAAATTAGCCAAGTTTGATGAATTACTGTTCTTAAATGACAATAGATAATGAAATGAAACCAAAGAAAATGGAAACTAGAACTTCTGGACTGCATGCTAAAAAATTTGTAGAATTTTCAACCAAGTTTGCACCCCTTGCCAAGCCTTGCCTAACCGACATGTCGATTCAAAGCACTTAAAATCATCCATTTGTTGTTCATCGCCGATTCACTCGATGAGAACTTTGGCTCGACCTCTAGCGGTGGTCCCTGCGTGCTGGGGCCCTTTGGTCGGCCTCCTTCTTTCTCTCCTCCTCTCTCCCTCTCCTGCTCGCCAGAGTCCACCTCCCCTTTTTCTTCATGACGAGTTGCGCGACGACAGCATCCTCGACCACGCGACAGCTGAAGCTGAGCTCACCGTCGCCCGTCTTTGTCACCTCCAAGCTTTGCCGTCTCGCCCTCTGCATTAAAGCCGTGAGCTGCCTCCTCGCTCCTTTGCTTTCCTTCTTCGCTCTCTTATTTGTGGAACCGCCCGATAGCGACAAGAGCAGGGCTTTGTTCTCTGCATGACCAGTGAGCTCATCCTTCTCACTCTTGCACCTGCAATGCTCAATCTGAGTTGCCTTGTCTTCTTCTTGCATGACCAACCGAGAAACTCTCCTTGTCTTCTGCTGCGGCAATTTCTGCAATATGTCTTGGTAATTGATTCTTATTCTCTTATTCAGCTGATTTACGTGTTAACTTAACCTTTATGTTAAAGTTTCACGATAAGTTGCTCTTATGCATGAACCCAGAAACTTCAACCCGTAGGCTTAAAAAGAAATAGCCTCTCTCTTCTTTCTATAGAATTTCTCACAAGCTTATCTTTCTTTTCTGTAGAATTTCTTACCTACATATCTTTTTAAAATTCTTAGCCTTTCGTTACCATTGAGTCTACAAACACAAAGATTCGTCTTCCCAATAACTGTCAAGGAATCTCACCACTCAAACTTTAGCCAGAGCCATCTTATCTTCTTACTTGCCACAAAAAAGAAAATTTTACCAGTTCATCTCGCAGTTTCCTTTGCCAAGTTAAGCAAAACTTCCATGAAAAAGATCGCATACATCACAACCATTCGCCTTTGTTACATTTTTCCTAACCTTAGCACCATGTATCTCTCTTTTCCTTTGCACCCACCTTGCATGGAAAATACTTATCAAGATTCTACCGACATTTGAAATGAAACTCTTCATAGCCTCGTAGGATTAGTAAAAGCTTTAGGCAAACACTATTATCAGAGTTGCGCAGCAGAAACATAGTGGACCATTCCAATTTTTGCCAAATATCTTACTCGACAACACATTCACTTATTACCAGACTATCTCGATAAGTTCGGATAACAGATGTTAATAGCCACCCTTGCCTAAATCCCTATATAGTAAAATAAAAAGTATATTATCTTTGATTAATTGAAATTTTGCATGTATTATTGCGGGATACTCTCGTAACGCTTAACCAATGGGTTAAAGAATTACGGCGAGATGACCCAAAACGAAGTCAAACCCATAGTTATGAAGCAATTAAAATATAAAATATTATCTTATAAGCATGAACCTTCAAAAGACATAATATGATTATAGCAACTCTTTTCCTTTCATTTGAAATCGAATTCTTATCTAAATTATCATTCTGACCTCTTTCCTTTAACAATTATTCATGGACAATCTGACAAACTAGACTAATATTGTAAAAGAATTGATTATAAATTTTGAACAGAAACTATGCACTTTCTATGATAACAAAGCAATCTCATATAAACCGAGAAATTGGAAATAAAATCATAGTCATGATAGCATTCAATTGGAAGGTCAAGTTCTCGTCACTCTGGCGAGCGTCATGACAATACCAGATTCAATTTGTCCAAGAAATTTGGGCGGAAGACTTTTCGTAAGTATGCAAGATTCATGGTAATAATAAAAATACCCATCTTTATGCATTCAAAGCTCGCGCAAGACGTCAAAATCCTCCTCAACACCAAGATCAAGACGCCGATAAACAAGCAATCATCGGAAGTATTGTAACCAGCTGCTACAAGAAGTTCTCCACCACCTTCTTCGTCGATCCGTTATGAAAAGTCGTGTATAGAGATCATGGGCTAGAAGAGATAAAATCTCATACCTTGAAATCTGAACAAGAATCTTAAATTAAATTAAAAGACTTTCCCCAATCAGGTAATAGTTAGTTAACCTATAATCATATGTATCCTTAAAATATGCAAATTTAAACTATATAGGAAACCACTAGTGATTAGAAACCCTATAACCCTTGTTAATCAATATTGTATTGGTATTCTTTTGAAATTCTGATTGTAAAGTGTTTTATATTGTTGTTCGGATTACCCTCGCGAATGTAAAACCTTTCGGTTGAAATTCATGATGAGTCAATCCTGAAAATGATAATAATAATAATATAAATTAAACTTTTAAGGAACGAAATGTTGCCTTGCAACTGACCAGCAATTATCTAATCCATGTAGACTATTCATAAGATAATGTTTCATGGAACACAGATAACTTTGAGCTAAACCACTAATCTCATTTCATCTTCTCTATTCTATAGAATTATGAGCAACATTAATATTCTAATGAATTGGAAGTTACTTGATAACTAAACTAATTCTCATCTTACCTCCTGCTACCTTTTCATCAGTAATTCCAAAATCAAGCCCTTGACCTTAGCCATTTTTTTGATCGTCAACTTTGTAACATCAGAAAACAACCCCTGTTGTTTCTAAGAAGATTGATCACGTCGCTGGGACAACCGTGAAGGACTTGAACACTCGCCAACATCCGTCGGAAGAATTCTACTTCACTTGAAGACTTGAAGCAAGTCGTGACAATTTTCAAGACTTCTCGAAAACCCAGAAGACATCAAGTTTCCAAAGCAATTCTTGCCTCGACATCAAGTTTTGTAAATAAACGACCTTTTCTTGTAATTCCCACCGACACTTTTATCGAAGAATTAAATGTATTCCTTGTGCATTCAATCCTTCCGATCAATCTTTTTGATCCCGAACATTCTATTCATTCACACCCAAGACAATTGCCAAATCAAAAGTCACCCTATGAACTTCCTACCAAGTCCTTGCAAATCTCGAGGACGAGATTTTTGTAAGGGGGGTAGATTTGTAACATCCCAAAAAATGCAACTAAATAAAAATAAATATTTGGAATTTGAATATTATTATTTCTGAGTTTTCTTGGCATTATTGGTTTTATTTGAATTTTCTTTGGAATTTTGCATTGCATGAAAAACCAATAAAGATAATTAATGAATGGATAATGGTAAAAAGATAAAAAGGTAAAAGTAAAATCTTGAAAAATTTATATTAAATATTTTTAACCCTCAGGTAAACTTTTTACCTGGTAACTTTTGTTTTTACAGCATGGTACAAATTATTAATAAAGGAAAAGATCAACTTTGACTAGAAACAGTGTATCATCAGAATTAATTAAAAATATTCAGAGATTATATCAATCTGGAAAATTTACCAAAGCACCCTTAATACAGTAGTTACCTCTGGTAAAAATATCAAGAAATTACCAGGTAGGATAGGCCTCCAAATAATTCAAAAACAGAAGCTCTAAAATTCTGAAAATCTTAAAGTCAGAATTTTTATAAAATCCTGGAGCAATATCTTGAGATGAAAATTTTACATAAGAATACTTAGCTCAAATAAATTTGAAAAACAAAGTTTTAAAAATATCTGAAAATATTTATATTATCTGATAATTCAAAATATGAAATCAGAAAACTGTGCAGAGAAGATTGTCGAATTGTAATAAAATCTGTGAACATTATTTTAATCTGAAAATTCTACAGGATCAAGATAACTGACAACCCATTGCAAATAAAAAAATTCTCACAAATTCTGGAGTGACACAAGACCAAATCCTTTAAGCCTTACCCATCTCAGCCTGCTGTGCTTTCTTGTTTTTGCTCCACTGCCCCGATTCTTCACTGCCATGTGGGCCAATTCCTTGCTAAGCCCCACTTGCCAGCCTCTCCCTCATGTCGTCTTCTTCCTCCAGCGCCAAAGCTTCAGAGAAACTCTGTAGCTTGCGTCATCCTCTGCCACGAGCACCGCCAAGCCAATCCTAGACCGCCATGAACCCTCCACATGCCACCTCCTCTGTATTTTCCATGAGACCGAGACATCATTGCTCCTGAGCTTCCGGCCAATGACCGGTGAAGAACTTCGCCAGTAAAGCTCCTGGCGAACTCTCCGAGCCCATTTCCTCTTCCCTTAACTATAAAAGGCGCCAAGCAGTTGCCTACGAGACCATGAGTCACTTCTCCTCTACTCTTCCTCTCTTCCACCCAAGCGCCCAAAAACCCTTTCGATTCTGCCATGACATAAATCTGAAGCTTCAAGCCAAAATCAATTCAAGCAATAGAGCACTCCATTTTCAAATTCCTTTGATCCAAAGTATCACCAAGCCAGGAGAGTCAAAAGCCCCCAAAAATAATTGAGCTCCCTCATGCAAAATCGAGCCGCCGCCGCTGCCCCTTCTTCTCCAAAACCGGTGCGCGGTGGCAGAGCTCTTTAGCCACTCTCCGGTCGGAAGAAGCACCAAAATGGAGTCCACGTTGTCCGTAGATGCTAAGCATGCTACCCATTCGATCTCCCATGCGCTGATTTTTGCTCGCCACTGCTCGCCATTTTCGTCGACGCTGCAGCTCGTCTCCAGCCTTTTTTGGTTGAATCGGCTCCACTCCTGGGTGCGCCTCGCCCAGTTCTCTCTCCCCGTGCCCTCACCGTCGCCGGAGACTCACCGGAGCACAGTCACCATTCAACCAAGTCAGCGCTCTGTTCCCTCTCTCTGCGCAGTGGGGCCAGGAGGTCAGAATCGCAAGGTAGGAGAAGCTCTGTGCTAAAAGGTGCCTTCCAACACTGAAAACGTATTTCCATTTCTTTAAGCTTTTACCAACCGGCTGAATTTGCAATCCTGAATATCTTTTGAGATATAGTTTCAATCCCAGTGAAACAAAGTTGTATATTCATCTAAAATCAGAAAGAATATAAATATATAAAGATATAAAATTTTTGAGTTACAGAATAATTATTAACATTAAACTTTGATTATGGTACTAATATAGTTTTTAATAAGAATTTGTATATATCAAGTAATGAAATGATGAAATCAATATTTATGAGATGCTAAGATCAGAATGTATTTAAATATACAAAATACTTAATTTTTGAGTCACAAAACAAATAGTAAAATTAAATTTAGGATTAAACATTATTATGGATGTTGTTGTATTCAAAGAAATGTAATTCCAAAAATCATTAAATAAATTTATATGTATCCTGGAATCATAATAAACTCAAACATGTAAAAATGCTTAATTGTTGAATTAAGTTTATATTATTTGTTTTGCAATCATTAATAAACCCTAGTATGGTCATTACGAAAATAATAGTAAAAGGCTCATAAAATGATAAAGTAATTTATATTAAGTTCCTAAAAATAGTGAGGACATATATATGTAAAAATATTTGGAATAAAATTTAATTTGAATTCTTTTATCATAAAGAAATGTCAAATGTAACAATAATCAAATAGGAAACCTATTGCAGTTTAAGTCAAAATAATGCCAAACCAACTTTAAAACATTTCTAGGATTGTTTCCTGCTAACACCTGAAAAATGAATCAAGAATCATGTATAGTGTAATTGGAAATTAAGTTTGAATCTTAGCCGATTTAAGGTTACTGATATGATCATTTAAACTATTTCATCAGCAGATAGAATAACTCGTTTAAATGATAAAATCAATAAAACTGGTTTAGAAATACTCTACAAAATTCATACTACTATATTCTATAAAAAGAATCTTATTTCATTAAAGTTTGTATATTAATCCTATTAGCTCAAAAACCTTAAGTGATAATCATTCGCTTTATATTCTTGCCGATTCCGTGAATTGTAAGCAAAAGTTGCCACTTAAGCTTTTTCGTCGATGAAAATAATAACTTGTCTAAATCCTAAAACTTGTGTAACTAGTTTAGTAATGTTCTTTAAAGTATAGACTACCCTATTATGAAAAGATAATCTCACTTCGCCATAATATGCATATTTATCTTGATAGCTGAATAACCCTAAGTGTTCACATTTCTTAAGAGCGTAATATGAATGAATAAACTTTGAGTTTAAATGAGAAATCAATGATTAAGATATTTGTATCACCAGAACCTTCTCAAATATCATGTAAATTAGGCCAGTAGCCTAAATCAGTGGATCTAACTTGCGTAAAACTAATTCTACGCAAAATCAATTAAAGATAAAGAACTAATCGTTGATAGTCTAATGTGATCATTCAAGCATTTTCATTAACCCGCAAAGCAGCTCATCTAAATCCGAATCTTGTAAAGAATAGCCTAGAAATAATCTCTAAGATATGATCTGCAATAATATTAAAAAATATTCTTACTTTATCTTGCTTTGAATCTGAATCCTAATAGAGCAAAACCTATATGTAATAAGGTTGCTAAAAAGCATAATACGAATAGTAGAATCAATGAACTTTATAACTAATGATTAAATCTATTAATCCAAACAATTTTTGCATCTTGAATTCAATATTATAAATACCAGACTATATAAATTTAGCTTCTTGAATTCGTAAAGTAAAATTAGACAATGCATAAAAGTAAGTTGTTCTCCGAACAAACTTAAACACTAATATCAATGCGAGAGTTTAATCAGTCAAAACAAGAGAGATTGAAATCATCTAATCCAAACCACAGCCATGCCTGATTTCTGTAGATTGTCTTTATTTGACTTTCTATTTATTTTCTTTTTGCCCTTATTGAAGTTTATCATTTGCTATATTTCCGTTGATCGACGTGTAGAAACCGATGCCCTTGACTTCGTCATCGCCATCGTCAGCCGCAACCCTCAACTTCGTCGTAAGTAGTGATTAAGCAAGGCAAGCACCCCTTTGACCATATTGATCCTAGTATTTAATTTTCTTTGTTTTACTAAACTAATTTATGCATGCGCTTACTTTTTGGTAAATTTGCTATTTTGTGGTACTGGTAATTATACCTGTTGTCTCATTAACCTTCTTTGATAATTATGGACATGTGAACCTTGATAACCATAGATTAAGGATAGGCATTACTTAATGTCATCATGGGTATATGCACTTACATATAATCCATGCTTAGAAACAACGATGAATCAATGATGATGATGATCAGATCAAAAGTTGTTTCTTGAGAAATGGAAAATGTGTTTGGGTATGATACTGTTGGTTGCTGATACTTTGATTAAAAACCCCAAAATAAAACTATGGTTTTGATGCGGGTGATTATTGGCAATAACCGGTTGTGCAAAGGGAATTGTACGTAGTGTAGGGTGAAGTATCGCCGTGTCTTTTCTAGGATTTATGCCTCGTCAGTTGCCTGTGGGATGGATGGGCACACTACCAGGCTTTGCTTCTTTTGCTGCCTTATACTCTGAGTTGTAAGATTTATATGTTTATTAGTTTCCGCTTAATTAATATAATGTATGGTTGTGATTCCAATTAATACAAGAGATGTATTTAATTGTGCCCTGTCTGGGGAATTGAGTTGAGTATGATGATTGAAATGTGTTTTAGTTCAGAATTGATGATTGAAATGTGTTTTAGTTGAGAATTGATGATTGAAATGTGTTTTAATTGAGAATTGATGATTGAAATGTGTTTTAGTTGCGAATTGATATTGCATCCTTGCATTCATGATATGCATTCATAAAAAGGAAGAGGCGACCCATGTCGATGCGGGCCTCTGTGTTCACACGTAGTGAACACGAAAGTCCTACCTCGTAGTCCCATTCATCGAGGTGAATGAGAGCGAGACAGTAAGAGTAGGCACCTTACACGGGATGGAAGGGATGTGAGGGTACACACCGACGGGTGGCACTCGGCAGTACCGGTACGTGCATCGAGAAGAGCATTCATATGCATTGCATCTTTAAGAATGAGTTTTGTGGTGATGGTATGTCAAGGAAGATTGATTTGAATTTGATGAATGAGTGCATTTCATTGCCTTGCTAATTAGGTCATATGACTGTTGTGGAGTGAAGTCGAGCTATGAACTCGACCTAAACTGATGAAAATGGTTTGGGTTGCAAAAAGGGGTGGTTGAGTCGGGAGACGTTGTGATTTAGCGTTAAGTAACGGTTTATGGAAGTTGATTGGTTTTATTATCAAGATGATGACTTGATTGCAATAATTTTTGGTATGGTCCAGTTATTGCTTTAAATGGGTATGGATGTTTATTGTCTGGAGATTGTTTTATTTGCATTACTTGCTCTCAGTTATTGCTTTAAATGGGTATGAATGCTTATTGTCCGGATATTGTTTTATTTGCATTACTTGCTCTCAGTTATTTGTTTAAATGGGTATGAATGCTTATTGTCTGGATATTGTTTTATTTGCATTACTTGCTCTTATGGTTAAGTTTTTGTTTTACTTACGATAAATTGGGTTTATTATTCTCGTACTTTCTTTGAGTTTAAACTCACGTTTGTTATTTAATGTTTGTAGGTGTTTTGAAGCGGCATGCATGGATGGGGTAATAACACAATTGTAACACCCCGCGTAAGCGACCGCGAATGCTACCAAAAACTCCAAATAGGAACGACACATCTCTGAAAAGGCGGAGCTGAATTTAATCCTAAACTCTTAACTGTCTAAAAAAAACTAAGCCAAAATTTACAAAATTTCGGCATGACTTCTCTAGAATAGAGGACATCCACTCAATGAGACAAAATAATAGCGGCAGAAGATATCATTCTAGCGAGGTCCTTAGTTAAGCAATCTCACACCCAATGAATTTAAGAACTCTCACTACGATGAATAATAAATTACAATCACATTAATTACATTCAGGTTTTGATGAATTGATTAAATAAATTGCTGAAGACCGCAGTCGTGCACGTGTTACTACTCCCATCCCGATGAATCAGCTTCAAGGTACCTAAGACAGGAAGCAAACAAGCGTGAGTCCAAGACTCAGCAAAGTGCAACAAATAAGAAACGCAATCGAATCCAACGAAATACCAAAACTTTGAAAAGTAACATATTCGAATACTTGACTGAACTTGGTAAATAAATGAACCAAACACTGATTCCAAATACCACAACCAACTCAGGAATTATTTAAACTGTACTCATACCTCGATAGCCACCTTTGGATGAGTCCACGACTCAATCCTCAATCTATAAATGCCATTAACTCCACGATTTACCATTTACAGTTTCTATTTTTGCTTTTATGCTCAAGTCTGAAGACATACAAAAGAAGAATCTCATATCCATACCTCACAATCAACTCACTAAACATGATTCATTATTATTATTGCAATGCAGATGCAAATATGCCATACCAAAAGAAGAATTCATATCCATACACCACAAAAAGAAGAATCTCATATCTATACATCACAATCAATGCATAAAACATGATTCATCATTGACAATGCAATGCAGATTGCACATATGCCATACCAAAAGAAGAATTCATATCCATACACCACAAAAAGAAGAATCGCATATCTATACATCACAATCAATGCATAAAACATGATTCATCATTGACAATGCAATGCAGATTGCACAATTTCCATGCATATCATGCATCGCGCATGCTCATCTCCTCTTTTAGCACATACCGGTATGGCCGAGTGCACACCCGTCGGTGTGCACCCTCTCATTCCCGTTCCACCCCGCGGTGGAGGGTGCCTACTCTTACTAACTCGCTCCCATACAACCACGTATATGAGACTACGAGGTAGGACTTTCGTGCTCACTACATGTGAGCACAGAGGTATCTGATCGAGAATGGGTCGCCTCTTCCATCATGAATGCACAAATGCAATTAACATAAACAAATTTGCAATCTACATTCAGTTCTCACATTTGCATCCATATTCTCAACAAATCTCATCAATATGGTCAATCTGTCATTAACACTCGCACCAAAGACATAATTAATTTTCAAGATAGCAAATCAACTTTTCCTATTAATCCAACCTCACAACTTAATTATTCACGTTCACCTCTCATAGTAGTAAGCAATCTTATGAACGTGTGATATAGCAATATATCCATTTGGCGATTGTACGGGGTCCAACAAACAACCCACAAAGCATTCACTCCAAAGATGCACTTTTCATAAACACATATATGAAAAAGGCCATTCTCAACTTTCATATCCATAAGGTCACATATTTCAGCAACACTCACATAACCGCCACAATCGCATATCATGTCCACAATTCGAGCTATTTTCATAACGCAAATCTTATATCTTCTATGTTCAAATTAGCCTAATCATACTAGGGGGCATCATCAAGGCATATATAAAATGTAACACATGGCAGATTGACAAGGCATATGATTCGTCAATCAACACACATAACAAACAAACAAACATTGATGCACTTCATATAATCTAGGTTTGAACGATAGCATAACCAATTAACCATTCCCATTCATCACATCGCAAGGAAAATCAAACATGAAAATATTAAAATAACACATGGATAATTATATGCTTGCAAAACCAAATGGCCACCTAAGCCACAACCGAAGACAATACACTTGCCTTCAACTCTCGAGACGGTGTGGCGAGACGAGATTGCCACCCCCGGTCACACCACCCGCACATGGATATAATCCACTCAAAAACACACCCACAATTCAACGCAAGACTCATAACTAAGTTGGCCGCCAACCTACTCCTAAAACCCAAAAAGCAATCGCCAACCAGGGCAAAGCACTTGGTAAAACGGGCATAACTCTCAAACGATTGAGCGAACACTACTACGGAAAGGGCATTTAGTCGGTCCAAAACTGCCTTTAGTACCGGTTTTGAACCAGTAGAATATCCGGGCCCGATGCTCAAGGGCATCGATCCGGTTCACTCACCCGTCTCGATAGAGTATCGATGCGGTTCAATTCACACGTGGCGGCATCGCCGAGAAGCGAGGACCTCATCGATGCGGTTGGTGTCTCCAACCGTGATCGATGAGCACCTCATCGATGCAGGTTGGTTTCTCCAACCTGTCTCGATGTTTTGTATATATCTGAGTCAATTTCTCCAATAGCTATTATATATATGTGTGTGTGTTAAATCACAACTAATTAAAAGCACGATAATCAATCATGCACTTTGCACGATAATTAAATCATTGAACATTCATTAACAAATTTAATTACATCTAATGTGTTAAAATATGTACACATATTTGTTCTTCACGCTCATCGTCTAATGTATCAATATATTTGTACACAACTTTAATTACAACTTGAGTTTTTTTTCCTTACATTCATCGGGATCTTTTACGCAGACGCTCTTGCTAGCGTGTAGATGTTGACCCCGACAGTTCACTGGTCCTTATCGAAGGGCACCACTGTTAAAATTTCGTTCGTGAAACTTCGCCTTTTGGATTTCTGACCTCATCATAAATAAAGCCGATGAGTTGTTCTTGAATTGCTCTCACTGCGTCTGCGGTGAGAGTTCGAACCTTCTTCCGCCAAATATTGAGGCACCTATCGTTAAGTCATTAACTAATCAATACTTGAATTTGTACAAGATATAAGGAGTACCTATACATCATTAAAGCTAGTAGTTATATTAACTCACCCCTTGTTGCCTTTTAGCATGCGATCGACGGCTCCGGTTTGGGTGTGCATAAACTTCGCATACATAGTAGCCGCATAAATTGTTACCCCCGGCCGAGTCAAGATCTCATGTGGAAAAAGTTGAAAGCGTGAAATGGATGCAAGGAAAATAAGTTAACTAACTAAAAAGCTAGCATTATGATATCGTGCACGAGAGGCAATTGTAATGTCAAATTCCTCATTGAATCATACGTTTTTATGCACGGAACCGTGTGAATGCACTACACATGTGATTACTTAATTGTACATGATTAGAATTTGTTTCAAATTGAAGGAAATAGAGATAGTATGATAATAAAAGGAACAAGAATTAATACCGGTTGAGCATGTCGATAAAGTTTTGATACTTTTCAAGCTGGTCTCCTTTGCGAGTCCATAATTGTGATCGAGCTACGATCTAGCTTCGATCATAAGAAGAATCCGGTGAAAACTATACATAGATGTGTCAACGTAGATAACTAGTTAGTTCTAACATCGTGTTATGAAAAAGGAGTAGAATGAGGTGGTACGAAAACACGTACTCAAATGAGTAGGCTAGATATATCTTTGACTTATATCTTTGACCCATTAAGCGCATTGAATATGTTTGTCTCTTTTCGCTTGGGTGATCTCTAACGGTTGTCTTGTTGATAACTCTTTGGGTCCATGAAGCCTATGTCGAAAAATCTGATCCTTTAAGCATCTTTGTATCTCCATGCTACATAAGAAATTAGTTAGGCTTGCAAGTTAGTATAGTACAAGGAAGTGCACGATAGTTTTTGCAAATAATTAAGACACTTACGAGTCCGACAACCCATCAAGCTCACGCCGAGGGCATCGTCTGCAGTATAGATCATATATGTAGTCCCGATCGACAAAAAATTCACCTTCACCATGAAAACAATCTTCTTGCTTAAACATCACAATGAACATCAGAGACCATGCTTGGTCGCGTCCAAGTACCATTCATGAAATTGCCGCATCTTTGTCGTTAGTCGGCGACTCCTCATGCCTGACCAATGACCCGCCCATTTTAAATAACCATTTTACTTGGGCAACCTCAATCTTTTTCGTGCCTAATATTTGATTTGCGGTAAGGCCAGTTTCATGGAAGAATTGTTGCATCTCCTTACTCTTCCCCTCGGTGACATCTTCTTCTTGGGGCATTCCTTACTCAATGTGCGTCGTAGTTTGATTGGCGAGGCATTTCTTTTTATCCTTCAAATTTTTAATAGTCATTAAGCCTTTATAAAATTCTTACATGCGGGTTGAACCTTCTTCTCTGGTGACTTGGGTTTAAGAAATTTAGTTACCTCTCCTTTTACCACCCTCTTGGTCTCCTCATCGTTCATATCATCTGGCGCCGGAAGTTCACCGGCTTCTTGGATTGGGTGGAGGACCCCGTCTTCTTGGGAGCTCTTGGTCGAGCTGGCTTCTTTCCTTGATCGGCGCCTTCGGGGAGGAGACGGGCTTGTGGCGCTTATGTGCGGGGAGGTGGTGTAGAGTCGGCGCCTTCTTGGGAGGAGACAGGCTTCTTCAGGGGCTTATATGCGAGGAGATGGTGTAGGAGATGGGCTTCTTGTCGGGCTTATATGCCAGGAGGTGGTGTGAGAGTCGCCTTCTTGGGAGGAGAGCGGGTTTTTCTCGGGCTAAGCTTCGTGTAGAGGACATGTCCATGTTATCTCGAAAAATTATGTACCGCTTATGCCACAGATGAAAGTGTGTCTTGCCTCTCCTAGCCGTAGTCCCGTCACCTCCGGGAGTTTGAGGTCAAGGTCCTCGCATTCTGGCAGACCTCCTCCACCGAGACCTTGGAGTATCCTAACTTGTATCGTTGGCCATGGATAAGCTGCCGGCTCTAATGGGTAAGCCATACCATCGGCCGCCTTGAAGGTAAGGTTCCGCACTTGGATATGCAGCTCACAAGGTGTCCGTGTGTGATGTCGCTCACGGATACTTGTCCAAGTCCGCTCTCGCCACCCACGGAAGCGCGGTGCTTCCTTTGCCCGGAGGGGTCGATGATGTCTGGATTACTTGGAGGTTCTTGGTCTGTCTCATGTTGTTGGCTCAAGGCTAGCGCACCTCTTCTTGGATCTCTTCTTGCATTCTCTCATTTGTTTGATTCAGCGTTCTTCAAGCGCACTAAGTTGTTGTGTCTGCCGAGCCTTGCTCCTCGCCCACTCCTATAGGTCTCGGCGTCCCCAGTGAAACCACCCTTCCACGGGACAACACCGACGCCTGGTACGTCCGTGGTGCTCTGATTTTGCAAGGCCCTTGTTAGCTCGTCGTTCTCCTGTTTGGCACAAAGCTACCCCAGGAAGTCTCCTCGATGGGTGTACAAGCCTTCAGCCACATCTCTTAGCACCTCCCCAAACACAAGATTGCCGTTATCATCAAGGGCGCCGCCGTGAGCATAGAACCATTGTTTTGCTCTGTCGGGCCAATCCGTTATTCTTGGTAAGATACCCTTCGCTAGCAAGTCCTGTTCCCTCTTCTCCCATTTTGGTATTGCATGGCGGTAACCACCAGGGCCGAGTCGGTGGTGATAATTCTTCTTCGTGCATTCACTTATTCTTCTCACTCAAACTTTGACCTTCGTCCAAAGTCTTGTATCTCACAAACACATCGGTGATCTTGCAACTTTGGGTGCTTGTTGAAGTCGAGCGTTCGATTCTTCTTGATATACTTCGTGTTGACTTCTTTTTATAAGTGCCGAATCGACCGCCATCTTCTTGAGAGTGTAACTCTTCACCTTCTCTTCGGTCCCTTGGGGAAGGTGAATGTCTCCTTCACATCGTTCCAAAGCATGTTCTTCGTATCTTGAGGACTGATCCCATTTTGCTATGCTAATTGCCACGTGGTCCCTAACGTGCACGCCAGCATGCCGAATTGAGCGCCCAAGCGCCCCAGGGTGCAAGAGGTCGGCCGATCTCGCCGACTTCGGTGATAACATGTCTTGCCTTCTTCTTCTTGCTTGGACCTCGCCGGCGTGATTGCCCGCTGGTTGACCGATCTGAAAGCATGGTACAATCATGAACAGGTCGAGATGTTGGCTTAGCATGGTAGTGGAACCGACAATCATGAATGTGATCGATTGTTACCTCGCCGACCTCATCGTGCTCTCTGAGCTCATTGGCCTCGGTGGCGGGTGCGATCTCATTGACCTCGGTGGTATGTGCAGTTCGCCGTCTCATGATCATCACTTCCGCAATCAAACTTCTCATAAATTCTTCTTCGTCAATCGTCATTTCTTAGGCTAGAAGAAGCATCGAAAATTAACGAAAATAGATCACATTTCATGTAAAGTCGATGGTACTACTCTAAAACGACTTGGAAGACGGTAGGAAGAGATGGTAGAGAGGATGGGCGACGCCAAAGATGTTCCTAATGTAAATCAGCACAAGTATACTTATACGATGGTAATTTTGCTAGAGTTGAGAGGAAATCAAGTGATCGATGTTGTGACCTCATGCTACAAACATGTGCACATGTAACTTTAAAATGATACTTATACATTAGAAAAATTCATATGATACATATACATCTCGAAATGAAAAAATAATATGAAAAATTTATATATACTCAAGAATATATTTGCTTAATGAAAAAATGAATCATTCTTATTATCACTAAAATGATTTATGAAGAAGAGGAGCGGAGGAAGTTCATGAAGACATGGATGTGGCAGAAGAAGACAAGAACTAAGTCCATGATAAGCGAGCTCGCTTGAAATGGACTTAGTTGATGACTTCTTGCGTACATCCATGTTCATTGCTTCTTGCAGCTCCTCTTCTTAAATCATCTTAGTGTGGACTAAGAATGATTCATTATTTTTATTTATTCAAGCAAATATATTCTTAAGAATATATGAATTTTTTCATATTATTTTGTACAATTAGATCAAATTCATTATATACCAAGAGTTACAAAAGAGAAAATTCGGACAAGTTTAAGATCTTTAAACTTGTCTCAATTCTCTCTTTAAACTTGTCCTAATTTTCTCTTTTTGTAACTCTCATTATATAATGAATCTGAAATTAGAATAATTCACATGATACATATTCATTTGACATGATACATATACATTTCAAACTTCACATATACATAGAAATCTCACACATACATAGAAATCTCACATATACATAGAAACCGATCAATAAAAATAGAAATTTCAAAATTCACGTAAATTAGAATAATTACATATTCATTTGACATGATACATATACATAGAAACCGATCAATAACAACATGATACTAATGTCAATTGCTCTCTTAATCATGTCTCTGAGAACCAGTTTGGTTGATAACTTGTGCTCTCAGATTTTTGGGTGAAAAATTGAAGATTAGATCTTCAATCCAATCACAAATCAGCTAGACAATTAATTTAGCAAGTTAGGCCTCAAACCCTTACCTTCCTAAGCATACACAGTAATGAGCAGACTAAGGTATGGGCAAACAATAGCACATATACATAGAAATCTCACACATACATAGAAATCTCACATATTTTTTAGAGCAAAAGGACATCAAGATCCAATGTCCCAGTTTCAATTAAGAAACTAGCTAAAGCGCCCATCATTTATAACATCACAAAAGACACTTAACAACCTACCGAATAGATCGGATCACCAAAACAAAAACACAGCTAACATAGCAAAATGCTAGGAGATCAAGACCAAACATCGAACCATTGCCGTGACCATACTACCAATTAACACTAGCATTTTCGGACGTAAATTAGCAACCCAGAGGCGGACAAGAAATCTCACATATACATAAACCGATCAATAAAAATAGAAATTTCAAAATTCACCGTAAATTAGAATAATTCACATGATACATATTCATTTGAGCATAAATCGAACAAAGATATGATCTAATATCAAAGTATACAAACTCATGAACAAGTATCTCGTAGCATTGCCTAACAATGACAAGTATAAGGGACATCACAACTAGTATAGTGCTCTAGTTGTTAATTTGTATTGTTCTCGAGATAACGGGTTGCCTTAAAGACCGCCTCTCACAAGGGACAAAATCATTGACCAATTTGTGACAACCTTATTGAAAATAAACAATATTTCAACACTTTAATGATAAGAGAGTAATTAATTGAGAATTGAATGCTAATATATATCTAATGAATCAGTGCACGCAAGAAAGCGCCGACAGATAATGGAAATAAGCTTGCTAATGATAAGTGAATTAAACAGAGACAACAATTTAATCGGTTTCAACAAATAGCGAAATTAGAGAATACCGATAGCAACAAGGTGATTCCGTAACTTACAAAGAAGAAGATCTAAAGCATACCGTAACAAGATTCACATGGCATACATATATTAGAATTGACAAGTTAACAAATTAACTACTCAATTAAATGTCGATTAAAGATTGTTGTTGTCACAAATGGTCTTGCTAAACCAATCTTCATCGAACAATAATCCCACTCTTGCAAGGTCCCCAAGTCTTGTAGATCGCCCCTTGCAAGCTACTAATGTATAAAGATGCATACATGTAGCTCGTAATTAATGTTTTAAGTTCATATTTCAATTCAGATCAAGACAACGATCGCAAGCATGAATGTTGGATCAAGATTCAAGTGATAAACTAACATGCAAGACTAATGTACCTAAGGCCTAACTCACGATTAATTATCATACTCATTAAACAACCCATAATCATCACAGAGCACACCAATCAATGATACTCCTCCGGTCCTCCGAATCAATCCACCACCCGAATCAATCCCGGCAAGGATCAAATGCAGATTCGAGAAAACATTTCAATCTTCCAACTACATACTCCCTCGGTCCCGAATCAATCGAATGGCTTTACCACTTAAACCTAGGTTGGCTTTTACCGGTTCTTGCTCATACAAGGCGGAGGCTCTACTGAGGTGAGGAAGACGGAGGCGTGGTCGCCCGAGGCGAGGAGGAATGCGCGCAAGCCGGGCGGGAGGCGCTTGGTGGGCAATGCTTGAGGCGAGGACTACGTGGCTGGCGCTGCAGGCGATGGATCTACAAATGAAAGCGGGAGGAGGCGCAGTGACGGCAGGCGCGGGGTCATCGGAGGCAGGAGGACGGCGCAAGGGTCGTTGGAGGCGCAGGAGGTCGTCGAGGTCTTGCAAACGAAGCGGAGGAGGAGGAGATTGGGGAACAATGGCGGAGTAGCAAATATTGGGGAAGAAGAAGGGAGGGGAGGCTTTATAGGACAATGTCCCAGTTGGTATCTTTAACGGATCGATTTTTCAAGATCATCAGATTCTGTTGGATACACCAACCGATCGATGAAGTCAACCGGCATAGCTTCTAGGCACTATCGGATCTTGTTCGTGTCTTCAACAAGGACCGATGTGAATACTTTCTCCCTTGGCTATGCACGAGGCCTTTTCCTTTTTTTTTTTTTGTGTTTAATGAATCTTTTTTCAATAAACAATCGGTTTGTGTATCCAACAGGGACTAATAGTGCCTAGGGCTCCCGATTCCTGAGCGCCAAATCGAGCCATCACCCCGATTGTTAGATATCCAGCAGGTGATGTGAGGCATCGATCCCGATGTGAGAGGATCGATCCCTGTTGGATACACCAACCGAGATTGTTTATCTATTAAATCGCTGATCGTTTTGCCTTCCCGCTTCTAGAACAGAACTTCCCAACGCAAGTTTGCGAATGAGCTCCTCCGACGCAATGAGCTCCACCCAACCTCCAATTCCTCCTCCAATGGCTCCTCCAAAGAGCTCCTCCGATAGCTCCAGCTCACCGACGCCGCCACCTCCGCCAAACCCGGCATGACCATGCGCCAATGGCTGTGGCGCTCACGCAGCGCCATCTCATTCTCCACGGCCAAGCTTCCGCTTCTTCGACCGCAGACATCCGCTTCCCCTCCGTCGACTCCGCCTCCGATCGCGCTCCTCCGATCGACTCACCTCCTGCCCCTCCGACGACTCGCCTCGCCTCGCCGAAGAAGCGTCCTCCTTCCTCCTCCGACGACGACGAGTACGACTTCGGAGGGATATCGCGATCACTGAGCTGGACAATGATCCAGCCATCAAGGCTGCTCGAGCGAGGACCGGATGTACAGAGCGAGGACGACGACGCACCTCCCGCCACCCCTCCCACGACGATTTAGTAGCTAGCTAGTCTTTTGTAGTTAAAGTATTTTTGTAATGCTTCTTATAATGCAATCTATAAAGCATTATAATGCTTCGATAATACTTTTGTTATTATCTTCTTATATATATAGTGCAATCCTACTTTTTAATTATGTCGCATTTGCTGATTTGAATTGATCGATCATCACAGACGGCCTGCTTTTCAAACCGTTTGTGCTAATCGACATGATTGAATGTTGTGGAATCTTCAAGTTCGAGGAATGTTGGTTGCTTAAGTAGTTCAAGAATGGTTGATTTGCTTAGAGTTGAGTTTCGAGAATTCAAAAGATTTTGGCGCTGCTCAGGAAGAAGCTATTATGTTGATGTTTTGTTGCAAAAAACAAGAAGTCATTATGTCCTCGTTCTCGATCCGAAAATACACAAGTATTAGTAGTACGGTTTTGTCGGTTAAAACTGCTTGGTGTTTTAGTCTTGCCACCGATAAGTGGTTGAAAATACACAAGTATTAGTAGTAAGGGTTGTTTAGTTGATGGTTTTGAGCTAAATATGGTAGATCTTGAACCACTAGAGAGAGACTTTGAACAATATTGTTAGTCAAATATTAGTACAATTTCAACACAAAATACAGAGCAACAAGAGAACCACTAGAGGAATGTGATCAACTAGTATGTTAGTAGTCTATTACAACAAAAGAAAGCAAAGCAATCCTTATTTGCTAACACACTTTGCTTTTTACAAGTGATCCTTCATTATGATCGCGCAAGGCGTCGTGGGGAGTTTCCTCTGTATCATTCGGGACACTAATGTCTACGCCCACCGTGAAAGGAGGCGCTCGTCAACCGATTATACTCTTCTTCGCCCTGCGGACGCCTCAACTCCGACAATCCTTCTTTCTACTGGAAGAACCACGTGCGCTTTGGCCGATCGCTATCGCTAGTCTTCTCCTTCGCTTTTTCGGTTTGTTGTCCATGTCCATCACATAGAATACATGTGTCACATCATTAGCGAAAGCACGAACGGTTCGTCCCTATAGGCCACTTGCTTGAGGTCCACAGCTTGTCATACCATACTTATCGATATCCACGGTGTCGGTTTGACCCATTGGCACCAAAGCAGAGGGACTTTTAATGGCCCGCATCAGCTCCCAGATCTCCTCTATGAAACCATAGTAGGTGTCCATCTTTCCATTTTGTCCAAGGCATCTATACTGGACGCCCTTTGTTTTGGTTGGTGCTCTTGCTATCACAGGTTGTCGTGTAAAATGTGTACCCATTTATCTCATACCCTTGGAATGATATGATTGTTGTGGACGGTCCTCGAGCCAAGAGTTTCAATTGTTCATCGCTCATCGCTTGCCCAACATTGCTTTTGTAACCAAGCTCCGAAATGATCCATTTGCTCCATCTGCGATCCACTTATCTCGACTTCTCTGGGTATTGGGCGCCAGAGACTCATCTCGTGATCATAGATATACGGAGCTACTCTGCTTGCTTGTTTCAATACCGTGAAATGTGCTTGTTTAAATGCAAGTAGATCGTCGCTATAGGATTCTTTTCTCCTAAAGTCCCTTTTCCTCAGCCTCCTCCTCATGGCGTGATACAGGACGCCAATCAGATTCAGATCATCCATGTAACTAACACAAAACTCGATCACCTCCTCAGGTCGACACCTCGCGCAATGACAATGCGCTTTCTCGGCGAGACCTTATTCTGAACATACTTCTTTAGGATACCCATGTACCTCTCGAAGGGAACATATTGTGGAGGAACACAGTCCGAGAATTTCTATCTCTTTAACAATGTGGACCATGAGATGGACCATAATATCAAAGAAGGATGGAGGAAGATCATCTCAAGGCTAACCGGACTATTGACCATGTCATCATGCGACTAGATAACTTATTCTGCTCGATGACCTTCTCATGACACCGCGTTGAAGAACGAACACAGCTTTATGATTGTCCTCGCACCCAATCTGGCGTAATACCTCGCACCGCCATCGGAGCAATCTGTCATCAACACATCACAATCATGGGATTTTATGTGTGCGATTTTATTCTCTTTCATGTTTATGAGTCTCCTTATGTTAGGAGAGTATCCGGAAGGACCTTCACACTATTCAAGAACTTAATCATGTTTTTTCTTCTTCCTTGCTCGAGTGTAGCTCGCGGGGTGGAGGTAATGTTGTCCTTTCTCTCTCTTTCCGGATGTAGGTCGTTCACGAGTCCCAATAGTCAGAGGTCCTTTCGCTTGAAGTGTATCTTTTGACTTCTGGTACATATCTAGGAAACCTAGTAGGTTCACGCATATTCTTCGTGATATGCATGAAGTCCAAAGTGAGTGGCGGACCTCTAAGTCTTTCCAAGAAGGTAAGTCCCAAAATATTGACTTCTTCTTCCAAATGGCCTTCGTGTGACCTTTGTTCAGTGACAGTTTGCTACCAAGACCTTTTCCAAATACTACTTTCGATCCTTTACCAAAGAAAATACAGCGTGCGTCCATTGCGATGCATGGGCTTTTACGCTTTCTTCTTGTCCCATCAAAATCTCTCACCTTCCTCCATAACGGGTCCTTCATATGGAGGAACCTACTAGGCCCATGTACACAACCTTCGAGAGTTTTTAGGTACTTTGTCCGTATCCTCTAGCAAAGGATGCGGGCTTTATATCCTTTGATAGATAGGCCGATAGATTACCAAGCGCAGCCACCGTTGATGGTTACGAATAGCAATGCACGAGAGTGAAGTGCTCTTTTGTACTCATCCCATACAAGTACACCATCGCTCCACAAGTTGTTAACAGATCTTCAACCAACGGTTTGAGGTACACATCAATGTCGTTTCAGGTTGCCGGGCCTTGGATAAGCAATGGCATCATAATGTACTTCCGCTTCATACACGCCAAGGAGGAAGGTTGTAGATACATAGAGTCACGGGCCAAGTTCGTGGATCTTTGCTCATATCGCCGAACGGGTTCATCCCATCCGCATTCAACCCAAACCTTATGTTCCTTGCATCCTCAAAGAAAGTCCGGGTATGTTCTATCGACTTTCCTCCACTGGGAGCCATCGACAGGTGCCTTAGCCTTCCGTCGCCCTTACGGTCTTCCTTGTGCCAGCGATCATCCGGCATGCGCTTTGTTCGCAAATAAACGCTTCAACCGGGGATTACAGAAATACCACACCACCTTAGCAGAGGTCTCTTCTTCACTTGCCCTCTACCTCACCAGGTCATCACGCTGGTCTTATACCGCAAGTTTTGCACACCGGACAAGCTTCCTAATCCTCATACTCATTGCGATAAAGGATACAATCATTACAACATGCATGTATCTTCAGTACCTCCAACCCCAAAGGGCGCATAACTTGTTTGGCATCGCACGTAGTTTCGGCAAGGTGTTCCCCTCGAAGTAACTTCTTTATGAGGCATAACAACTCGTCGAATCCTTATCGCATAATCCATTGGTCGCCTTCCATTGCATCGTTCTAGTGTGGTACGCAACTTTTATGGCCCTATCGACGCTTTGGGTACAACAAATGTTCCGTGGTCCTCCCATAGGCGCCGAACTTTTCAATCTGTCTTTCATCGATGTATTCTCCTCTCCATCACGCAAAGATCCGGTCTAGGTCATCATCACCACACTCCCCAATGTATCTTCGAACAAACCGTGTTGACCGTGCCCCGATATTGTTGTCCGCTTCTTCTTCTTCACCGCCTTCCTCAGATAATCTCTTCTTCACCGTGCTTGGTCCAGCAGTATAGTTTGACATGAAACCTCTTGTGAGCAAATGAAAGTGAAGGTGGCTGGATTTTGGCCACTCCTTCTCATTCTTGCGTCTATGCATGGACAGATATGTAGCCCGACGTCGTGTGTGCATCGCCAAGACGAAGAAAATCTTGCAAACCCCGCAAGAACTCAGGGAGCGCCGATCCATGTACATCCATCGCCGGTCCATCTACATTATGTTACATCAAGATAACTGTTACCTCATTTTTCGATAATGAATTGTTGAACCAAAACCTAAATATTAGCTAGATCCACACCTTCAATCCGAGCTAAATAATAATCTAAGCAAAATATAAACCCACACAACAAGTTTTTGCAACCTACAAAAAGAATTGGTCGATCGAGTCTGATTCAAAATTTGAACAAAATTCACGACAAATTTTGTTTTGCAAATTCTGTTGAAATTGTAACACCCTAAAAATTTCTAAATTATTATTCAATCATTTATTTTTATCTAAATCTCTAGCACTTAATTAATGATGTTTTCAAAAATAATTTGTCGATGGAAATTAAAACCAAAATTATACTAGAAGTAATTTTCTAAGTTTAAAATATTCCAAAGTATTTTTGAAAACTTTTCTCAAATATTGAACTCATTTTATATTTTCTATAAAGCCATTCATATTTACGATATTATTTTAATTGCAAATGAATTTAAATTTCTTCTTTTCCACATAACCATTGCCATTTGAAGATCCAAAACTCCATGATTTCCATGCACCATTCTCCCCCGACTACGCAACCAAACCTCATCCTTCATCGATCGATGGAACTAAAACCTAAATTTAAGCTAGATTCACACATTAAATGCGAGCTACATTATAATCCAAGCAAATTCTAAGCTTACACAACAAGTTTTTGTATCCTATTTGAAAAGATCAAGCTAGATCTCTACATTCATATTAATCTTTCATCAATCATGGGAAAAGATCAAATTTTTTTCATAATTCAAGCAAAAAGAGGCTCCATTTAACACCAAATGATTTGAGGAATGATGTTACTAACCTTAGTTACCTTGGTTGCGAGTAAAATGACCAAAATTTTTGAAATTTGGGCAGCACCTCCTCTACATTCATAATCTTTGATCAATCATGGGAAAAGATCAAATTTTCTTCATAATTCAAAAAAAAGGGCTCCATTAATTAACACCAAATGAAGTGAGGAATGATATTACTAACCTTAGCTACCTTGGTTGTGAGTAAAATGACCAAAATTTTGAAATTTTGAGCAGCACCTCCCTCCCTTCAAGCTCTTGGTCAAGCTCCACCGTTCTTTTTCGCCAAGACCGAATGATCTCGGTCTAGCAGAGCGGGAGGAGGAAGAAGTTTAAATTGGGACTCAGATGCAGTTGAAGACACGAACCAGCATCGATGTGATCTCATCAAGATACAGTTCGTGTCTTCAACGGCATTTAATCGCTTCCTCAAGCAGCTGCTCAGAGCTATTGAACGGGAATGATCTAACTATCAGATCTTGTTCAGACTCAACCCAGATTGATGGGCCAAGAGCAAAGGTCGGTTCTCGTAGTAGTGGAAACTTGCGATTCTGGACTTCATTGAAAGGTAATTCGATTATCTATAACTTTTTCTATAGCCAATCGAATCGAAAAGCATCGATTATTCCCCAGATTTGCGGCGAACAGCAGACAGACAGCATAAAAATACTTCGCTTCTGGACAGCACGCGTAAAATAACCATAACTTTCAAACGGCTGAACGAAACTTGTTGATTTTGGTCTCTATTGAAAGGTAATTCAATTATCTACAACTTTTGTTATAGCCAAACCCCCAGGAAACGCTTGCAAAATTTTCAAATTGCAGCTCTAACCGAGGACAGAAATCTGCCCGAACCGAAAACTCCCAAATTTCTCTAGTCTCTCCATTTCCCAACCCCCAACAACTCAAAATCATGAACCCCAGCTAGACATTAACACAAACACCTTGCATGCAAGCAATTAAATCCTCCAAATACCTAGGGTTTTACCTCAAGTCTTACTCATGGAGGAGAGAGAAGGTGGGGAAAGTGCTAGGCTTGAGAAGGGGTCGCCGTGGTGGCCGGAGGAGGTGGGGTCACGGCTCTTCTTTGCTTGCCGCCAAGATGTCTGCTGCTCCTTCTTCTGGCCGATCTGCGTGATCCGCCGACCGAGGAGGAGGAAGTGAGGGGGCGCCGATCGCAGAGGAGAGACCGGCTAGGGAGTTCTTGGCGCCACCTGGGAAGAAAAATGTTCGCCAAGGAGCAACGCCAGAAAAATGGGAAAGGAAAGAAAGAGGAGGCGCAGGCTTGGTTGGGAAAACCGCCTCCACACATTTCACCACACAAAGGAGGAGAGAGAAAGGTTACGTGAGGGAGGGAAATTCTAAAAGCCCTCCAAACCAAAAATCCATCTTTACCCAAAAGCGCCACCCAAATAATTTAATTCTTGGCGCGATAAGACAAAATGAGGATAAACAACTTGCCGCAGAACTAAACGGCTCGGAGAAAACAACCATTCCGATAAATATTTCACGGAAAAACTCAAAACCTTTAATAAACTGCGAGCGACAAAACTTTTCTCCAGAAGAAATCCTTGAATCAAGAAAATGAAGACAACTCCGGCCAAAAAAACTCAGGAAAACGATTTTGTATTACAACAATCACGTTGCATCACCATCATTCCATCATATCAATTATAGTTCTGTTCAAGCTCATGTAAAATTTTTGTAAAAGGTTGTTTGCGGTCATGTTTAATAAATTCCCTGTCCTGTAATAACTATGTGGTGGAGTTTATTAAATTTCTATAGAATGCGTGATTGGTTAACTAAGGACTGCTAGAATAATATTATACAAAGAAAATGTTTTCATCACGAGTGGATGTCCTAGTTTTAGGGAGGTGCTGCCAAAATTTTTAATAATTTTACAACCTCCGCTTGCTAGTTGCTTTGCTAATATTTATTCTTAGTGATTTGTAATTGGTGGTGCTAGAGGTGTAACATTCAGGGCACGAGGTACCGGGGTGTTACAAAGTCGTGCACATAATGCAAGTTTATCATACTATATGCATAGCTTATTCCAAAGGAACGACTAATACGGTTAATTTTGCAATAAAGCTCTATTTACGAAAGAATAGCATAGATAGATTAAAAAGACATTAAAACAAATAAAAAAAATAGTAAATTTCTCAATTGTTTCCCAATTAAATCAACTCAATCCTTAAATCAAATTCCAACAATCCGAAGGCATACAGCCTCCATCCCCAATTCATTTTGATAAAATCTAATCCTTAGCTGTAATCACCGAGTAATACTCAATACCGTGAGCATAGCTATTTGAATAGATTTTATACTCTACAGAGGTTATGCACTTTACCCACACGACATGATCATCTCTTGTTGTCAAGCTATTGACGCACTTTCTTTGGTGTGTCGGCAGAGAGATCATGACAAAGCTTTTAAATTGCTCTGTGCAAATCTAGTACTACTCGCCAAGATTTCAACACTAATGGGACTGGTTACCACATCTAGGGCCCCCTCTTGCACTATGTGAGCCAGCCCATGCGAGGATTGGTTACCACTACCCAGGTCTCACACCACCACTAGTTGTATCAAAGTTTAGACATAACAAATTAATCAACTAGATCCGTCCCATTTCAGACATGTGGTTGCATGATTGACTTAGGTCAAATGGTTGCAAGGTTAAGTCCTTAATTGACCAAGACAAGACTAACAAAAAATTCACTGTAACACCCCGGCACCCCGTGCCCCGAATGTTACCCTCACTAGCACCAATAATTACAAATCCACTAAGAATAAGACTTAGCAAGGCAAGCTTAACAACTAGGAGATTGACGAATTTACAAAAATCCTAAAGACTTCCCTAAAACTAGGACATCCACTCAGACAGACATGAAAACATTTGCAAGATATATACTATCATTCTAGCAGGTCCTTAGTTAATCAATCACACACATCCAATAGAAACTAATAAACTCCACCACAAATATTATAGGACAGGAACTCAATAAACATAATCGCGAACAAAGCCTTTACAAGAAGTTTCACGAACGGTTAAGATTAGAACTATAGTCAATATGGTGGAAAGGTTATTTTGCAAAACGTGAGTGTGCTACTACCCCCATCCATGCATGCCGGTTTCAAGGTACCTGCGACAACACAAACAACAAGCGTGAGTCGGTGACTCAGCAAAGTACACGAGAATCGAAATTCCAAATTAACATAAGCAACACAAAAGCTTGACCATAAGAGCAAGTAATACAATGAAACCGCAATCGAACAAAACACACTTATACCCATTTAAAGCAATAACTTAACCATATCAAAAGATTACCGCAATCACGCCATCAACTTGATAGTAAAACCACTCAACGTAAAAAGAGGCATCACGGGCGCTAAGTCACTACGCTTCCGACTCAACCACCCCTTGTTCCAACTCAAACCATATTCATCGATTTTATTAGAAGTTCAAAACCCAAATTTCACTTCACTTAGATTCATACAACATAATTAGCGAGCAAAGAAAAGAAAAGCGCTAATTCATCAATTCAATTCAATCTCCCCTTTGAGTTGAATCCACGACTCAACCTTCAAGTACCATAATCATCATCCATATGACACACCATTTACCACAACACTCATTATTAAAGATGCAATACACATGAATGCTCATTTCCATGCTCGATCGTAAGATCGCCGAAAGTGCCCACCCGCTCGATGTGCACCCTCACGCCCTTCCATCCCGTGAGATGGAAGATGCCTACTTTCTTTATCGCCTCGCCCCATTCACCTCGATGAATGGGACTACGAGGTAGGACTTCCGTGTTCACTACGTGTGAACACAGAGGCCCACATCGGAATGGGTTCGCTTCTTCCATTATGAATGCACAAATGCAATTAACACGTAATGGACCGCAAACTTTCATTCATTGCCAACACTAACATAACTATAACCACATATTATATACAAGCATATATGTAAATTTATACATATATACATAAAATTCCCATACTACATAAATATATATACATGTGCAAATGTTTGTGTGTGTATATATATATATATATATATATTTATATAAACACAAGGTCAGTCATACATGCACACACACATGACCATGATTTAAAGAAGTATCACACATAATTGTATGGATCATGGCGCAGCTCTACACATTCACATACTCTAAGCAAGACTTTCATTTAGAGAAACCTCATACACACATATAAGTAGGACTTCACATAGACACATTAAGACTCAAAGAATGTATGTACTTATATAAATAGACTCTTGGTTAACCCACATTTCCACAAGCACAAACAAGCATACATATATATACACACAAAATTCAGCAAAGACATTGATTCGCACATACTCAATTCCATTCTCAGACGGGGCATAGTTAAGTACAATACTTGTAAATTAACCACCAAGATCCATGTACCCCATACTAGCCACTCAACGCAATAATAACAAAGGCACAAGAACTCACCGATATTAAGGCTTACTAGTGACCACTCAATCCAATAGCTATTTATGTCCTCGAAGGACGATCACCAATATAACTCATACTTCTGCAACAATCAATAGAAATTAGCCATGAACAGATAAATAACGCATTTAACGACTCAATTAGACACATTACTGTTGTACTTGGCTTTTACCAACGCTGGAGGCAACGCTGGGTCGAGACCACCTTAGAGGCACTCCTTGAGCTTATACGACTAAGCTGCCATCCAATGGAGTCAAAGAAAAGGGCAGGATTAGATAAGGGAGCAAGAAGACCACCATCTTCTGCTTTTAATCTTCTCCTATTGCCCCTTTTATTACCAATTTACTAGAGATAAATACTAATCACTCATACTAACACAGCTTGAATACACACACACACACACATAATTAATCCACATTTCAAACAACTTGAGAATCTATTGAGAGTAAAGACTGAAACTAATCTAATAACATGCTTGCACGCCCTAGTGTTCCATTCCTTTAAATAGCAGATTTAGTAACAATTAACACACAAACATATATGCATTACAAACCAACCACTTGAAATGTAACTATACCAAAAACAAGTCAAACCAAGAAATGGAGTAAATTGACCAAAGCACATTGCTCGTCTACCTCCGACACTTCAAAAACAAGCACTAACTTAATAATCGAGCATCCAATGTGAGCTAGAACCGATAATATACTAGATTATCCTAACAGGTACCATGAATACTAACTTCTTGTACGCACAGTGTTTAAGCAATAATGCCTCCCTAATATGCATAGATGTTGTTTTAGAATTTTAAATGTCCTTAGTGAGCAAAATCTCACGTTATAACTAAACATCAAGATGTTCAAGGATTAGATTTTAGCACACACATGACCACTATTGAATCAGTGGACATGAGCTTGCGATAGTAACATTCTCAAAGATGCAAATCTAGCAATGTATAAATATTTGGATCGACAATTTAGAAACATAATAATATATAACATAAATACAGATTCTATTTTATCAAAGCAAGAGGAGAATGCTACACGAAACTAGCTCTATATTACCAAAGATTAAGTAGTCTTACCAAAATCACAAAAATCTAAAACTAAATATCGTGGCTCATGCAATTTTAAGAGTAATCTAGATAAAAGTTAATAGATATGCTATCAACAAGAGGCATCTCGCTTATCCACTTTTTTTCTTTTTTCGTCTTTTTAATGAACATAACAAGCAAGCAGTTTATAAAAGGATTTCTTTTTGTTATTACATCAATGAGGAATTCAGCCCTGGAATTCCAAATGGTTCCCATCCAATTACTATGTGCTATCTGAATCTTGGTAACTCTGAAAAAAGTGTACAGATCTCAACAACACTGCATCAAATGCCAACTTCATCCACACAAGTTCTTACTTAACACAATAACTCAGCCATTTACATATCAATATTAGTTGTATTCTCGCTGAGTCAATTAATACTTCATTCCTTCATATATGCCCCAAAATCTAGCCATAAAGTCGCATACAACTCACAGCTACAACACATGGGTGGGCTAATAATGTGCTAATACCAAACAAAGTTTCAGTGGATTCGACCAACATCATGTGAATACATATCAACCATAAGTATTTATTCAACAAATTACTATGAACCCACCGCTCTCAATCGACTCAAACACTAACCACTACACATACGCACACCTCATAGCCAATTCACACACACAGGGCAAGCAAAACCATTTCAACTCATGAAAACCTAGCTAGGCATTTCATCAAACACCCTTCATGTAAGCTAATCCCAATTATACCTCAAAGCCAAATCCATGAAGGGAGGAGTGGAGGAGCCGCCCGGCTGCCGGTTAGTTCTGGCCCGCCGAGAAGGGAGGAGGAGCGCTGGCCGGAGCTGGCCCGAAGGGCACCAGAGAAGAGGTGGCGCCGCCGGCTGCCACTCCTTGCTTCTGCCGCCGCCGTCAGCCTGTCAATGCTCAGCCACCAAGGAGGACACAGGAGAGGTGCTGCAGACCGAGGAGGCGATCAAGTAGGGCTGCCGTTGCCCAGGCGCCACCATGAAGGAGCCAGGAGGGCTCTACCGAGGGAAGAGGGAGGCGGCCGAGGAGATGGGCCCATGGCTGGCCGGCAGAAGACGCCAGGACTCCGCCAGGGAGAGGCCAGAGCGCCGGCCAGGGAGAGGCCCCGGGCAACCAAATCGGGAGGAGGAGGAGGAAGTCAGTAAGGGAGGGGAGACGCCAGTAGACGGGTGGAAGGGGAAAATATCTGGCCGGGACAATGACTAGCAGCCACACAAATAAAAGGAGATGAGGCTAGGTGGAAAATGATCTGCGGCATTACATTCACCATTTCCATAAATCATCATATCCATTAAAAACAATATGACCGCCTAAATGCCACATTGGATCACCACAAATTCTTACCACTTGCCTCAGTCTAAATCATTTTACCACCCCGGTTGATTACCAAGCACCACATGCCATTAACAAGTAAACATCGTTGCGTGACATTCGTCATCACTGCAACTCAACATCATTGTATATGACAACACCTGACACACCAATTTATAATCATTTTCCATATTCCATTAATCAAGATTAACTTTTGGTAATCCGAATACATGATCACATGGCATGGCTAAGCAAACTATCCTGATCTAACCAACCCATGTTAATTGTTAATATTAACCAACAATGACAAACCATTCTAGGGTGGCAAATGATCATGGCATACAAGTGATAAGGTAGGGTATAGATCAAGTAGGTAGATTAACTAGATCCCAAACTAGTTCAAAACAATTGTACACATAAAATAGCATGCATAAAGTAAAACAACATAGCAATTTTATAAACCGGGTTTGACATAATCAAAGAACAACTTGCCTTCCAAAAACTTTGACTCCTTGACCACAAACTCACCAGGCAATACGACATCCACGTGAAACGAATGAAAAAGCAATAAATACTAAAAATAGAGAGCAAACTTAACTTCAAAAATTAAATAAAATTCACCATTAATTGGAGCTTGATTTTATAAATTTTTAGAAATAGGAATCACCATAATCAGAGTTCGTATGATGGATAAATAGCTATTCAAAGTTTGAAATAAAAGATAAATCAGAAAATTAGAAAATTCAAATTTACCGAATTATTTTTATTGAAAAATAGCATTTATGACGTCATGCTAACGTTAGCATAGAAATGATTTTTGGCTGAATTATTTTTCTAAAGGAAAATATATTTTATGACGTCCTTTCGCCGATGTCATAATCAAATTTAATAAATAATTCTTTTCCTAAAAAGAAAATCATTTTTAGACTAACATGTGGTCCCATGGTCTATGGGCTAGGTCCATGAATGCATCTGAGTCCACGTGGACTCGGTTCACTGAAGGCTGGCCGATGCTAGGGCTAACGCATGGCTGAGGTCATACCGATGACGCGGGCCTACCAGGGTGCGACACTTGATGCACATCTGGCAGACCTCATCGGATCCGATGGACAAGGCTCACCCAAGGCGGAAACAACGGGTGAAAGCGTGCACAATCGCTACTGCTCATAGAACATCGAATGTACAGGGGTTGTTGAGGAACAATGGTGGGACGGTGGCGCTACTCACTGAAAATGGAGACGAAGACAATGGTCGTGGCATTAGGGCAGCTTCCTTGATGATGTTTCCAAATGGAATCGATGCGGCTTTATGAGGGAAATTATCCAACGGACTTGGTGACGATGGACGTAGATTGGCGATGACGCTCGAAGTGAAAAACGATGGTGGCTTCCCTCACGAACTCCGGCAAACACGCACGAACGGCAGATGACGGCATGTACGATGAGACCTGAGGCAAAATGCGTGGCTCGAAATGGCGGTCCCAGAAAACTATGCGACACCTTAAATAGGCCCCTAAGGAGGCGCGACGGGTGAGCATTCTGTGGCAGATTCGATGGCGGCGGCAGAGATCTAAATGGATACGACGACGATACGGATAGATGATGTGGCACAATCATGGGTGTCCATACAGCATCGATCTGACAGTTCACACGCACTACCGACGCGGCGCAACGGTAGCCATTGGATCAAGATCCAACGGAGCTGGCGCGATGCGGCTAGGGTTTTGGGTGAAAAACGGGTCGACGAGCTGAAGTGTAGACGAAATGGGCCAGCCTACTGGGCTAGGTCCTTGTAATATCGAAGATCTCTTCTGTTAGGATTTTCGGCCGGTAAGATTTCCCTTTTGTGATTCAAGGGTGTTTGCTCGGGATGAATTATATATATTTTTTTTAGGGATTTCCCCTCCCTCACCAACACTCTCTCTCTCTCTCCTTCTTTGTGTGGTTGTAATGCTTGGAGGCAGATATTTTTTTGTCCCAGCCGTTTTTTTTCTTGTGGCTGTCGTTCCTTTTCCCTTGGCACAGATCTTTTCCAATCTTCCCTGCCGACTCCCCAGGTCCTCCTCTCGGCCTCTGCGCCATGGGTGAGTGTGCCCTACCTCCATGCTAGCCGGAGCTCCTTTAGCCACCTGCCGAAAGCACCCCTCTCCTCTCCAGTCCGTGAGCTTCTCCTGCTTCCACTTCTTCCGTCGCTCACCTCCCAGCCAGAGCCCTCAGGCGCCCTGCTCCCTCCCTGGCCGACCGCTTTGGTCGAGCTCCTGCTCGAGCTCCTCTCGCGCCTCCCTGGACTCCCTCTGCGGCGCCCTTCTCCTTTTCCCCCAGTGAGTAGGCGTGGCAATGTCGAGCAGCGGCAGCAGCGGCGGCGGCGTGTCCGGATTAGCAAGCCCCCAGAAGAAGCAACGTTTGACAAAGAGTCGGCGATGGAGGCCAAGATGACATGGCTCTCTTCTCCTTGCATTCTTGTGGTGAGAGCTCAAGCAATGGAATGTGTGGTATTTTGGTTTCCTTGTGCATGTTAGGTGTTTGTTGAAATGCTTACAAGATTGATTGTATGGGTTAAAAGACTAAAAGAGTTTGCCACTTTTCTTTTGTCCGTCAATATGCGTTAATATGTTAGTTGGATTCGTTGTTGTCTCTAGTATTTACCTGTCTTAAGATGTTACTGCTTTTTGTTAATTCTTCTATTTAATTGTGGTATCGTAAAGTATCAGCAGTCCAATGTGGCTTAATTGGCCATGTGATCTCTGTATACTTGCAATGCAAATGTGAAGATCTACATATACCCCTTTGTTAGTGCCTTGTTGCTAGTCAAATTGCACTGTGTTTTTGAGTGATGGTCTGTGAGTCCTTGAGCTAGACTTATTGCTTCCCTTATTAATGGTATTAGCTCATCTATTATGATTATGAACAAAGATCTGAAATGTTTTAAGGCCTTATATGGCATTGTGGTCAATCCTAGATATGGATTTAAAATCAATCCGTTTACCAACCTCTTGTTGTCTACATGATAACTTGAAAATGCTTGTGCAGATTTTAGTTGTGTTATGCAAGGGACGCTTGTGTTTTGCATTCTTTTGTGCTTGCATGGCATGAGGCCCGAAATTGTCGGTGCTCTGAGTTAAGGAGGCATGGATATATATATATATATAGATGTTCTGGGATTTAGAGGCAGGAAGAAATGCATATATTATTGGTCTCTGCATTAATATGGGTTAGGGTTGTAGGATTCAGAATCCGACTCATATGTATAGATGCTTTGCTCCAATGATGATTAGGTTCAGGGAATTGTGTGTATCCTTGTTTGTTCATTGAGACATAGAACAAGGGTCGAGGATGCTTTACTCGAACGATTAATCTATCATTTGAGTAGTTGTATACAAAAGCTTAAGTAGAAACCATAACTCTTAAAACCGTATGAGTATAACTTGAATTCTCGCTTCGATTGAAAGTTCAAGTCTTAATTCCAGATTGTAGAGTATCTCTTTATGTGCAGTCTGCTTTGTGCATGTAAATCGTGAATGTGACAATCATACCTTGCCCTATCTTGGATTGTTGTTCTCTAGGGTTGGTGGTTTCTAAGCGCGCAATGGGCGTCGGGTTCCTCGCCGAGGTTAAAGGCAAGTGCAACTCCTAGAGCGTTGTTAGGATGTTAAATGCTTTGTTTGCTATAAGATTATGAAAATTCTAATGAAGTGATTATGTTTATTAGCATGTCTAGAAGTTGTTAGTATGGTGATGAGAATGGATGAATGTTAGCAAATTGGTAAGTTATTCAATTCCCATTTATTGCATTGCATTACTGAAATTGTATTTGACGAGTATGGTTAAGTTGATGCAAGTGTAGGGACAAGCTTGCACTATAATCACCTAGTTCATATCTGTAAATTTAATTTACTTCATAGAAACTATGTGATGCCTTTCCTAATTTTATTCTTGACTTTATTTACTCTCGAGTGATCACATTGGGAAATAGCAAGTTAATTGGTACTTCCATATTGGTTATGGCTATGTGTGGTGAAAATGAATGAGGGATGAAATGCATTCACGTCAATTGCATAATTGCATTCATGATGGACGAGGCGTCCCATGTTGATCTGGGCCTCGGTGCTCACCCGTAGTGAGCACAAAAGTCCTACCTCGTAGTCCCATTCATCGAGGTGAATGGGAGCGAGTCGGTAGAGTAGGCCCGCCACGGGATGGGTGGGATTGAGGGTGCACACTGCGGGTGTGCACTCGGCTCATCTGCGATACGCTATGATAATGTGCATTAGGAGCATGCATGGTGCATTCATTGTTTTGAATCATGAGAAAAAGGGATGAGAGCATAAAAGCATTGCATTGTGTGTTGCAATTGGTAAATGTTAATTGATGAGAAGGAAATGACAAGTTGAGGATTTAGTCGTGGACTCATCCTGAGCGATTATTGAGGCGTGAGTATGGTTTAGTTATGTTTCCGAGTTGTATGTGGTAAATGGGGATAGAATCTTGCTTCTTTTCTTGGATGATTTCAATTAAGTATTGGTTATGTTAAAAGATGAAGTAGTTGTGCTCTTATGTTTGGTTGTATATGAATTCAAACTGTTTTCTTTTATTTACGGATATCAATTAAAGAAACTTTTACTTTATGTCTTGTAGCATTTATATTCTAGCCGAGTTCATTATTATTTTATGCCTGATTGCGCTTTGCTGAGTCTTGGACTCACGCTTGTTTGTTTTCTTGTTTTAGGTACTTTGAAGCTGTCCCGTTGGGTTGGGAGTAGTAACACGCACACGGCTTCGGCCTCCAGCAATTCGTTTAACCGATTCATTCAATCTTGATGTATCTAATAAGATTGTAATGTGTTATGTGTCGTGGTGGAGTTTATTAAATTCTATTGGTTTTGTGATTGGTTAACTAAGGACCTCGCTAGAATAATATCCTCTTGCATTTGTTTTCGTCTCTTGAGTGGATGTCTGTTTTTCTAGAGAGGTCATGCTGAAATTTTGTAAATTTCGGTGACTTAGCTTTAATCTGGTTAGAGAGGTTCAAGGTCGATTTCAATCTTTTAGTAATGGTAAAAGGTTTAGTATTTCGTTCGTTGAGTTATTAGTTCAATTGGATTTCTTTGTCAAGTTTTATTTCTTGGGTCTTGATGGATGACACTTTGGACCAGCATGGTTCCGGAGTATTGTAAGCGTCATTTAGGGTCTTTTGGTAGCATTCGTGGTGCGTTGAGCGCCGGGGTGTTACAGTTGGTATCAGAGCGGGCTTCAGGTCCGTGATGCTAGAATCTAGAAAGTTATTATTGAATGAATTAAAATTTTTGCTGCATGAAAGTAGAAACATGGTTTAGGTTGAACTTTTAAAATGTGGCCCTAGGGCAATAACCTTAAAACTTGAGGTAAAATGGTTAATTAATTTAAAAACTGACACACACTGATGCACAATAGGAAAGGGATGGGTTATTGTTGCGTTGTGTTACAATGCTTATTTTTGTTTTGCTGCTATTTTGATACTTGTTGGTAGGTTATATGTTAGTCTTGATAAGGCTATGGAATTATTGATGGCTATGATTTTTAAGTGGTATATTGTTTTGTGAGGTCCGGTGGGACTCTTTGTGCCGAAGGTATGTCATACTGTCAGTATAGTTTAGGTTAGGCGGTGTGGTGTGAGAGCCCAACTTAGGAGAATTCATAATCTCGGGTGAGGAGAGTTCTTGTTATTTTGTTGTAGATCGGAGAGTTGATGGAGTACGTCATTTGGGTGTTGTCTTGTTTGGTCTTTTATGGGTTTAAATCAAAGAAAAATGGTTTGGTGTTGCGCCTCATTGATCTATGGCGGGGAAAAGTATGGATTTCTTCGTGTTATCGTTCTCCGGGATTAAGTTTTGGATTTGGGGCTTTAAAGGAAAAGTGTTATTCGATCGATTCGCTTTACCTTTCCGTGAATTGATTTGTGTAACTCCTTTCCTTCGTGGAATTTTGGAGTTTGATAATTGGTTTGGAGTTTTGTTGAATGACATGGCTTGAGCCCTGTCATTTTCTACGTCTTTTGAGAGTCGAACTTCTTTGGAAGTTTTCGTTGGCTTTTCTAGAAAGGAAAGTTCGACAGTTAGAGTAAGTTGTGGGTCGGGGTGATCCACGGTTATGCGTGGAGATCTAGAAATGGTGTTTGCGTAAAGTTATAAATGATTGTGTCAAAGAAGTAATAACAAGTTTGGTTGAGGGAATTGTTAAATAAGTTGATGGGGTTCAATTGTTTAAATCATTGGAATCGTAGATAGTTGATCTTTGTGTTCGTCATATGATTGACGGATAGGAAATTTTGGATGGTAAGTTAATTGGGATAAAATTTCAACTTGTCTTCTTGATGAATTGATGGGGGGGGAGAATTTGTTTAATGTTGGTGATAACATTCTCGAAACGCGGATGTAATTAGTCGAAAGGATAATTACTAGAGAAGGTGATTCAAGGAAGAGTGGTTAAAAAAATATATATATATTCTTGCTAAGTCTTGTTGGGGCTTCTCAAAGGCGCTAAGTGTGATTATTGAAACTTTTATTGTTAAAGATGCAAGAATTTTAGAGGTAATGGGATGTAAGATGAGCTTAGGTTTAATTACCTTGAATTGGGTTGTCGGTGTAATCATCTAGATGGTTGCCTTTTGTTTAAATGTTACGTTTGGTGTGCAATTGAACATTGTTATATGAATTGTGTTTCGCCAAGTGGTGGAGTTAGTGGATGAAAGATTATGAGGAAGAAAAAGTGCATACTCATGGAATAGTGTGATGATAGTCTTTGGACTTGCCATTTAAAGGAAATAAATAGATGTAATGGAAAGTGTTGGATTTCAGGATCGTGTTGCCATTCCCAAAATGTTGGTTTTGGGATTAGCGTGTGTGTTGCTTTTTAATCGAGTGATTCGTTGTTGTGAAGCTTTTCACCTCAGGGCTCAAGGTGGGAGGATTGGTTCATGCTGTTAAGGGAATGGAGTTCTCTTCGATTTTGTGTCTGTTTTTGAAGAAAGGTTGTGTGGAGTTCCTCTTCTCAGTTGAATCATCTCTTGTGGTGCATTTTATTGCATTGATTTCAAGTGAGGGAAAGGGGTTAGTTCTGTAAGCAATTGAGTATTTGCTGATTGTTCTTTTGTTGGTTTCTGGTTTTGCCTTCTTTGGATGAAGACAAAGAAGATGAGTTTAGTGTCATGCTAGACCTAGTTGTGAGGACTGAGGTCCTGTGTCCTTGTAAGAGTAAGGGATATGTGATCTTATCATTTTGCTTATTTGGGAGGATCATTTTGATCGCGTTGTCCCTAGGTTGTGTGGGACTTTGTCATTGGTGGATTGGGTGGAATCGTTCGCTAAATGCATTGTTTTCTTAAGTTTGTGGAACCCTCGGGTCCCTGGGGTTGGATTCAATGTTTGGTCAATCTAAAATGGTGGGATCGATTATGAATCTTTCCTTCGAGTAATTGTCTCCTGCGCGAGACATGCATGAAAGAAGATCATGTATGGTTTTATATTGTGAGCGAATAGGATTTATAGTCTATTGGACTAATCGTTTCGATTGTAAGGAATGTTCTTGATCCTGTTGTTTCCAAGGGAAACTATTGAAAATGGTAAAAGTTGTGTTTTGATTCCTAGAGAATTCCGGTGTTACTTGGCTAGAAATAATGATATGCTCGGAATTGGTTATAAACTTGTTGAAATAAAGGATTCTGTGTGTGGCTCTTGGGTTAGAAAAGTTAATCAATGAGGAGAGATGAGAATCAGTGTTTTCTTGGTTCGTAGGGGATCCAAATTTGGAACCCAACTGTCTAATCGGATAGTTTGGGTGTTTTGATGATATTGGGTTGGATGCTTAATCGAGTGATATGACTCGTGTTATTCTGGTCATCACGAGTTGGTTGATCCATGGCATGGAGTTTTAGAGAGGAGATTTAAGTTGGATGAGTGAAATTGAATAGAGAAAGGAGAATTGAGTTTGGGAGTTGTCTAAGTTGTCAAATTAGTGAGAAAGTTCTGGTTTTCGAGTTTTGTACCGTGCGAGTTGTGAAGTTAGAGTGAGTGTTGATTTGTTGATGGATGAAATGAGTCCAGTTGCTTGCTTCTTTTATTTGGCGAGAACCATAGTTTGAGTCATGGAGTTTCTCTGGCGCGAGAAGTACCCAGAATTGTTTTTCGGTGTTTTTAGTTTTGTGTTGCCATTTGGTTGTTTTGTTGGTAAGTTTGGTGGTGTTCCGAATTCGGGGACGAATTCTTTTAAGGGGGGGAGAGTGTAATACCGAAGATCTCTTCTGTTAGGATTTTCGGCCGGTAAGATTTCCCTTTTGTGATTCAAGGGTGTTTGCTCGGGATGAATTATATATATTTTTTTAGGATTTCCTCCTCACCAACTCTCTCTCTCTCCTTCTTTGTGTGGTTGTAATGCTTGAGGCGGATATTTTTTGTCCCAAACCGTTTTTTTCTTGTGGCTGTCGTTCCTTTTCCCTTGGCCTGGATCTTTTCCAATCTTCCCTGCCGACTCCCCAAGGTCCTCCTCTCTGGCCTCCTGCGCCATGGGCTGAGTGCCCCTACCTCCATGCTAGCCGGAGCTCCTTAGCCAGCCCTGCCCGGCCGAGCACCCCCCTACTCCTCTCCAGTCCGGCAGAGCTTCTCCCTGCGCCCCACTTCTTCTGCCAGCGTCGCTCACCTCCCAGGCCCGAGCCCCTCCAGGCGCCCCTGCTCCCCTCCTGGCCGACCCTGCCCTGGTCGAGCTCCCTGGCTCGAGCTCCTCTCGGCGCCTCCCCTGAACTCCCTCCTGCCGGCGCCCTTCTCCTTTCCCCGCCAGCAAGTGAGCAAGCAGCGAGTGGCGGCGAAAGGCGGCTGACCGGCGGTGTCGGCGATTGGCGCCCGGCAAAGTTTGTGAACGCTTGGCAAAGTCGGCAGTCGGCGGTACCAAGCCGACATGGCTCTCTTCTCCCTTGCATTCTTGTGGTGAGAGCTCAAGCAATGGAATGTGTGGTATTTTGGTTTCCTTGTGCATGTTAGGTGTTTGTTGAAATGCTTACAAGATTGATTGTATGGGTTAAAAGACTAAAAGAGTTTGCCACTTTTCTTTTGTCCGTCAATATGCGTTAATATGTTAGTTGGATTCGTTGTTGTCTCTAGTATTTACTGTCTTAAGATGTTCTTGCTTTTGTTAATTCTTCTATTTAATTGTGGTATCGTAAAGTATCGTGAGTCAATGTGGCTTAATTGGCCATGTGATCTCTGTATACTTGCAATGCAAATGTGAAGATCTACATATACCCCTTTGTTAGTGCCTTGTTGCTAGTCAAATTGCACTGTGTTTTTGAGTGATGGTCTGTGAGTCCTTGAGCTAGACTTATTGCTTCCCTTATTAATGGTATTAGCTCATCTATTATGATTATGAACAAAGATCTGAAATGTTTTAAGGCCTTATATGGCATTGTGGTCAATCCTAGATATGGATTTAAAATCAATCCGTTTACCAACCTCTTGTTGTCTACATGATAACTTGAAAATGCTTGTGCAGATTTTAGTTGTGTTATGCAAGGGACGCTTGTGTTTTGCATTCTTTTGTGCTTGCATGGCATGAGGCCCGAAATTGTCGGTGCTCTGAGTTAAGGAGGCATGGATATATATATATATATAGATGTTCTGGGATTTAGAGGCAGTAAGAAATGCATATATTATTGGTCTCTGCATTAATATGGGTTAGGGTTGTAGGATTCAGAATCCGACTCATATGTATAGATGCTTTGCTCCAATGATGATTAGGTTCAGGGAATTGTGTGTATCCACTGTTTGTTCATTGAGACATAGAACAAGGGTCCAGGATGCTTTCTGCAACGATTAATCTATCATTTGAGTAGTTGTATACAAAAGCTTAAGTAGAAACCATAACTCTTAAAACCGTATGAGTATAACTTGAATTACTGCTTCGATTGAAAGTTCAAGTCTTAATTCCAGATTGTAGAGTATCTCTTTATGTCTGGTCTGCTGTGCATGTAAATCGGTGAATGTGACAATCATACCTTGCCCTATCTTGGATTGTTGTTCTCTAGGGTTGGTGGTTTCTAGCGCTGCAATGGGCCGTCAGTTCCTCGCCGAGGTTAAAGGCAAGTGCAACTCCTAGAGCGTTGTTAGGATGTTAAATGCTTTGTTTGCGATAAGATTATGAAAATTCTAATGAAGTGATTATGTTTATTAGCATGTCTAGAAGTTGTTAGTATGGTGATGAGAATGGATGAATGTTAGCAAATTGGTAAGTTATTCAATTCCCATTTATTGCATTGCATTACGAAATTGTCTGAACAGTATGGTTAAGTTGATGCAAGTGTAGGGACAAGCTTGCACTATAATCACCTAGTTCATATCTCAAATTTAATTTACTTCATAGAAACTATGTGATGCCTTTCCCTGAATTTTATTCTTGACTTTATTTACTCTCGAGTGATCACATTGGGGAAATAGCAAGTTAATTGGTACTTCCATATTGGTTATGGCTATGTGTGGTGAAAATGAATGAGGGATGAAATGCATTCACGTCAATTGCATAATTGCATTCATGATGGACGAGGCGTCCCATGTTGATGCGGCCTCGGTGCTCACCCGTAGTGAGCACAAAAGTCCTACTCGTAGTCCCATTCATCGAGGTGAATGGGAGCGAGTCGATAGAGTAGGCCCGCCACGGATGGGTGGGATTGAGGGTGCACACCGGCGGGTGTGCACTCATCCTCTACCGTATACGCTATGATAATGTGCATTAGGAGCATGCATGGTGCATTCATTGTTTTGAATCATGAGAAAAAGGGATGAGAGCATAAAAGCATTGCATTGTGTGTTGCAATTGGTAAATGTTAATTGATGAGAAGGGGAAATGACAAGTTGAGGATTTAGTCGTGGACTCATCCTGGAACGATTATTGAGGCGTGAGTATGGTTTAGTTATGTTTCCGAGTTGTATGTGGTAAATGGGGATAGATACTGCTTCTTTTACTGGATGATTTCAATTAAGTATTGGTTATGTTAAAAGATGAAGTAGTTGTGCTCTTATGTTTGGTTGTATATGAATTCAAAGCTGTTTCTTTTATTACTGGATATCAATTAAAGAAACTTTTACTTTATGTCTTGTAGCATTTATATTCTAGCCGAGTTCATTATTATTTTATGCTGATTACGCTTCTGTTGAGTCTTGGACTCACGCTTGTTTGTTTTCTTGTTTTAGGTACTTTGAAGCTGTCCGTTGGGTTGGGAGTAGTAACACGCACACGGCTTCGGCCTCCAGCAATTCGTTTAACCGATTCATTCAATCTTGATGTATCTAATAAGATTGTAATGTGTTATGTGTCGTGGTGGAGTTTATTAAATTCTATTGGTTTTGTGATTGGTTAACTAAGGACCTGCTAGAATAATATCCTACTGCATTTGTTTTCTGTCTACTGAGTGGATGTCCTGTTTTCTAGAGAGGTCATGCTGAAATTTTGTAAATTTCGGTGACTTAGCTTTAATCTGGTTAGAGAGGTTCAAGGTCGATTTCAATCTTTTAGTAATGGTAAAAGGTTTAGTATTTCGTTCGTTGAGTTATTAGTTCAATTGGATTTCTTTGTCAAGTTTTATTTCTTGGGTCTTGATGGATGACACTTTGGACCAAACATGGTTCAGGAGTATTATAGCGTCATTTAGGGTCTTTTGGTAGCATTAAGTGGTGCGTTGAGCGCTTGGGGTGTTACAGTCCTATTGGGCTTGGCCACACTATGCTATTGATTTTACATACATTTTCCAATAAAATTAAAAAATGAAAATTAGTAAAGGTTAAATAGATAGCAAAAATATCATAAAAATTCTAGAAAAATTCCAAAAAAAATACTTTAAGGCATTTGGAACTAAAATAAAATATTTCGAGCAAAAGATTATTTAAACTAGTCATATTTTTCAAAGGACTTTGAAAATAGGCCATAAATCAAATAATGCAAATTAATTCAAATAAATTCTAGAAAATTTTTAACACATTTGGGACTCAAATAAAACATTTTTAATAAATTATTGTTAACACTTTTCTAATGAACAACTAAAAGATGATATGAGGCTTAAATACAAAATAAATTCAATTAAATACTAGAGAATTCATAAAAGCATAAAATGCAAATTAAATTTAAAAATGCAAAAATTGGGGTTATTCTGAGATCTTGAGTTTAACTAGTTCAAATAAGTTTGATCTAAAATTTAAACTAGAGTTTTCCTTTTGATGGTGGTTTGATTGTAGGTATGTGCTGATTATATATATAAATCAACAAAGCATGTGATCCAAACTCATTCAAAATCTTTGAATTCGAGTATATTTTTTCAAAGGTATGTGTTTCACTTGAATTGTTATAGATGGGTATATGCCCTAAAACTGAAATTTTTAAAAAATATACTCGAATATGTCTTGAATTCATGCATTTAAAATCATGGTGGCCATGCACCATGGTGCCCCATTTTCGCTTCCTATATTTGTATATATATGTACATGTGTGTCTATATATATATATATATATATATATATATATATATATATATTGTTAGTGATATGCTCTTGAGCCAATCATAGAGATGATTGTATCATGTCTCATGTTTATGGAATAATATAATTGTTTGTCCTTTGAATAAATATCGATTGGATTAATCAACAAGTAAGTGACTTGTTCGTGGAAATTTTTCCATATATTGATGTTATTTAAGTTATCTCTGATCGGTTATCATAATATAGAACGATTATGATTCATAGATCAGCACAAATATTGATTGATGACTATGTTTCACAGGTCATAGAGATATGGAGATATGTAATAAATAATGTGGACACATGAATGATCAAGATGGAATTTGCTCCTCCTTTATAACAGGAGAGATGTCTCTAGGCCTCTCGAGTGATCAGATTTCGAAAAATGCATGGCCATGCTACTAGAGTAAAGAGTTACTCGAGTCATCGAGTAAAGAGTTACTCGAGTCATCGACTCATCGAGTAAAGAGTTACTCGAGTCATCGAGTTAAAAATTTAACTCAATGTATTCGGAGAATCCGAGTCATGAGATCGAGAAAGAGTGGTTGAGCCATCCAAACAAGGATGACAACAACTCATCTTGGGTTTGACCGATATTGTGTAGCAAAGGGAACATGACATTATCACACTATAGTAGATTCGTCCGATGCTTTGTGGATATTTGGGAATCAATATGTACTGCTAGGTACCGCTATTAATTATCGGTCAGAAAGGTGTTTCTGAGTCGTGTCCAAATATATATGAACCTACAGGGTCACATACTTAAGGGGTTGGAACATAGTGGTTCGGATTGGATCCATCACTAGTGGGTCAAGTGGGCTTTGTCCTTCGGTTGGGCCCTAATGTAGGGTTCCACCGTAAGGGAGGAGACGGCTATAAAAGGCTGTTCGCAGTTGCAATTGTGTGCAAGATGAGAGGGTGCAACCACCGAACCCTAGCCGTCACCACTTCAGCCTTCCCGTGCGCGCTGGTCCTAGCACATCAACGTATGGCGTTCTTTTCCCGAACGTGTGGACACTAGTAGAGGTGTTGCTGCTACTGCGACACTGATCGGGATGATCGATCACTACAACTGGACGCAAACTTCATTGATTTGGGCTACATCAACTTCCTTCGTTTAATCGCTTTCGTCTAGTGGTAACGATCCATGATCATATACTTGCGTGGCTTCTGGTTTCTGAGGTAGAATTTTAATTGTGCGCTAGCGTAGCCTACCGTATCCTTCACACATATATATATATATATATGCATGTATATATATATATACATATATATACATGTATATATATATATACATATATATATATCGGCGTACATACTCCCACCTCCAATATACCATAAGCGAAAGTGTTATACTTCTTTATCACTTTCGATATACTCCAATCATAATTCTACGATACTCAAATGCGACATGGTTGAAAAAAATTGATTAGAGCCCTATATTTTTTGCTATATACACTTTTACATATGTGAAAAGGATATCTAAACAAATTATGCTATAAAAGGTGGACTTTGATGAACTTTTTCGTTGAACTCACTTTGATGAGCGTACTCGAGTATAGAACCATATATATATACATATATATATACATATATACATATAGATATATGTATATATATATGTATGTATATATACATATAGATATATATGTATATATACATATATATATATATATATATATATATATATATATATCTATATATATATATATATATATATATATATATATATATATATATATATGTACATATATACATATGTATATATATATATGTATATATGTACATATCTATATGTATGTATATATGTATATATGTACATATCTATATGTATGTATATGTATATGTATATATATGTATATATGTATGTATATATATATGTATATATATGTATGTATATATATATATATATATGTATATATGTATATGTATATATATGTATATGTATATATGTATATATATATATGCATATATATATATGTATATATATATGTGTATATATATATATATATATGTGTGTATATGTGTGTGTATATATATATAAATACTTTATGAAGTATTTATCATGGATAATATTTTTGTGCAACCTATATCTACTAATGCTTGTACCTTGTAAGATATATTGGGTTTTAATTTTATCTTGACGGTATCCGTATTCCTAATATCTCTTTAAACTGAAGTTTAATAATGTATTTTTCCCAAAACTGGATACTTTATCATTATCTATGGTGTGAACTATTTCGGGACACTTTATGAAGTATTTATCATGGATAATATTTTTTGTGCTACCTGTATCTACTAATGCTAGTACCTTGTAAGATATTTTGGGTTTTGATTTTATCTTGACCGGTATCTGTATTCCTAATATCTCTTTAAACGGAAGTTTAATAATGTATTTATTCCCAAAACTGGAAAACACTTCTGTAAGTTGGAGCCTTTTTTGGTTTTTATCATCTGTTATCGTTATTGTTTGTTCTTTGAATTCAGTGTTTTTATCCTTCCTATCATCAGGTAAATGTTGTACCTCTCGCTTTTCATCTCTTCAATTTCTAGTTCTAATTTATTAACTCTATATATACACACATATATACATATATATATATATACATACATATATATATATACATATATTATACATATATATATATCTTTGTAACACCCGATGCCAAAGCATACGAGAATGCTACTAAAAACCCTAAATAGCAAACGACACCTCTACGAAAAGATTGAAACTGAATTTAATCTCTAAACTCTTGAACCGGTTTAAAAACTAAGTCACCGAAATCTACAAAATTTCGGCATGACCTCTCTAAAACAGAGGACATCCACTCAGCAAACAAAAGATTAATAGCAGTAGATGATATCATTCTAGCAGGTCCTTAGTTAAGCAATCTTACACCCAACAGAATTTAAGAAATCTCGCTACGATGAACAATAAATTACAATCACATTAATTACATTCAGGTTTGACGAATTGATTAAATAAATTCTTTGGAGACCGATGTGTGCACGTGTTACTACTCCCATCCCGATGAATCAACTTCAAGGTACCTAAAGCAGAAGCAAACAAGCGTGAGTCCAAGACTCAAACAAAGTGCATCAAATAAGAAATAATCGAATCCAACGAAATACCAAAATTTTGAAAAGTAACAAATTCAAATACTTGACAGAACTTGGTAAATAAATGAACCAAAAACTGATTCCAAATGCCACAACCAACTCAGGAATTATTTAAACTTTTCTCATACCTCGATAGCCACCTTTGGATGAGTCCACGACTCAATCCTCAATATATAAATGCCATTAGCTCCACGATTTACCATTTACAGTTTCTATTCGCTGCCTTCATGCTCAAGTACACAAAACATACAAAAGAAGAATCTCATATCCACACTTCACAATCAACTCACTAAACATGCTTCATTATTATTAGCGCAATGCAGATGCAAATATGCCATACCAAAAGAAGAATTCATATCCATACACCACAAAGAGAAGAATCTCATATCTATACATCACAATCAATGCATAAAACATGATCCATCATTGACAATGTAATGCAGATTGCACATATTTCCATGCATATGATGCATCATGCATGCTCATCTCCTCTTTTAGCACATACCCCTTCCACCCCATGGTGGAGGGTGCCTACTCTTACTGACTCGCTCCCATACAACCACGTATATGAGACTACGAGGTAGGACTTTCGTGCTCACTACATGTGAGCACAGAGGCCCGCATCAGAATGGGTCGCCTCTTCTATCATGAATGCACAAATGCAATTAACATAAACAAATTTGCAATTTACATTCAGTTCTCACATTTGCATAGCCATAGCGAAATACATAAACATCAGCCGCTTCTCACATCCATAAATTACCATTCTCAACATTCAAATCACCTTCTCAACACTTGTATCCATATTCTCAACAAATCTTATCGATATGGTCAATCTGTCATTAACACTCGCACCAAAGACATAATCAATTTTCAAGATAGCAAATCAACTTTTCCTATTAATCCAACCTCACAACTTTATTATTCACACTCACCTCTCATAGTAGTAAGCAATCTTATGAACGTGTGATATAGCAATATATACATTTGGCGATTGTACGGGGTCCAACAAACAACCCACAAAGCGTTCACTCCAAAGATGCACTTTTCATAAACACATATATGCAAAAGGCCATTCTCAACCTTCATATCCATAAGGTCACATATATCAGCAACACTCACATAACCGCCACAATAGCATATCATGACCACAATTCGAGCTATTTACATAACGCAAATCTTATATCTTTTATGTTCCCATTAGCCTAATCATACTAGGGAGCATCATCAAGGCATATATAAAATGTAACCCATGGCATATTGACAAGATATATGATTCGTCAATCAACACTCATAACAAACAAACAAACAAACATTGATGCACTTCATATAATCTAGGTTTGAACGATAACATAACCAATTAACCATTCTCATTCATCACATTGCAAGCAAAATCAAACATGAAAATATTAAAATAACACATGGATAATTATATGCTTGCAAAACCAAATAATACCTAAGCCACAACCGAATACAATGCACTTGCCTTCAACTTCTCGAGACGATGTGGCGAGACGAGGTTGCCACACCGGGTCACACCACCGCACATGGATATAACCCTGTAACACCCCGGCACCCCGTGCCCCGAATGTTACACCCTCTAGCACTACCAATTACAAAAGCGCTAAGAATAAATATTCGCAGAGCAAGCTAACCACTAGGAGGTTTGTCAAAATTATTAAAAATTTCGCAAAGACCTCCTAAAACTAGGACATCCACTCGTGAAAGAAAACATTTGCGGTTATAAAATATCATTCTAGCAGGTCCTTAGTTACCAATCACTCATCTAATAGAAAATTAATAATCTCCACCACATGACTATTACAGGACAGGAACTCAAATTTCACTCCATGATATTCATACAACATAATTAGCAAAGCAAAGAAAAGAAATGCACTAATTCATCAATTCAAATCAATTTTCTCCTATTTGGGTTGAATCCACGACTCGACCTCCAATTACCATAACCACCGTCCATATGACACACCATTTACCACAACACTCATTATTAAAGATGCAATGCACATGAATGCTCATTTCCATGCGCGTCACGAAGATCTGCCGAAAGTGCCCACCGTCGGTTAATGCACCTCACGTCCCTTCCATCCCGTAGATGGAAGGTGCCTACTCTTCTTGTCTCCTCCCATTCACCTCGATGAATGGGACTACGAAATAGGACTTTCGTGTTCACTACGTGTGAACACAGAGGCCCTGATCGAATGGGTCGCCTCTTCCATTATGAATGCACAAATGCAATTTTCATGAATGAAATGCAACTTTTCATTCAATGCCATGATAACATACCATAACCACACACATACACATAGCCAATTCTCACATTCATAAGTTGCCAGCGGTAGTAGTCTCATCCAATTCAACAACAAAACATGTCAACACATTACAACGTTTCTATCATGCAATTCACACAAGTAATTACATACTACAATCATAAGCATCTAATCGATTTGCACGCATACTCAATTCCATTCCCCAGATGGGGCACATTTAAGTACAACTCTTATAAATTAACCGCGAATACCCATGTACCCCATCCTAGTTAATCACTGCAAGGTTAACAAATGTACAGTAAACTCACCGAGATGAAGGCTTACTAGTGACCACTCGAATCCGATAACTAATCATGTCCTCGAAGGGACGATCACCAATATAACTCATACTTGCCATAATCAATAGAAAATTAGCCATGAATAGATAAATAACAATAAACAATTCAATTGGGCACCCTTCTCGATGTACTTGCCTTTTACCGGAAGGAGCGGAGTGGCGTGAGGAAGATGCTATGCCACTCCCGACGTCCTACAAGATAAAGGTGCAAGGCACTAGCTTTACCTTTATTCTCATTTTTGGAATGCATGATAGTCAATGGCAGCTACACGTAACATCTTGGCATATAGTTAGAACGCTAAGCAAGCATTACTGGTAACCTTAGCATATGACATGTATGGGCCTTGTAGACAAATGCTTATGAATCATTCAGTAAAGTTGCATGCCAACTAAATCATGAACAAAATAACACTCCACGACCTAATTATAAACCTTAGGGTAGGCAGTGCGGCATGCTAACCAATTTAAACATACTAATGCATGATTAAACCTTTAGGACATTTGTAAACTTAGCACTCGCATGAGTTTACTAGGAATAGGGAAAGTCTGAATTTGGAGTACGCATACAAGTAATATAGCTTATTATCCATAAAGACAACAAACCGCATAAATTGTTAAATGAAAAACTCCAACAAATTTATCAATTTGGGACTTAATGCATAATTAGATGGTTGTGTCAAAATCAACTCTAGCATACTCTCTAATCTAAAGCGTGAATAGTAGCACTAAATGATTGGAATATCTACTAAGGGATAGACAATTAATTAGGGACATGGCTGCATGCTCTAACATGTATACTTCTCATGTGAAATTCAATAGCAAGTATTCCTGGATCACATGCATTCCATTTTGGCAACCGAAACAAATAAAGCATAACATTTAATCGAAAGGCATCAAGAGTAACAACAAATGATATTCCATCCTTAGATTTCATGACCTTGTCGATAATAGCCTTACCTTCTTTTTAGTTGTGAATATAATTTAGTATATATGAATTCTCACAATGAATAATACAAGGTTTATTATACCCCTATCCTAAGCATAGACTTGCCCACTTTCAATCACATGAATACTACTCACTGTCTAAAGGCAAAAACACCTCCACCTCTGTACCAACATTCAAGAAGAGTAATGGCAACCACACATACTGAATTAGTGTATCCAACTACAATTTTGACCAATGCTACAGATAATCCAAACATCTAACTTGATTGGAGGAAATAAACTAATTTAACAAGTAGGCTCATGAACAACATTTCAGCCACTATATATACAACCTAAACATTTAGCATATGAGTAGCATTATCTGGCAGATTAAAGTTAAAACTTTTATTAGAAGCAATTTTTGTCCTAACAACCATGCATATGTCCCAGATGATCAACCGAAAATAGAAAGAACATGGTATTCATAGTCTAATTAGAAACTAAAGAACCATGGCTATATTCAGGGACAAAATAGCGCATTTAGGATGTTGTGACAATGGCACGCACAACTTAACCCCTTCTAGGCATTTCCTCAAACACCTTAGCTACAACATTCATCCACACTAGCACTTCACCTCCACTTACCACAAAGGAGAGGAAGGAGGGGAAAGTGCCTACGAGGGCCGGGCTCGGCCGACTGCAGGGAAGAAGCTGGGGAGGGCGGGCCGCCAAGGTGGGGAAGCAGCTGAAGGAGACGCCGGCCGGAGGAGGCACTTGCTTTGATCGCTCCGCTTTCTTTGAGTGAGTCACGGCCAAGGGGAGGCGCAAGGGAGCTTAGCTCGGAGGCTCGCCGGCCAGGGTCACCGGCGCTACTGCTGGATGCTGCTGCCCCTGCTGTGCCGAGCCAAGGAGGGAAGAGCTGGGGCGACGGCAGATCGGGCAGGAGGGACGCCAGAGAAACAAAGAATTCGGCAAAGACTGGGCAGGACTTAATTTGAGCGGCAGGCTACAGGGAACGCTGCAAGTGGTGCTTTCGGCAGGAAATCGACGAGCAAAGAAGACTTGGAGGGTTGGGCTAGCCTTGGCAGGAGGCGGAGTGAGGGCTCACCATGGCGCAGGGAGAGATGGGCGGGGATTCGCAGCAATTGGTCGCTTGGGGAACAACAAAATATCGCAAAAGGCTTGGGAGGAACAATGTCACCACATATTTGAGAGAGAGAGAAAAATGAGGTTAGGAAAGGTAGGTGGAGAGGAAATTCTGAAAATATCCTCCCAAAACCTAAAACCTTAATCCTAACCCCTCTAGATGGTCAACCTCCTCTGAGATCACCTGCCAGACGGGCCCAGCTCACCCGACTGAAGGCACAAAAATTTTTTGGGCGGGGTTTCGCGATATTACAAACCCACTCAAAAACACACCCACAATTCAACACAAGACTCATAACTAAGTTGGCTTCGCAACCTACTCCTAAAACCCGAAAATAGAAATATGCCAACCGGGACAGCTTTTGGTAAACGGGCATAACTTTCAAACGGCTGAATGAAACTTAGCGATTTCAGACTTCATTGAAAGGTAATTTGATTATCTATAACTTTTTCTATAGCCGACCGACCGGGAAAAATACCGATTATTCCCAGATTTGCGACGAACAGCAACCGAACATAATTTATCTTGTTCTGGACAGCAATCGGTAAAATAGCCATAACTTTTAAATGACTGAACGAAACTTGATGATTTTAGTCTCTATTGAAAGGCAGTTCAATTATCTACAACTTTCGTTATAGCAAAACCCCCAAGAAACGCTTGTAGAATTTTCAAACAGCAGCTCTAACAGGGGACAAAAATCTGCTCGAAACAGAACTTTCAAATCACTCTAGTCTCTCCATTCCCCAACCTCTAACACCTCCAAAATCAGGAATCCTAGCTAAGCAATAGCACAAACACCTTGCATGCAAGCCAAAAGGAAACCCAATACCTAGGGTTTTTACCTCAAGGAAAGCCCAAGGAGGAAGGAGGGGAAGAGGCTGCCTTGACTCGGGGGAGGAGGAGCTCATCGGAGTCCTACCGGAGTTGGCCGGAGGTGCAGTCATCGGAGCTGGTCGGAGGGAGACGCCATGGAGGAGCAGCCAGAGGACTCGGCTGGGGGGCAAGGCGCCAAGAGAGCTTCGGCCAGGGGAGCCACAGCCAGGGAAGCTTCGGCCATGGGAGCCAGGCGCCAGGGAAGCTTCAGCCATGGGAGCCAGGCGCTAGGGAAGTGGGGGCGCAGGAGAGCCAGGAGAAAATGGGGGAGTCGGCTATGGAGACTGCAGCTACAGGTGCCAAGAAATGACGTGAGTGGCTGGGACTTGGGGAAAAAAAGAGGATGTTGCCACCAAGAATTTTTCAGCCTCACAATAAAAGAGAGAGAGGTTAGGTGGGGGAAGGAAAAATTCCCAAAACAACCCCTCCTAAAATAACAAAAATTCAACTTTTAACCATTAGCGCGAACCAAAATTAAGTTCTTGGCTCGAAACGACAATTGTCAGGACATACAACTTGCCGCAAAACTAAATGGTACAGAGAAAACACTCATTCCGATAAGCATTTCACGGAAAAACTCAAAACCTTTAATAAACTGCGATGCAACAAAACATATCTCCAGAATAAATCCTTGAATCAAGAAAATGAAGACAACTCCGGCCAAAAATCCAGGAAAAACGATTTTAGGTATACATATACATACATATATATACATATACATATACATACATATACATATATACATATATATACATATATATATATATACATATATATATATATATATATATATATATATATACATATATATATATATATATATATATATATATATATATACATATATATATATACATATATATATATATATATATATATACATATATATATACATATATACATATACATATACATATATACATATATATACATATACATATACATATATACATATACATATATATATACATATACATATATACATATACATATATATATACATATACATATATACATATACATATATATATACATATACATATATACATATACATATATATATACATATACATATACATATATACATACATATATATATACATATATACATATATACATATATATATATATATATACATATATACATATATATATATATACATATATATATACATATATACCTTTACCAAATTATGGATCAATGCCATAAAGAATTTATCATGTCCAAAGCCATGCTATATGGTTGGCATAATTGTATTCGTCAAAGCATTATGTATGGGATAAGTAATCTTCGCATCAACGAAACGCGCTGGAGACCATAAATTATAGAATTTTTTTTGTTGCCTTTCTAGGTTTTTTTCGTTGTACAAGTTCGTCGCAAAACAACGCCAGCCAACGCCTTATATTGTGTCCTATTATCTTGTACATTTCATGCATGGTTGCAAGAGTCCTTAAATTTCTCAGAGAGGCCGGCTTTTATATACATTTATTTGGCTTTATCTGAGCGTAGCAGCCATTGGGAAAATTATTTGATGTCGTTGAGGTCCTGAGGATGCTGGCATCTTCCTGAGAAATTGTGTATGAAACTATACCTACGTAGCTTTTGCTCAGTGCTCACATGCACACTCAATCATGTTTCGACTGCCCGTAGCAAATGAAGACAAATGTACAGCAATCAGTCGACCAAACCTTGTAATGAGCTTAGTTTATTTCACTACTACATAAAGGTTTATATTAGATGTTTTTTATAGACGGTTTTGAAAAACCGTCTGTGATGAAAAACATCACTAACAGTTCTATATTACAATCGTCAGTGACATCATCACAGACAGTACTCTTCATAAACCGTCAGTGATATACAGCAATATTACAGATGGTTTTAGTATAAAACCATCAGTGATAACTCCTATAGCTATCACAGATGATTTTAAACTAAAACCGTCTATGATATCTACCTAACTACCAACCGTTACTGAGACCACTAAACATACCAATATAGGTTCGTCACGCAGACCTTGGCTCCTAGCGCATTTCACCTCCCCCAAACCCTAGCCCCCCGGCATCCTTCTCCTGAACGAACTCCTCCCTGACGACCTCCTCCTCAGCTACCACCTCCCCACCAAACTCGGTGACTTCCTCTCCGGCATCACCTCCCCCTCCTTCTAGATGAACTCCTCCCTAGTGACTTCCTCCTCGACTGCCTCCTCCTTGCCGAACTCCTCCCTCATGACCTCCATCTTGGCGACCTCCCCCTCGAACCATGCTCTCTTTGCTTCAGTGAGCCCCTGTGCTGTGACCTTATTTTGTGATTTGTATGACCTTTTCTTTTACTTGTAAATATGCACAAGATTTTTTCCCGAAAATCAGAAGATGTGAGAAGAAAATGCACCGTGAGCAAATTTTAGGGTATACCACCATTTGATTTCTTCCTTCTCAATGTATATTGAGGACAGTCGCTCACACATCACATTCAGGTATGCCACATACGCATGCACGTCTCGAAGGATACACCTATATAAACAGCAGCCCTGCAACACCTATGGACCAGCTTCCAAGGACACACAAAGCACACAATGGCAACTCCTCCGGCCACCGTGATCCTGATGCCTTCTCCCACCAACGGCGAGCCGACGGCGGCAGCAACTGGCACGACCCCACGCACGCCTAAGGGCGTCGATGAGAGCACGACGGCAGCCGCCCCGACAACAGTAACCGATAAGGTCATGCAAAGCACAGCGAACCTGGCGCAGCTCATGCCGACTGGCACGGTGCTGGCGTACCAGGCGCTGTCCCCGTCCTTCACCAACCATGGAGCTAGCTTGCGAACCCTCCAACAGGTGGCTGACCGCTTGGCTCGTCGGCATCCTGGCCACCTTCTCCCTCTTCTTTTCTTTCACGGACAGTATCATCGGCCGCGACCGCAAAATCTACTACGGCATCGCTACACCGCACGGCTTCAACGTGTTCAACTTCTCCGGCGAGGAGGAACAGCGTGAATGGGCGCTTGGCAAGCTCCAGAGGCTGTGCCTGAGGCCGCTGGACTTCATGCACGCCTTCTTCACGGCAGTGGTGTTCCTCACCGTGGCGTTCAGCGACATGGGGCTCCAAAATTGCTTCTTTTCAAACCCCAGCAGGAACACCCTTGAGCTGCTGAAGAACCTACCGCTGGGGATGGCGTTCTTGTCGAGCTTCGTGTTCTTGATGTTCCCGACGAAAAGGAAGGGCATCGGATACAACCACAGCATCCCCCACCGGAAGGCATGATGTGGTCACTTCAACTACAGGTCGCGGGTCTTTGAGTAATTAATGTTAGAATTAATCCTGTTGCCGCTGTTGTAATCGAGTCCGTCTTCTTTGCGCTGAACATGCTTGGCAAGATTATCTAGTCGTCATGCATGGCAAGCCTCTTATCTAGCTGTCTTGTTTTGCTGCGTATTGAGTCTGTGTCCGAGTCGGTAGTTTGCATGCATGGCAAGTATTGTTCTAGCCGTTTTTTTTCTTTTCCGTTTGGCTATTAAATTCGGTTGGTTTGTACTACTATATAAGCATGTGTTGTGTACTCTTTTGAAAGCAAGAAATCAGAAAACAGTGCATCAATTTGAAGCACCACAAGTTGAAAGAATTTCTTCCTTTCTAGCATCGACATGAGAAATCTAACTATTGGTATCAAAGCCTTTCAGAGTTTCAGCTGCCCATGTCAACAATGTCGCATGATGGTGCATCTCCTCACATGTCCAAGTCACCTCCGTGTCTCAGGATCCACGGCAACAATGGCGTAGGCAGAAGCAGCGCTGGTCGTGAACTTGTGGTACTGCAGGTGGTGAAGGAGGTCAGAGGATCATCCATCTATCCGACGTTCACAAGGATGAACTACGGTGATTGGGCCCTATTCATGAGGGTCATCCTGCAGGCAAGAAGCCTGTTGACAGTAGTTGAAATAGGCGCTGACATCACCGACGAAACTGATTATGGGGAAGATCGCATGGTGCTTGAGGCCATCCTCCGCACCGCGCTAACAGAGATGCCAGTGAGACTTGCCATCAAGAAGACGGCGAAGGAAGCCTAGGACTCAAACAAGCCGATTTGCCTTGGCATCGAGTTGGTGCGCAAAGCCAAGGCATGATGAACAACCTCTCCATCCTCGGCGACATGATCTCAGAGGAGTAGGAGGTGCATAAATTTTTTTGCATTGTTCCCCCTAGATACACTCAGATGGTTCTCTCCATCGAGACGCTGATTGATCTCTCCACCCTCTCTGTTGAGATGTTGATTGGGCGACTGAAGGCGACTGAGGAATGTTTTGGACTCAACGCTGGTGGCAGCACATGTGGGCATTTGCTGCTTTTCGAAGAAGAGTGGCTCACACGCATGCATAAGCACGAGCAAGACGGATCGTCCATTAGCGGCAACAGTAGCGGGAACAACAACCGATGCCAAAATGACGGACGAGGCCATGGTAAGGACAATCTCTTGCACGACAAGTAATTTCAGGACTGCGCCTGTGATGTCTCAAAGGACAAGTGCCCTTACTGTGGTAGCCTGGGCCATTGGGACATGTTTTTACTACAAGAAGAAGTGCGAGGAGGCACACTTGACGCAAGTCAACGATGCTACACCCGCATTGCTTATGGCACATGTAGACACTGTGACCGACAGACCGAGGATCATGTGCATGCCATTGGCGAGATTCACCTCCATGAGAGGCATGCCCAGGTCTTCCTTAGCGTGCGAGGATGATCACCACGACAATGCCTGGTATCTTGATACCAGGGCAAGTAACCACATTACCGGCAACAAGGCGACGTTTGCCTGAAAATTTTATATTATTGTACAAAACTGTTTAAAAATTACTCAAATAAATTTTCAGAAATTTTACATCAGGAATGACAGCACATTTATTGCCTTGACCTTGCCCTGTTCAGTGTGCTAAAGTTCGTACACCACTTTTGTCGGAATTTAATAATTTATAGATAAAATATTGTTCTGAAATTTTTACTAGAGGATAAGACCTGTCTTGAGATTATGAACAAAAATTTTCAACCACTTTATACAATGAATGACACAGCTCCTATCCCCTTTCCATTTCACACCTTGTCCTTTTCACTGCCACTACTCCACCCCATTCTCATTTCTCCTAGCAGCACATTTCCAGCTCCCATTTATCTGTTTCTCCCCACGGCTGCCATTTCCTTCTTCCTTCCTGATCAGAGTCACAAGAACACCTTCCTCTACAAAACATCTCTCCTTCCAATCTCATCCAAGAAGTGAAAATCAGCCCATGCATGTTATACCGCTGTGATCTCCATCACTCAAGCATTCCATTTTGCAAGAAATTTTAGCATGCATGTTGGTTTGAGTGGTTTGGAGAGAAGAGGGAGAAGAGGCAGTAGTGGTGGCCGGCTAATGGCGCAGGAAGAGCTGGCATGGATGGGGAGCAGCAATTAACAGCGCCTTGGCTCGCCCTATACATGCAGCTCGGTGTGGCCGACGGGGCCGAGGGGCGGCGTGACCAGCTGGCAGTGGCTAGGATGAGGTCGACGTGATGCAGGGGGATGGCGCGACAATATGGGTCGAGAGGCGTGGGTGACGGTGCGACCAGCGTTACACCTCGGCAAGACGGCGTGACGCGCTTAGCAGACGGTTCAAGGCGGCGTGTAGGGCGTGGCATGAGGCACAGCCGACTTAGCACACGCAAGGAGCGGCCGTAGCGGCAGCTGTTGGTGCAGAAGGCAAGGCGGCTACCCGGCATAGTAGTAGCTTGTGGCCGCGGCCGGCTCGGAGGCTTGGCCGCCGCAGGGCACGGTGCACCGGCCCAAGGGGCGGCTCGGCCATGTGCGTGAGGCCGAGGCTAGGCACGGCAGCGCGCAACCTAGCGAGGCTGCAGCAGCCTGCGTCTCAGGCTCGGTCGGCGCTGGGGGCAGTATGTAGGCGTTCATGACGCGTAGTGACGCGGTGTCCAGCTGAGCACAGCATGTATGACACGCTGCCGTAACATCTCAAAAATTTTAAATAATAAAAATAAAATATAAAAATTTGAAAATGAAATTAAATAAAACTTTGAATTAGAATCAAGGGTATGATCTAACGAATAAAACTATTGTCTAAACACTAATATAATAAAATCAGCCTAGAAATGCTCTGTAGGGCAAACAATAGCGGAGCCAGAAATTTCTAAAAGAGAGGGTCTAAAAATGAAGTGAATCTCTACTAATGATTGATATTCAAAGTTTAATTTATAATAAGTACTATATATATATATATATATATATATATATATATTGTTTTCATGAGCGGGGGGCCAGGCCCCACCACGCCCTCTCCCCCCGATGGCTCCGCCACTGAAGGCAAAGACTATCCTATTCTGAAAAAATAATCTCACTACAATTGATTTACCATCTAAATCCTGTTAAGAGTATAAACCTAAGAATTATGAACGCTATATACATAATACTTAATAAATGAACTTAAGAAGTTAGTAGTTAAGACAATTGTAACACAAGAACCATCTTAAAACCATGAATGTATAACCAGTAGCCTAAAATTAATAGACCTAACATGTACAAATCACTTTTTTATTTAAAAACATCTAGGGTTAATTAAGTACTATCCATACATAACATCTTATCTAATTTCTTAATCTTATTAAGTCTAGATAATTTTGCCTCTTGATTATAATTTTAGCTTCTAGAATTCAGGAAATAAAGGTAGCATATACATGAAAAGAGCCAAATCACAAACAAAGTACTAACAAAACCATCATGCACAAAGTGATAACTCTGAAACCTGAACCACCCTATTCTTCCTTGGTAAGTTTCATTTGGTTTTTACATATGATTTCTTTTGCCCTTATTAACAACTTGTCGCTTTTCTATTTGTTGTGATTCTCGTTATATAAGGCATAGACGCGAAGCTTTAGAATCCATCGATGATGACCTCACCTCGACCCCAATTATACCGAAAGACGAGCAACAAGGCAAGCACCCTCCTTTGATCATGTTGACTCCATTATTTTACGATATTATGTTATTTTATCAAACTATATACATGAACGTATGTTTATGTTAAACTCGCTATGTTATGGGTACCTAAAACTTATGGTTCAGACATGACCGAGTTATTAATAAACTTGAGACATGAGGAGGGACCTTGTACATAGTTAGGGGGAGATTCTCTCCCGAGTTAGTTAAGGACTGAACTTGATGCTATCAACTAAGTGATTTGGTGCAATCACATGTGCTAGTATGGTATAGCGTTAGCTTAGTAGAATAGCTAGGGTTTAGCCTTGCATTTTGTTAGGTTGTATAGTAATAAGGGCACTCTAGGGTACAGTGTTGCTCATAGGTGCTTCCTTCACCAAGGTGTTGGGGCCAGAGCATTCCAATACAACGGTGTATGCCTTGCCTTGGGGAGAGGACGCGATGCAGCATAATCTATCATCAGTACTGTGTATGCTGGTCTGGATCTCTAGACCATGGCAAGGGTTTGTCATCACAAGAGTTGGTCTAAAGCTAGGCTTTAGCTAGTTGAATGGCTTCGTCACAATTTAGCAAATTGGGTATTGTAGGTATCGCGAGAAATACATATGTGTACTCAACGTTGCTTAATGTATAATATATATACGAAGTTACGGAAGAATACCCCAACGACTCGTACTTTGTACGGGGTCCAACAACTATGTGAATCGATGAACTAGGGCTCTTCCTAGTCGGTTGCCTATCTGTTATGGATAAGCATACCATTGTCCTACTTTTGGTTTATCTTAATTCCCACTGCATTTTACTTTTGTATGTAATATTTGGCCGGTCAGCCACATGCTTGTAATATCAAGCAGTTATAATAATTTCTAATTTAAGCTTATGTTATGCCAAATGCCTAGTCATGCCTGTATGTGTAATGGTCTATCTCGAATGTGGGATATGTGGACACTAGGCATTGATCTTAGAACTAGCACCATCACATATCCGGTACCCAAACTTGTTCTCAACCATTTGATGCATGTGCACGTACGACCGTTGTTCCTTGACCATTGTGACACCAAAGTTCTAAGACAGATGGCATATGCTATGCTTGGATGTGTTGGATTCAATCCCGATACGGTTATTCAAAATGGAATCGAAACTCTTTTGGTCGCGTAAGTGTGTACGATGCAACTAAGTGGCTCATATTCGTTTCAGTGAGGGCTATTGGGTTAATACTCCGTGTACGGGAGTTTTGGGTGACAGTGAGCATACACTTAAGTAGAGTATGGGTGTCACCTCTAAATCCAACTCATGAGTGAGGATTGATTCATATTTTTGGGTGCCCGCAAATGTTTGAAATCTCATTTAGTTGGCCATATTTACCTATTTCACATTCTTTCGCTGTCTTTTATTGTTGTAAGTAGGTGCTATAAAATCTGTCTGAAACTGAATTCATGGGCGGTTTCTGGGTTGTCACAATCAAACCATGTATCAGGAAACTATGAATCAAACCAATAACTTATGTGATTGATTGGTGTGCGATTCAGTTTGAGTTGGTTGGTTCCATGGATGGGTTCACAGGTGTGAAATCATCCATGATCCATCATGGACCTAGGCAATAGGAACTCATTCCGGTTCTTCTTCATTTTTGCAGTGTGCCTCTTCGCCTTTCATAGTCTTGAATCACTATATTTGCCTTTATATTTGTAGCGGTTGCTTCATGCCAATTGTTTCTCTTAGGGAAGAGTCAAGATGAATGCACTGTTTTTTTTTTTCTTAGCTCCTGCATAACAGATTAGTAGTGTTCTATTGTGGATATTTGTAACATCCCAAAAATAAAAATAAAAATTTAAAATTTAAAAATAAAATTTAATAAAAATTTTATCTGGAATCAATATTTTAATACAAATTATCATTTATTTCCCCTTATTCTTGAATCTTAATTTTAAATAACATATAAGTTGCAAAATAAAACTTCTTCTTCTAAACTAAACAAACAATGAAAATGAGTTAGAAATAAAAATTTATTTCGAAATTCCTTCTAATCTACATCTTTTTTGAATTTTGTTTCCTAAGAAAATCCTTTACCCTAATTGCTTTCTTTTTCACTACAATACAAGGCTCAAATCCCATAAGAAATAAATTCTGGAAAAATTTATGTAAATCCTAAATCATCTCCAAAAACTTTCAACGCAAAGAGAACTCATGTAAAGTTGAAAATAAATTAATAGACAAAATTTAATTAAATACAAGCTTATCAATGTTAGAATTTGTACAAATTAAATATAAAAGATATTAATTTGAAATTTTTACAAAGATTTGAAATTTTGACAGAGAAATATAACAGTGAAGAGAAACATCTAAAAAGTTTTAAAAATAATAAAGTTAAATTATCTACTTAATAAAATCAAGAACAGAATAAATTTAAAAGCAATAATAGCAATGTTGGAATTTTATAAAAATAAATACAATTGGTAATCACTGAATTTTTTTGGAAATTTTCAATAACCATTAAAACTATACAGAAAAAGTTTCAAATAAAATAATGATTAATTGTTATCTAAAATAAATTAAAAATAGAAAAAGGAAATGAAGCACAGTGGCTTGTCAATTTTTTATAAATTCTGTACATATTATTTTGACTTCAAAAATTTACAGGATAATGAACCTTATCTCTGGAGCTCAAGAAAAAATTATAAAAAATTTTACATCAAGATTGGACCCTCATTTATGATACGAAATCAGCACTTGATCTGGATAAGATAAGGCAGTTTCATTTCATATCAATAAAACAGTGTCTTGCCCTGTGGTCGACACCTCCTGGCAGTGGCTGCTCTCCCTGCCTTCCCCCTCTCTTGCTCTGTTAGGCTGCCCAAATGCTGCCACACCACAGCAGTAAAATTGCATGATTTCTCCTTCGACGGCGAGGAATCGGTAGCAAAAATACTGCCACGGCAGGACATTTCCTTGCACCAATTTTGCAACCACTGGACATGAGCTCGGTCGCTAGCACGCCTCGCTTCGGCAACAACGTCGTTGCACACCGACCACCCGAGAAGTGTCACCGCTCACCTCCGTTTCCCTGCCACACGCTTCCATTCTTCTGCCATGACAGGGAGGCCACCAATTGAGCGTTGCCATGGCGCAGCTCCACCACTGCGACACTGCCACGGCTCCCCATGTGCAGCGCTGCCTGACTCTGCATTCCCTGTGTAAGCGTCACCGAACCTCCGCTCGATTCAAGCTGGCGCGGCTATAAAATCCGATGCTTCTCCTCAAGCTTTACACCACCCCACACCCTTCATAAGCACGCACAAGACAAACTTCATTCCCAGTGCCTTTTTCCAGAACCTTCACTACTCTAGCTCCTTCATTTGTCGCCATGACCATACAGGGCCGAAGCATGCGCCGAGATTTCAATTGGGAGACTTGGTGAATGAAAATCAAATTCACTTGGCAAGGAGCATCCTAATAGCCTCTTTAGCACGTTCGCAGCATCTTTTATCGCATAGAATGGTCGAACCACCAACAACACCGCCGCCTTCTTCCTCCTTATTGAGTTGCATGCACCAACCATGTGGGTTCACCCAAAAGCTTAAGCTGATGGGGAAGGATGGGCCGTGCTTTATATTTCAACACTCCCCCTCACGAGAGGCGCCTTTGAGCAGCACTCAACACGTGGAAATAGGAGCGACGCTAAATTGCGTCTACCAGGACTCGAACTCGAGACCTCCGGCTCGATACCATATTGAGATGCATGCACCAGCCAGTTCACCCAAAAGCTTAAGCTTATGAGGAAAGGTAGACAATTCACTTATACTTCAACACTCCCCCTCACGTGCTGGCTCCCTCAGGCCTAGGACGTGGAATAGAAGTGGACTGCAATTATTTTTTTTAATTGCGTCAACCGGGTCTTGAACTTGAGACCTCTTGGCTCTGATACCATATTGAGTTGCATGCACCAACCAGTTCACCCAAAAGCTTAAGCTGATGGGGAAGGATGGGGCGTGCTTTATATTTCCAACACTCCTGGCCGGCCATCGGTGGTGGAGCTTGCCGGCTAACCACTGACTAAGCCAATCGCAGAAATGGAACCATTGTTACCCCCCTAAAGCTTAATCTATTATCCATTCGAGCTGAAACGTACCCATCATCTTCCCCGGTGAACCACCCCACCCGCCGGCCAGCCGATTCCGGCCGCTGTTTGCCGCCACCGTCGTGCCCTAGAAACCGGCCAGCACGTCCTCTGTTTTGTGAGACTGACCAATGGGCCCTTCTGTCAGCCAGACTCAGCGGGGTGAGTTCAAGTGAATGAAGGCGTTTTTAGTCAGACAAAGAGTATTTTCTTATTTCTTTATAAATTCCAAACCAGAAAATATTCATTAACTAGCATCTTCTGAATTTTAAGGTCAATTCTAGTAAGATAAAATTTTAAATTCATCTAAAATCATGTAGGTTTAGAATGTGCAAAAATATTTAATTTTGCACCCCAGTTTAAATTATTTGAATTTAAGTTTGTGAAAAACCTTAATACGGCCTCTATTGCAAATCTGAAAAAGACCCCAACAAACTCACTTATACAAAAACATTTAGTTTTCAAACTCATTTGAAATAGTTGGAATTAAAACTTGAAATAAGCTTTAATATGGCTACTATAATAAAAAATATAAACCATAACTACTAAAATGTTGAGATAAATTTTAAAATAATCCTAAGGAGATGAGTAAGCTAAATATGCAAAAATATTTAGATTTGAATCTAGTTTGTATCAAATTTGAAAATAGATAGTATTCAATGCATAAGAAAACACTACTACACATAATGCTATTACAGACGGTTAGAAAACGTCATCACAAATGGCTTTTGGACCATCTGTAATTATGAGTCAGTGAAAATATGACACATATCACAGACGGTTTCAAAACTGACTATGAAAACACATATCACAAAGGATTTTCAACTAGAACTATCTGTGATATTAGTTGTCATATACACCTTTTAATTAAAACCGTCTGTGATATTAGCTTATCAGAGACGGTTTTTAAATATAACCATTTGTGATATATTTTTCCACTAACTCTTTTATCGGCTTATCAGAGACGGTTTTTAAATAGAACCATTTGTGATATATCTTTCCTCAGATGGCTAATCATCAGTGCATTATCCCATAATACGAGGTGGATTTCAAGACACTGAATCGACCTTGTTGTAGGTATGTGTTTGTTCTCCTTTAGATGCAGAGGGGTAGTGGATGTGGAGAAAGAATTGAGGGGTAGAGGTTAATTTGGTTATGATCAAACATGATTTAAATTGTTGCTGATATAATCTTCTGCCTTCGTGTTATTGAGTGTTCTCTGATGGCTAACCATCAATTCATTATCCCATAATACGAGGAGGATTTGAGACACTGGATTGATTCTTATTGTAAAAGCTGAGCTCAGTTGTGGTATGTGTTTGTGCTCCTTTAGATGCAGGACGGGTAGTGGTTTTGGAGATTGGATTGAAGGGTAGAGGTGTTTTAGGAGATTGGACAGAACTAGAGAAGCTACAATGCTTAGGCTGGATTTAGTCTTTCCCTCATTTGATTTCTTCATGGGAGCGGTTTTTCTGTCCCTACATTACTGATTTGGATTGCAGGTCTGGTCGATAATAATTTTGCAAGACCAATCTGATGCTATCATGCGGAGTGGAATCTGTTTGGACAACTTTTAGTTCTATCTTTTCTAATTTTGTTAGAAAACCAGTTAACTATTATGAAGACAGTGAATATATGATTGATCTGTAGGGGTGAAGATTCTAAGGAGGTGTTTGTTTAGGCTGAAGCTTGAGCTTATTTGGCTAGAGCTGGAAGAAACTGCTGAAGCTGGAAGAAGCTGCTGGAGCTGGATGAGGATGGCAATTTTTCGTAAATAATAGTTAAGTTGTAAGGGTACCAGGGAAGTAGGATTTTTAGAAGCTCCAGCCACCCCGAGAAGCATCGTTTTCCTTGCTTCTCTCGCGTAGTGCAAATTGGGCTAGAAGCTTCTTCTTTCCATCTAGCTGGAAAAATACTGTTTGTTTTGGCTTGTGGCTTATAGAGGTGTAGAAGCCAAATAAGCTCAAGCTCAAGCCTAAACAAACTGAGCCTAAGGCTTGTTTGGAAGCTTCATGTTGGATGGGAGAGTACTACTCCAAGAACTTAGTGCTATCTGCCTGGACTTCTCTTGTTTTGACTACTTGATCTGCGATGCACGCTGTTATATTTGTTCCATGGCCTCTCAATTTTAATCTATGGCTTCGGTTTATTTTCAGCAAACTGAGTTAAGTATGGCCGCTAAGGATTTTGTGTTCTGGATATGTTCTTGCGGATTGGATGTTTAACACCATTATCCTTTGTAGCAAGGCCTCAGCCACCTTATATCATCAAGCGGTGCAGGTTTTCTCTATCTAAGTAATTTCCATAATAAAGAAGGAACAATCATGGCATCTTTCTTCGACATCAGTTTGCTGTAGAATTTTCTACACATTGGCAATGGAGCATTACTTATCTATTAAAGCCGGAGAAATCGCCGCGCAGCCACAGCGTCCACGTCATGAGCGTTGCACTGTTGTTACGGAGCCATCTTCGAAGGCATCGTCGTTTGCCTGTTGTAACGGGACGGCTTCCAGTGCTGCGTTTTGGCTGTTCGGTGCGTCGCCTCTCCTGCCTTTTGCCCTTTTGTTCTCCCCACGCGTGTACCTCTTCGCGATGCTTCCTTCCTCGGTCGTGGCTCCAGTTCCGTTCTTGCTTTTCGGCGGTGTCGCCCTCCATTCCTTCGATCGGGACGCAATGTCGCTCTCCGTCCTTTCAATCGCGCCGCCCCTTCCGTCGATGGATTGGTGATCATCCTGCGTGGGGACCTTGCGCTGCTTCTTTCCCGCGCGTGCCTGCGGGCCTTCCGGCGTTTCTTCCCGCGCGACGTTTCTTCCCGCGCGTTTCTTCCCGCGCGGCGTTGCTTCCCGCGCGTACGTCCGGCTCCTCCGCCTGGGTCTCGCTGGCCTTTTGCCCAGGCGATCGTCAGCCGGCTTGCCCACGCGTCCATCCGTGCGCGTCCGCCCTCCTCTTGACCAGCCGGTTGTGTTTCTTTGCGCTAATCGGTGCTGCCTTCTTCGGTCTTCCTGTGGAGAGAGTGGACGGCTACTCTGAATTTCGCTTTATGGTTAGCATTTCCACCCTCCCTTCTGTTCTTTACTATTTTTTAAGCGATGTGCTGTGCTTCATGTTGTGATTGTTGTTCTCTGTGTGTTCTAGGATTTCCCTATTATACGTGGCCGGCTATGCTGATCGTGTCCTGATTTTTTGCCTGCGGAGAGAGTGGACGACTACTCCAGCTGTGTTTGCTTGGCTGATTCAGGCCCTGAATTTCACTTTATGGTTAGCGTTTCCACCCTTCCTTCTGTTCTTTACTTATTTTTAGGCTCGGTGCTGTGCTTCATGTTGTGATTGTTGTTCTCTGTATGCTCTAGGGTTTCCCTGTTATACATAATCGACTATGCTGATCGTGTCCTTATTTTTTGGGGGATGGCATCTACCTGCCTAGCGTATTTGTTATGTGCGCTTATTGTATTGATTCTTCGTACGCTGCTCTTTCTGTTTCTTGCTTTCGGATCAAGTTGAGCACTTTCGTACACAGGCCATCCTTTTTTGAACGATGTAGCATCCTGTGTTGTGGCCATGTCTGAGTGCCAGCGTCTGCTAGGTCGGTGCTATTGCCTTATGTTGGATTGTGTGGTTCCTTCAGCCTTGCTTGTTTGTTGTGACGTCGTAGTTTTTATTCGTGCAACTATTCAGGAGGTCGCCTCTACCCTGTTGTGCCGCCGGTTCTTGCTCGTCAGAATCGTGCCAAAAGACGTGCTGCTAATATTGCTAGGCGTTTCGCGAGACGAGGTTATTGCTATGTTCTTATGCCAGATTCTGTCGATTCCTTTTCGTTGCTTATATCTTTTCTCATCCTGTTGTTTTGTTCTGGGAATATATTTGGATATTGCTGTCTTCTTTCATCGGTGCCTCCTAAAGGCTACATCCCGTACGCTCCTTCTACTGCTACTGTGTGTTCTTTACCTAAGGAATATGTAGATTCCTTAAAAGGTATGCTTGCGTTTCGGCTTCTTAGGTTCCTTTCTCTGCTATTTAATCGTGATTATCCTACGCTGTACCATTTATTCGTTGTTTTGCGTGTTTATGCTGTAGCTGCTTATGAGGATAGATCATATTATGGTGGCCCTGATTATACTTGTGATAAGTGTTCTGCCGTATTTTGGTATCAAGAAAGGGTGCGTGGTCAGAGTTCGTATGCGCAGAGACGTATTGTATATAACCTTTGTTGTCGTAGAGGGAAAATCTCATTGCCTCCGCATAGGCCGTTCCCTCCTCCATTGCGAGAGCTTATACGTTTCGATGGAGGTCCCCGATCCAATAGTTTTATGCGTATGATAAGACAATACAATTCTCTTTTTGCCTTTGCTTCCCTTGGGGTGAACATTGACACAGGCATTAATACTGGCGATGGCCCTTATGTTTTTCGTATTAATGGTGTTGTGCACCATCGTATCGGTTCTCTTTTGCCTACCACTGGTCATCGGCCTGAATATGCGCAGCTATATATATATGACACTGCAAATGAGGTTCAGAATCGCTTGAACATTTTTGCATCAAACGAGCCTACCAATGACCTTCCTGATCCAGCCATTGTTATGGATATTATTTCTATGTTAGATCGCTGCAATCCTATTGTACAACAGTTCAGGCTCGCGCGTGATAGGCTCCTATCGCCTGATGCTCCTGAGATAGCTATCAGGCTTATTGGACCGCAGAAGATAGACAATGACCGTTATTGCCTTCCAGTCGGCTCAGAATTAGCTGCTCTGTTGGTTGGAGGTATTTCTGTGGATGCTTGCAGGTTTGATGTAGTGGTTCAGGCACATTCTGGTGAATTTAGACACATTTCACCAGTCCATCCAAGTTTAATGGCCTTACAGTATCCTTTGCTCTTCCCTTATGGTGACAAGGGATTTCATCTAGGCATAAAATTAAAGGAAGTTGACGATCAGCCTCTAGGGGTACGTGAAGATGCATCGATGCTGGAATACTATCGCTATGAATGTCATTATCGCAAGAATGAACCGAATCCATTTACTTGTTGTGGTAGACTTTCTGATCAGTTAAATGTTAATGCCTATTCATGTATTGAGTCAAGTCGCCTATCCTTTCATTTTTTCAATCAAGATAAGCTTAGATCCGAAACTTACCAAGGCATATCAGACGCTGTTTGTAAGGGAAATAATGTAGGAAAGGATATTGGCATCAAAACAATTTTGCCGGCAAGTTTTACTGGCGGCAAGAGATATATGATACAGAATTATCAGGATTCTATGGCCATTTGTCGGGCATATGGCCCCCCCCAGTTATTCACCACTTTTACTTGCAACCCTAAATGGCCAGAAATAGCTGAGGCAATTGGTTTTGAGCCAGGCCAGAAACCACATGATAGAGCTGATATACTTACACGCGTTTACAAAATGAAATTAGATGAATTCATGACTGACTTAAAAGATGGAACATCCTTTGGCCCTATACGTGCAGGTCTGCCTTATAATTGAACCATCGTTTTGCCTTATTCACAGTTCTAATCTTTTTCTCACTTCAGATCCATCTCTCCCGTTTTACAGCTGTGCATACTGTTGAATTCCAAAAGAGAGGCCTGCCCCATGCTCATATCCTTGCATGGCTAGCTGTGCAAGATAGAGATCCTTCACCGTCTTTCATTGATAGTATAATTTTTGCTGAGCTACCTGACATAACGGTTGATCCATTAGCATATGCCCTTGTTCAAGAATTCATGATTCATGGTCCATGCGGTGACCTTAATCCTAAGTGCCCTTGCATGAAAGACGGCCGTTGTTCAAAGAGGTACCCTAAGTCTTTCCATTCTGAGACATCGCTTGACCATGATGGGTACCCTATTTATCGACGCCGAGATGATGGCAGGTTTGTGATTAAACATGGCGTCAAACTTGACAATAGATGGGTGGTCCCTCATAATCTACGATTACTAAAGAAATACCAGGCCCACATAAATGTCGAATGGTGTAATAAGACATACCTTGTGAAATACCTTTTTAAATATATCACAAAGGGCCATGACTGTGCCACCATGTCTTTGCGTGCATGCACTAACCCAGCCAAAGTTGTGTTGTCATGTCAGGACAGAAGTGATGCTCGCATCAATGAAAATGCAATTCCTAATCATAGTTATTGTGTGCTGCATGCTGGACAAACAGACAAACCTGGAACATCTCATGGTACAGCACCTGTCAATTCTCATGGCAACACCCACAATAAAGATGAAGGACTCGATGAAATTTCTGAGTACATTAAATCAAGATATTTATCTTCGTGTGAGTCAAATTGGAGAATATTTGGCTTTGATATTCATAGTAGAACACCGGCAGTGGAAAGGTTATTTGTTCATATGCCAGGTATGCATGTGGTTACATATCATGAGGATTCTGACTTGAATGCTATTGTGGAGGACCCTGATTCAAGTAAGACTATGCTAACAGAATGGTTTATTGCTAACCAAAGATCAATATCTGCTAGAGAACTAACATACTGTGAATTCCCAACAAAATGGACATGGCAGTCTGATAAAAAAATTTGGACTGAAAGAAAGAGAGGAACTAAAATTGGTAGGTTGCGACACATCCATCCTTCTACTGGTGAGCCTTTTTATTTGAGGATGCTGCTAATGGTTGTTCGTGGTGCCAGATGTTACGAAGATGTCCGAACATATGAAGGCGTTTTACATAACAGCTATCGTGAAGCGTGCAAGGCGCGTGGTTTGATTGGTGATGACACCGAATAGGTTGCCCTGTTTGATGAGGGAGTTGTGTGGGCGACATCACATCAGCTGAGAAATCTTTTTATGGCAGTGCTGATCTACTGTGATGTCGGTGATGTCCGTACTTTGTTTGATAAATATTGGCGGTACATGGCTGACGATATTGCCTACAGCATTCGTGCCTCTCTCCAAAATAAAAAATACATGATTCCCGACATTGTGCTGCAGAACAAGTTATTGAAACAACTTGATATCATGTTTTTGAATAATGGTTTCTCCATGTCATCATATAATCTTCCGATCCCATCTGATAGTTCGGACAATGCACTTGATGCTAGAGTAATTCTTGAGGAACTATCTTATGACACAGCTGAACTTTCTATGCAAGCTGATTCCATGTATGCCATGCTCAACAATGACCAGTCTGCTATATATGACACTGTGATGTTTCGAATATTACACAAAGAAAGGTGTGTTTGTTTCATCTCAGGGCATGGAGGAACAGGAAAAACATTCCTATGGAATGCCATTATTACAAAACTCAGATCGCAAGGCCAGATTGTATTGGCTGTGGCATCGTCTGGAGTTGCCGCATTATTGTTGCCAGGTGGGCGCACTGCCCATTCTAGGTTTCGTATACCACTTGCTATTCATGACAGGAGTATGTGCAATATATGGAGAGGAACTGTTCTTGGGGAATTAGTAAGGAAATCTGCTCTGATTCTATGGGATGAAGCTCCTATGACACACCGGTTATGCTTCGAGGCTCTTGATCGCACTCTTCGTGACATACTCTCTCTTGATGATCCAGTTAATGCTGACAGACCTTTCGGTGGTAAACCAATTTTATTCGGTGGTGATTTCAGGCAGATATTACCTGTTATCGAGGGTGGCACACGAGCGGATATAGTAGCAGCTTCCCTTCCGAAATCTCCGCTTTGGAAATTTATAGATGTTATGCATCTAACTGTAAACATGCGCCTGATAAATCCTACTTTATCCTTGGAGGAAAAAACCAAGATGCAGGAATTTGCCCAGTGGGTTACTGATATAGGAGAAGGCCGTGTGCCACCATGCAGCCAACCAGGAAGCACGGACCAATCATGGATTCGAATTCCAGATGACCTTTTGCTGAAATCAGGACCAGATAAAGTAGCATCAATCACTGCTGCTGTATATGATGATTTCGAAAAGAATTATGCTGACCCTATTTATTTGGCTCAGCGTGCTATTATATGTCCTGTCAATTCAGTCGTTGATGAGATGAACGATGTTATGCTTGCTAAGGTCTCGACAGATGTCAAAGATTATTTGAGTTATGATAGGATTGCCAATCCAAACGAGCAACCTGCAGACATTGATATTTTATATCCACCAGAATTTCTCCATTCAATTGTCATAAACAACTTTACTCAGCATAGGCTCTCTCTAAAAATTGGTGCCCCTGTCGTTCTCCTTAGAAATATTAACCAAACTCTTGGCTTATGTAATGGTACGCGCGTCTTATATTAACTAGACTTGGTGATCGAATTCTAGAAGCTAGAATCATGACCGGAACACATATCGGTGAAACGGTATGTATACCAAGAATTATTCTTAATGGAACAAGCCCAAAATGGCCATTTACTTTACAGCGCCGACAATTCCCAGTCAGACTTTGCTATGCGATGACGATAAACAAGTGCCAAGGTCAAACATTGAGCAAAGTGGGTGTCTATTTAAGGAATCCAGTTTTTACACATGGTCAATTTTATGTTGCTGTTTCTAGAGTAACCTCAAAGGAAGGATTGACAATACTGATAGAAAAAGAAGATGGAACTACTGACTCAATGACAAGAAACATAGTCTATCATGAGATCCTTTCATTTATTTAGTTACCATTGTATTTCCCCAGCTTCAACACACTGTGCCACTGTGTTATACGCTCCTTTTGGTCTGTGCTTATTTCTTTAGCTCACTCTATTGTTTATTCGTTTCTAAAGATCTTTTGTTCTTATCATGTAGTACGCTTTTATATACGATTACTCCACAATTGCCTTCCCTGTTCTATATATCTTCCTTTTGTCATTACGCTTGGTGTAGTGATTATTACTGCTCTAAACATCCTTTCACCGTATTAGACTTCTTGCATATATTCTGCCACTGTGTTATACGCTCCTTTTAGTCTGTGCTTACCTCTTTAGCTATACGCTCCTTTTGGTCTGTGCTTATTTCTTTAGCTCACTCTATTGTTTATTCGTTTCTAAAGATCTTTTGTTCTTATCATGTAGTACGCTTTTATATACGATTACTCCACAATTGCCTTCCCTGTTCTATATATCTTCCTTTTGTCATTACGCTTGGTGTAGTGATTATTACTGCTCTAAACATCCTTTCACCGTATTAGACTTCTTGCATATATTCTGCCACTGTGTTATACGCTCCTTTTAGTCTGTGCTTACCTCTTTAGCTCGCTCTATTGTTTATTCGTTACTAAACATCTTTTATTCTTATCATGTATTACGCTTTTGTATATGATTGCTCCACAATTGCCTTCCCTGTTCTATATATCTTCCTTTTGTCATCACGCTTGTTGTAGTGATTGTTACTGCTCTAAACACCCTTTCACCGTGTTAAGCTTCTTGGATATATTCCCATGTCTGACCTACATTATCCATACTTATTACCCTATCAGCTCTTATGTTTGTTCCCTCACATAACGAGCATACTGTTTCAAAAAACTAACACTTTTTGTTGTTACATACGCAGATGGACTACGCTTTGCTGAAAGACATCAACCAAGAATCACATCGCTGGCGCGTTCGTGTCAAGGCCACCCGTTTTTCTGAATATACTGTTGAGGATAAGCCAGGCAAAGTATTACGACTTGACTTGATTTTGCTTGATGAACAGGTTCAAACAAAAGTATCTTTTCTTTTGTTGATCCTTTCGGCAACTAGCAAAACCTGTTCTTACAATATTCTAATTTTGATTAAAGGCTACTATGATAGAAGCTCAGATACCAGAACGCCATTTGCCGTTGTTTGCTCCGCTCCTAACAGAAGATTCATTATACTACATAGAGTACTTCGAGGTTACCAATGCTCGCCCAAATTATCGACCTGTCAATAGCACTATCATGGCTAGATTCACTGCTCATACCAAGATAAAGCAAATTGCTCCTATTCCACAAGGATTCCCCACATATGCATGCAGCATTGTTTCATTCCAGATCCTCAAAAGTAGAATGAATGACAACCACTTATTATCAGGTCCTGTTTACCATTTCATATAGAACCAAAAAACTGTCCACTTAGTATATTCTTTTTTCTAATAATTAGCTCGATACAGATACTGTGGGCCTTGTTACCGCTATCTCACACATCAAGACAGTCACTGTCAAAGGTACTGCGAAGCCAATCCGAAATATTCTAATAACAGATGGCAGGTATGTCTATTCTAACATATGTTACCTTCATGGCTTATAAACAATAAACAGCTCTATATACAATCATAGAATATACATACACAATTCACGCATTTACCACTTAAAAGATTATGTTACAGGTTTCCTTTTGTTGTCATAGTAACTGCATATTCGCTTGATAACATTTGTGCATAGCAGAGAAAACGCTGAGGTCACATTATGGGGACCACATGCGATTCGATTTGATCTTGACAAGATATCAACATGAATCAAAGCGGAATCCAGCTTGTTCTTCGTTGGTTGGGTGATGATTAGACTACGAACAGTAAATACTCGTGCATTTCATCTTTTTCCCACTCCATTCAAAACTACTTTCCATGCTTTTCCTCATAAAACACTGCCTATTCCCAATCTACAGGTCAACTCTCTTTACAAGGAAGCACTATTTGCAAATGGTACACAAACGCTGCTCTCCCGGAAGTAACTACTTTACAAAACAGGTGCACTACTCAAACAATTACAGATGTATTACTGACATGAACAAATCTTGGATCCTCCAGATAGATTATGCATGCATTTACAAAAAGAATCATCCTATCCTCCCGAATAGTATAACAAATGGTTCTACATTTCTACGGTAAAATCAATGTATTGCTTCTTGATCTACTTATTTACAGCCATATCGTCTGTGTACTCCTAGAGATTAGCCCTTTTACCAAAAAGCACATGACTACTGTAGCTTCTACAGACAGTTATTGTTTTACCAACATAGTCCTCTTGGGTACTATTACCATCTGTTGATACATCCAGCTTACAAATCGTTGATTTACATTATGTTAGCATAGTTTTAAAGACCCTCTACTACTTCATTCTACAAGTAATTCCATACACACAGATACAAAAAAAACAAAGGAATTGAACAACCTTCTCTTGTGTTTTATAAGGATTTCGCACTACAGCTGGCTATCTTGTTGTCTTGATCGGTTGTTCTGTCTTTGAATGAACACAGTTTAAAAATCGCCTAAATCAATTAGAGTCCACTTAAACAGTGATCACTTCCGCCTTACTTGTTTGCTTCCGTACCATTAAACCATCCTACTATAATATTCTGTTTATCCATATATACCAATACTCATATTACTGCACTATTACTGTTTGCTTACTTTGTCTTTACATTACCTACCAATGCTGCAGTATTGCAGGAATACCATATGAGATTAGATGGACTGGTCAACCGTCTATGGAGAACCAGCCTATTTCTGCCACTGTCTCTCAGATCTACAACCTTAACCCACATGATGTTCTGGTATATCCGCTTTTGTCTGTTTTCCTTTGTATTTCATTCGAGTTAATTGCCTCACGTCTATACACAACGCTACAAAATCAAATACACAAAAAAAACGCGATTTCAACAAAAACAACTATCTTTATGTTCTAGAAGACCCATAAAATAATAACCAGCTCATGAAAGTAATAACCAGCTCATAGTTTTTCTAGCGAAACATTTTTTTGCAAATTAATGATTATCTACACTGGCTATTTCTTCATTTAATCGTGAGATAATAGAAACACATAACCACCGGAACCTACTTTTTTTTCCCTGTTTTATCGCTGTGTTTCATGATCTGTATGACTTACACCACAGTGCGCTATCCAATTAAATGTCGCACACAACACAAAGCCAATGATGCATCTACATCTTACCAATGTCTGTTTATGTGCTTAGGGAAACAGCTATATTATCGACATTACTATAAAAAGCCTTGCTCCACAGCAGCCATGGTGGTACCTAGCATGTACTATCTGCAAGAAAACCGTAGTTTCTCAAGGAGAATCTTACAAATGTCCTAGATGTGGAATAACTGCTGATACACGGTATGTTCTTACCAATCACCTACAGCTATCTTACTTTCTACAATATACCGATTGCACATAAATAAACAATACCCGTATTCATTACAACAGATACAGGCTCACTATTCATGGGGTCGCACCAGATGAAATAAACGAACCAGAGCCCAAGATTGCAGAGTTCATTTTCTTCGCAGAAAAGGCCGAACAATTAATTGGTTCTACAGCGCTTTCTCTTGTCACAGCTGCTGAAGATCTTGAAGGCTTCATCCCACCACAGATAACAAGGCTCTATGGTAGACAGTGTACTTTGAAAGTGTCTGTCACAAGAAGAACTCTACAATGGACAAAAATATCATACCAAGTTGACTCTATCCTGGCTCTCCTATGTTCTCCGGAGTCTACTTCTACTGACAAACAAACTCAAGATAAGATTCCAGCTATTTTACCAGATGTTGAAGTTACACCACAAAACGCTGCAGCAGTTCGCTTCGAACAACATGGACAGCTACCTAGCTCTAGACAAGATATACGATTGGACAACCCTCAAACAAAAACAGCGACTCCGCCTGCATCAATTCATGTGCTTCCACAGGTACCTACCACACATAGCATTTACCCTCGGTCCTTACTGAATAGTGCTGATATTCTTACCTACACATATATTGCTTGTTCCAACAAATATAGAATGCCTACAGCTTGACTTTACAGACCATGTTTAGAGACAATTCTCGCATGATCCATACTGGATAGTACTGACCTATACAATCGGTGTTACTTAATAACTCAGCTCCACGACTTTCAGATCTTACCGGAACCAGATCCCAAACTGCAAGAGCCACTACAGGCTGATCATACTGATTCGCTTCCTGGCGAAGATACCAAAAGGTTATGTTTATATAATTAATTAAGTGTACACTGAAACACTGACATCGCACTTCCTTTTTCCTACTGTTTCCAGCATTACTGGAACGAAGCCTTCAGCCAGAAAGAGGTTGTTCCTCGACACACAAAGCACTTCGTCTCGAAAAAGGTGCTCGCGTAGACAGCATTATCCCCAATTAATTCTATTTTCGTTTTTCATTTCCCATCCCAATTCATCAAGTCATATTCTCCTCACAACAAAGCAGGACTTGAAAAAAGACCACATGCTGTCGCACCTCCGTCGGCACCAACTACTATCCTCACCGTATTTTGTATACCGATTGTACAATATATATGTCCATACACGCCGCAGCTAGAACCCTATGCTTGACGTATTTTCCCAGTTTCTGTACTTCTAAGTATCCAACACTACTTGCTGTATCTCTTAGCCTTCTACTCACGCAGGACAATACCCGTAATCCTTTTGTTGCACGATCACTGTTCTCCTTACTGTGTGTATATATACGCATATAGATATGTATATATGTACATTTCGCTGCTATCACACTTAGCGAACAACTTCAGCAATCCGCTTGCATAGCTTCAGCCCTGCGTAATCTATCATTATTTATCCTAACAATCCACGACTGACCAAGTAGTATTCTAACATAAAAACATTTTACACAGAGATCAACAATCTTTGTTTCGGATTTTCATCTCGCATCTGATCAGAATTTCCTGCTTGTTGATTATAAAATCTCATTACTTTGGCTAGACAATACTGTTGGTACATGAGATCAAGTTTTCTAAGTTAATAAGCCTTATCCCAGCTTTGATGCATATCGATACGTCAGCATTCTTTGTGGTGATTGTCTCATTTCTTTATTTTGATTAGTATGGGTCGAAAGTATGGATAGTACATGTGCTAACCGAAATGGAACAAACCAGAATGGCTTCTCTCAACTGCTAACATCATCAAAGTAAGATTGTGAAAGTGTTCACCATTTTTTCTTCAGGCTACCAATTAGAATAAGAACAAGTGACTAACGGTACCTAGCAACGGCTAATATCACCAGCATGTACAGTCCGATAGCTCTCAAAAAAAAATCTGGTTTATTAACCTTAAAGCTATCAGATCATCTCCATTTCTTTTTGTTGATGTGATCCGAAAGCTTCTCAGACCTCCCAAGGTGTATTCTTTTACTTTGTTGCTTTATTTTCGCACCTACACCTGTTCCTATCTGCATATATATATATGTGTGTTTCTTTAAAAAATACATATCACCTATCCTTTTTCTACCTTAGCGACATTTATAAGATGCTCATACTGAATTAGAATTCACAACCAGGTCTTTCAACCGATTTTTTGCCAAAAAACAAAACGGAATCCAATTGTTTCGACCCAAAATACTTAAAGAAATTTGAAATCGCATCCGTCCACCAATTATTTTCCAGAAATAACTCCGTGATTCTATAAATTCGATGCAAACGCTGGTTCTTTCAGCCCAAATGAATTTTTTTCAAAAATAGAGTCCCAAGTAACCTCTTCCACCGCTCATTTTGAAAAAAGAAATACCGTAATTCTGGAAATTATATTTACAGAAAACACAAACCAAATTCTTTTCATCTTTCTTCCTATTTCGAACTCATCCAAGCCAAAACGTAGATTTTTTTGCCAAAAAAAAATGAGAATTCCAAAATTGCGAATATATGCTTACACCGGTTATTTCGTAAAAATAATTACGTTACATAAACTCATTGATGCCTCCTGCCCGGCTAATTTAAAAAAAAACACCACTGAATTAAACAGGCTTTCATTTTTTGTAAACAAATTTCGATCAGATTTTTCCGCCGGGCGCGCCGTCGCGCGCCATTCTACCTAGTATGTTCTTATGGTCATAGGAATCCATGTTCTCTCCTTTGCGGCCCTACCTCCTCTGTTATGACTTCTATTAGCATTCAATCTGGTTCTTGATCTTTTTCAAACAAGAAGAATGCTTGGTGACCATTTTCTTGTCGCTAAATATGCTTGTGTTTTATATTGTTAAGTATGTTTGTGTTCTATTCCATATGTAAAAAATATTATGTATGTGAATGCGATATGCATGTATATTGACTGTTAAGTATATTTGTGTTCTATATTGTGAATGAATGTGATATGCATGTTGTAATAAAGTGTTTGCATTCTGTGAATATGATATATGCATAATGTGTGTAATCTGTGCTGTATGAATGTGATATGTATGTATATTACGCAATATGTGCTGTTTTTGGGAGGGTGGACAAATGAGAAACAACACAAGTGTCATCACTATCACTATCAGTTCTAAGATAGAAGCGATAGTGATGAGGGCGTAATCACTATCAGTTCTGAGATAGAAGCGATAGTGATGACACCTGGCCCTCATCACTATCGGTTCTATCTTATAACCGATTGTGATGAGGTTCTCATCATTATTGGTTTTGAGTAAGAACCGATTGTGGTGATGCATTTATCATAATCGGGCAAAAACTGACTATGATAGCGCCGCCTCATCACTGTCTATTAATTTTGTATCACCACCAAAAATGACTGTGATGATGAAAAAGAACCAATTGTGATATATATTTTTGTAGTAGTGTAAGCTTTTATTCTTGTCCTTTATCTATTACTTAAATCTGTGTTAAAAGGATTTTTCTTTTAAGGCAAAATTTAAGAAAATCCCAAAAAATTAAGAAAATCCAAGAAAAATTAAAAAATGCATAATTAAATATAACGAAATCTTAAAATATAATTTCATACTTTATTTTAAAATTTAGGATGTTACAAAGTGTGAGGTAACCTCACCACCTCATGTTCGATGGTAAACACATTCAGCCATATGTAACCAACCAAATAGTTCTCTTGCATCTTGTCATCTCTTACCCCCTCAAACATTCAAACAAACAACTTCTCAGCTCAGCCAAGATCAACATATACAGCCAACCAAACAAACTGTAATGACCGCCATTTTTACGTAAAATGCAAAAATAGAAATCTAATGTGCCTACAATGTTAGTCCTATGATCGATGGTGGTACGCATATTTATAACAATTGGAATCACAACCATACTTCATATTATTAAAGTGAAAGCTATTATACAAAGAAATCTTACAACTCAGAATATATAGCAGCAAAAGAAGCAAAGTCTTGTAGCGTGCCCATCCAACCCATAGGCAACAGACAAGGCATGAATTCCTAGAAAGATCACGTCAATAAAGATCCCATGAGCATAAGTAATACTCATAGCCCTTCGCGAGCAACAAAATCATCCAATAATGCTGCCAATCATGACACAATATGGTTTTTGCCAACACGTGGCAAATGAAGCAAAACCAAGCCCTTTCAAAAATAATAAAACATCTAACATGCATAAGTTCACCAAGACTCCCATGACTGCGGGTACGGCTAATTGATTAGATTTATACTTTATAGAGGTGTACAACTTTACCCAGAAGTCAAGACCTTGTCTTTTTGCTGCATGTTTTACACACCTATGGCGTGTGGCCCGAATGTTTATGATGAAAACCTTTATATTACTTAGGTTAACATTGCACCTGTTTAGGATGTTAAACCCATACTATGGCAAGAGAACTCAGAGCATAGAAATGATGGAATTCCTCATAGCATGGCTTACACCGTTGCATTGGTAAGTAGAAACCCCTACAAGTAGACCTAGAAAGGAACCTAGAAAGGAATGTCTTTGCTAGCTCCTGCCTTCCATAAATGCAAAGTTAAAATAGATAACTTAATCGGTTTAAGGTTGCCCCATCCCAACACTTGTGGTTTGTACGGATTTATCTTGGATCATACAACACGATGTTCGGTCCTTAATTTGACACGGGTAGTACTTCACCCTACACTACGTGCAAACCCATCAGCACATTCGGCTAATGCCAATAATCACCCGTGTTAAAACCATAGCTTAATTTGGGGTTTTTAATCAAAATACCAATAACTGACAGTATCATTTTCAAGTCTTTCAGGAAACAATTTTGATATGATCATCTACCTTGTTGATTCTAAAGCATGGCTAGGCATGAATAATATGTAAGCGTATATACCCATGATGACATTAAGTAATGCCTATCCTTAATCTATGGTTATCAAGGTTCACATGTCCATACTTATCAAGGAAGTTCCATGAGATAACTGGTATATCTACCAACTCCACAAAATAGCAAATTTACTAAAAATAAACGCATGCATGAAATCATTTGATAAAAAAAAGAAAAATTAAATATTGGGCTTAATATGATCAAAGGGGTGCTTGCCTTGCTTATCTGTTGTCTATGACAAAGTTGTAGTCATAGCTGGCGTTGTCGACGATGGAGTCAGAAACGTAGGGTTCTACAAATCGTTAACGAATAAAAGCAATAAGAAGCAAATGTCAACACATGGCAAAAAGAAGACAGACTGAACGTCAAATAAAAACTAACTATAAAGAACAGATGCAGATTCTTTTATAAATTATTCATTCTTGTTTTACGAATTCAAGAACTAAAATTATGTACTTTTATATTTATAATTTTGAATTCAAGTTGAAAAATTATTTAGAGTAATGGAATTAGAGCATTAGTTACCTTGTTGTTTGATATGAATGAATATCATTTAATCCTTAATTGATTTTGCATACAAATTGGTTTTAAATATGTTAGATCTGCTAAGATAGGTTCTTGGGTATATATTTATGGTTTTCAAGAAGGTTCGATGATACAAATATCTTAACTGTAGATTTCTTCATTATTACCAAGTGCGCTTATTCAAATTATCAAGTTCGTAAATCATAATACTTTAGATTATTCTCGCTAACATGATTATATTCAAAGCGTGACAAAATAAGATTATTTATTCAGAATCGGGTAATCTATACTTTGGAGAGCATTTCTAAATTGATTTTATAAATTTTTGGACTTGGACGAGATATTATATTCATTGTTAAAATAGCTTATATGGCATTATAAGGTATACGTTAAAGGAATCGGCGAGAATGTGAAACGTATGATTAACACTTAAGGATTTTGAATTAGCTAGATTTAGTTGAAAACCAAGTTATAAATAAGATATTCTTCTAGAATACAGTAGTACCAGTTAGTATTTCTAAGTTGATCTTTTCAAAATTTACATTTAGGCGAGAAGCTTTACGAGTTGTCAAAAAGGCTTAAGTAGTTTAGTTTCCTGCACGACTAATTCACAAAGAGTGATTGCAATAGTGGAATTTATATACAGAGTAAGTCCTAAATATAATATTTTTTTTAGATTATGGTAGCACATATTATGAAGAGTGTTTTTGGACCATTATGCCAAATTGTTACATTTAGCCGAGATATTTTATAGATTGCTGAAATGGCTTCAGTGATTTATGTTCTACACGTTTTGTGTTCTGTTTTCGTTTCTTGTTTGCGACTGCACCTTATAAGATAATTTGACCATTTTTCAGGTATTATCCGGGGATAGCTCTAAGAGTGTTTTAAAGCTATTCATGTGATATTTTGCTTTCATCCGTGATGTTTTCCACATAACGGAACATTAGTGCCTTGTATTAAAATATTTTAACACAGTATAAATATGAGTTATTTTTATATAACTAGAAAGGATATCACTTTCTAAAATCCTAGAAATTGGTTTCATCAAATTTGAGGTCTGTTTGCACAAGTTATGGCTATTCGGATATAACTCGTATTGAAACTTTGACTATCAATTAACCATTGTTAACTATAGTAAAACTTAAATATTTTTGTATACTTGGGGTCCCTATAATCTCAGTGGTATAACTAAATTTGTTTTACTCAGATTCGGATTCGCTTTGATACAAATTTCAGCTATTCAATTTCCTTAAGCAAGAGAGGTGTTCTACATCAAATCTTATGGTCCAAACCTAGTTCAAGTCCAAATATTTTTGCAAAAATGGAACATTGGTGACCACAGGAGTGTGTGAGAAATATTTCATGATTTTCAGAGCTATAGTTTCTATAGTTGCCTTATAGCACATAAACGGGTTCGAATACAACTTTGATTCAAACGGTTTGATCTTCCAAGAAACACATAAGGTTTTATTACATATTCTAAATCTACACGGTGTAATACAAATTTAGAAATTGAGTTCACTTTATTTGAACCTTCGACAAAAGATATGAGCAAAAGGATTAAAATGAGGCAAAACAAAAGAAAAAGAATTTTCACCGAATCCAACTCAAGACAGGCTGGCTCAAGGGCATGTGTTCTACCACTGCGCCATGCACTTGTTTGTAAAAAGAGAAGGTGGTAAAATATTTGAGTCTACCTCTATTTGTTGGTTGATCTCGGCTGTGATATGGAAAGTTACCACCCAAATCCCACACAACCAAATATTTTCCTAAAGCAAACTTTCCTAATGAACCACGCGCCATGATTGGAGGCGCCTTCCATGTATGGAGCACGCCCCCGATTCCCTCAGTGCCAGAATAAAAGGGATGTGGCGAGCACGTTCATAGGTGACGATCTATGCACGTTTTCCATCCTCCCAAAACCCTAATTCATCTACCGATCATTACCGGTGCTGGAGGGATTTCGAAGGGCTGTTCAAGGACAGTGTAGGTGGCGTCCCGAAGGCCTTCGTCACCACCGTCGTCCAGAAGACCTCCGTAATCACCCGCAAGAACTGCGCAATAGAAAAGGCGCACATCCTTCTACCTCTCCAATGACTGACCTAATGGCGAATCTGTCTTCACCGGGTTAGTTTCACCACTTATTTCCGCATTAGTGATCATGATCAAGGCTAGACTAAAGACTCAGTGATTAGTTTAATCTAACATTTGGTATCAGAGCCACCTAGCCTAATCATGTTCTAATTAGCCCGGTACAGTCTTGGTTTTGTCATGATTCTTGTCGGATTGGAGTAGATTATCTTCGGATTAGACCTTGCTTAGTCAGTTCGATGTCTATTTTGTTTGGATTTAGTCTTGTTTTAGTCGGTTTAGCATGAAGAAGGAGAGGATTAGAGCCTTACTCAGAAATTCCCCAAGAACCGAACCCTAAATCCCCAAAATCCCGAAACCTTAGAACTCAAATCAACGAAATTAATGGCATCAGAAAAGGGGATCTGGGCTTGCCTTGTGCGTCGCGTGCATCGCTGGCATCGTGGTCGCCGTCCGCATGCACGCTGTCGCTGCCTCTTTGGCGCCCGCTCGGCCGCTGCCGTAGCGCCAGCCGCTACCGACGCTTGAAGGCCGCCCGCTGGCGCCAGCCGCCCGCCGTCATTATTCGCCCGCCGCTTCGCGCCTCGCCGTCGCCCGTCTGTCAGAAACCTTTTTCTCGCCTTTCGGCTGCCGTTTTTGGAAAGGCACGAATGGGTTTTAGGGTTAGGGTTTTCAGCCGCCGCGTTTTTGTTTGGGTTTTCGGTTGATCTTGGTCGTCCGTGAGATGAGCGGCTGGGATTGCCCCTTGCGTGCGGGCTGGCTATTTTGGGCCGCCTGTATTGGTTGGGCCGCGTTGTTTTGGCCCGGATAAAGTAGACTTAGCCTGTTATTTTATTTCTTTCAGTCTTTAAATTTCCAGAAGATTAGCATTGTTAAAGTTTAATTCCTGGGCATTAATGTTATGATTAGGTTGATGATTAATTTTCTCTGTTAATTAATTTTTCCATAATGATTATTCTGGATATTATCTCTGATTAAATGGAACCAACGCGAAATTTAATTGGAGAATTAATTATTGGCTTAAAATTATGTATAACCAACGTTATTAGTAATTTTAAGTCATTTCTCATGTATTTAATTCCTATGTTGTTTTCTACCCAACGGAGATACAACTTAGGACTTAATTTGCTGTTAAATTTTGTTTCGTTTTCTGCCCAACGGTGATGCGAAATGAAAACTTATGATATTTTGTCATTTATATGTATTTAATCAGACCAACGTAGGATTAATTACATATATGGCAATTATTGATTACAATTTGTTGTTATTTTTCAGCGATTAACAATGTTACCTCTCATATCAATGGCATTGAATAGCTCAATGGCACTAACTTTCCCTCGTGAAAAGATAAGATCCTCATTACGCTAGGGGTCTTGGACCTTGACCTAGCATTACGAGAGGATGCTCCTGTCGCACCCGCCCCTAATGTTGAGAATTATGCTATTCTCAAGAAGCAATATGATGAGAAGGTGGAGCGCTGGGAGAAGTCTAATCGCATGTCACTAATGATTATCAAGAATAGCATTTCTATCGGGATTAAGGGAGGAATCCCTGATTTCGAAAATGCTAAAAAGTACTTGGCTAATGTTGAGGATAACTTTAAGGGTTCTTCCAAGACTTATGCTAGTACCCTGATCATGCACATGCTCACCTCCCGCTATGATGGTAACAGCGGTGTGAGGGAGCATATCATGAGCATGACTGACATGGCGGCTAGACTGAAGGGAATGGACATGGCCATTTCTGATGGTTTTCTTGTACATTTCATTATGAGCTCCTTGCCACCTGAGTATGGACCCTTCAAGATCAATTACAATACTCATAAGGAGAAGTGGTCCATAGCTGAGCTTATAAGCCACTCTGTTGAGGAAGAAGAGAGGCAAAAGGCAGAGAGACTGAAGGAACAAACTCATCTTGTCAGCAATGGCAAAAGGAAGAATCAGGGGGAGTCTAGTGGGTTTAAGGCAAATAAAAGGCCTTATCACCCTCCTAAAAATGATGCTAAGGGAAAATCTGTTACTCATGGCCCTCAGGCACCTCCTGTACCACCAACTGCAAGGAATTTCCTTTGCAAATTTTGCAAGAAGCCTGGGCACGTACAAAAGGATTGTGCGGGATTTAGGCAATGGTTAGCAAAGAAGGGTAATGAAATCATTTCTTACATTGACGAGTCCCTGTTTACTGAATTTACCCCTAATACATGGTGGATTGACTCAGGTGCAACTGTGCATATTACTAATTCATTACAGGGATTGCGTTCCATGACGACCATAGGAAGAGGGGACCGAAGTCTTAGGGTCGCTGATGGAACAGAGATTGAAGTCAAGGCAGTTGGAACCCTTCAACTTGCATTAGGAAGAGGCTTCAGTCTTCATCTTTTTGATGTTCTTTATATTCCTAGTGTTAAAAGGAACTTAATTTCAGTCTCTGTATTGACTAAAACAGGTTATTCATGTGAGTTTGTGGACAATAAGTGAATTATCAAATTAAATAATGACATTATTGGTCTTGCCTTCGAGCAAGACAAACTTTATTTACTCTCTATGGATGAATCTGTGTTGAATGTGTGCACTGTTGTAAATAAGAAGACATGTGAGACGTCATCGAAATTATGGCATTGTCGCTTAGGCCATATTTCTAGGGGGAGAATGGAACGTCTCATTAGAGAAGAGATACTCCAACCCTTAGATTTTTCAGATGCGAATCACTATCTAGATTGTATTAAAGGTAAATTCACTAAGAAAATTAAGAAAGGAGCCACTAGGAGTACGGGTCTTTTAGAGTTAATCCACACTGACATTTGTGGACCCTTTCCAGTGACATCAGTGGATGGTTATGATTCCTTTATTAAATTCACTGATGATTTCTCTCGCTATGGTTATATTTTTCCCATTCGTGATCGTTCTGAATCGCTAGATAAATTTAAGATCTATAAAGCTGAAGTCAAAAATCAGCATAATATTAAGATCAAAGTAGTAAGATCGATCGTGGGGAGAATATTATGGAGACATGCTCCTTATGGGCAAATACCGGGCCCTTTGCCAAATTCCTTCAGAAAATGGCATAGTTGCCCAATACTCTATGCCCGGAGAACCTCGTGAGCGGAGTGGCAGAGCGTCGCAATCGTACACTTATGGATATGGTACGGAGCATGCTTAGTCATTCTAGTCTGCCTATTAGCTTGTGGATGGAGGCACTAAAAATAGCTGCCCACATACTTAATCGGGTTCCTAGCAAGTCTGTACCTAAAACTCCTTATGAATTATGGACTGGGAGGAAACCAACAATTAATTATTTACGTGTATGGGGCTGTCGTGCTGAAGCCAGATTATTTAATCCACAGCTAAAGAAATTAGACCCTAAGACTGTGAGTTGCCATTTCATTGGATATCCAGAAAGATCTAAGGGATATCGGTTTTATTGTCCAGATCGTGTCACTAAATTCGTTGAGACTAGACACGCTGTCTTCTTAGAGGACAATGAAATCAGTGGGAGCTCACAACAAAGGGAGATAGACCTTGAGGAAATTCGGGCTCATGTCCCATTACCAACAATTCAAGAGTATATTTTCCTATTCCTCATACAATGCCTCAGACTGTAGTACCTCCAACTGAAAATTCTGGAGCAACACCCATTGTTGAGGAGTTTAATGAGCCAGATAATGAACCTCAACAAACTTCTGTGGCATCTCATGAACAAGTAACTGAAGAAGTGCCTCAACAACCTCCACAACCGCCAGTGATCCCTAATGAACCTTTAAGACGATCACAGCGTGTGAGGAGGTCTGCCATACCAGATTTTTATGAAGTCTTTCTTGGAGAAGACATTGGCAAGGCAGATGATCCCAATTCATTCAAAAAGGCCATAACAAGCAAATATTCATCCAAATGGATTGAGGCCATGGAAGATGAACTGAAGTCTATGAGCACTAATGGTGTCTGGGATTTAGTAGGAATTCCCGATGGAGTCAAAACAGTAGGCTGTAAATGGGTCTACAAAACTAAGCATGACTCTAAAGGGAATATTGAAAGATTCAAGGCAAGGCTTGTAGCAAAGGGTTTCTTACAGAAAGAAGGAATTGATTACAATGAGACCTTTTCCCCTGTCTCTAAAAAGGATTCATTAAGAATAATTATGGCGCTCGTTGCTCATTATGATTTAGAGCTTCATCAGATGGATGTTAAAACTGCATTCCTTAATGGTGACTTGCATGAACAAGTTTTCATGACACAACCCGAACGTTTTGTCGTTGAAGGCAAGGAACATATGGGGTGCAGACTTAAGAAATCCATCTATGGACTTAAATAGGCGTCGAGACAATGGTACCTTAAATTTGATAAAATAATTAGAAATTTCGGATTTAAGGAGAATGAGGTGGATAATGTAAGGCCCCCATTTTTGATAATAAATATCAATAATGGGTACCATGTGCATACCGTACTAGTCCCATGATCAGTGGCTAGTACGCACATTTACAAATTGATATCACAACCACACACTTATTTTTATTACAACAGCAGAAGCAGGTTTACATAGTATTTATACAATACCAAAAGTAAAATACTGCAGTGGAGACAAACATCTTGTAGTGTGCCTTTAACCCATTATCCCCACATGCAACTGACAAGGTGAACCCTAGTAAAACTCATTGTCAAAGTCCCCGAATCCTGCATCAACGAATGTATCGTCGAGGTAATCTGCTTCTTCACCTAAAAATATCAACAGTGGCAAGTTGAGTACTTACGTACTCGCAAGACTTTTTCAAATCCTATAATACATGCAGGTGTAAGTTCAACCTTCATTAGTTATGGTTTTGGTGTTAATGACAAATCTAATATTGAGATTATCCATTTAATGTGATTTTATTATTAATGACAAACCTTATATCGAGACTAACTTGTTTATTTAGAATATCCTTGATTAGTCTCATCGTATTGAAAAATGGAAAACCCAAGGTATGTATGCGTATTTATCTTAGTATTAGTTGCATACTTTGGAGTCAAGTTAAAGTATGAATGTCCCCATTATATTAAACCACAAAATGTGCATCATGTTTCCCAATCCATATATTACATGGATGCATATATTTAGGGGGAGTTCACACTCTAACTTGAAGAGTCAATTTAAATGATAATTTAAATTGAGTTCATTTGTCTTATTAATCATTAAAGAATATTTCATCATGTGTTGATGGTGTTCCGTGATTAATTAAGGACAATGAATAGTTCTTAAGTATAATAAAGCATAAGTTGCATTATTGTACTTAAGACACAATTAAATCATTCAATTTGATTTAGGTTGTGCTCAATTGATCTAAAGGCATCCATTATGTGTTAATGGAGTGCAAGAGATAATTGAGACAACCATGCATCTTGGACTAACCATTTTATGAGTTGTGAATGAGTTAGGTCCAAAGATGAATGAGAAATTTGAGAACGGGATAAAGACGGCATCATGAGGTGATGGGCGTCAAGAGAAGATCCCGAAGACAAAGAGAAGAATCGAGTGATGATCCCGGGGGAGTATCAAAGTGATGATCATAAAGACCCCAAAGGGGATTGCTTATGGCGGCATTTAAGGTATAACTAGATAGGCTAAGGACTTTTGTAGTCTTTGAGTCTAAAGTTTTATCGTCGTACTATTAAGAGGGGTTGCTTCCTAGCTTGAGCTTCATCATGTGTTGGTGATCTCAATCCGCGTTCACTCAAGCTCAAACCTTTTAGATTTGGTTTTTGCATAAGGGTTAACCATTTGGCATGTGTTGCGAATGGGTTAAAGTTATGCTTGGTTGTTGTTGGTTTATGCACTGATTTGCATGTGTTGCAAAGAGGAAGAGCATATGTATTTGGTTTTCGCATAATGCTTTGATTTGCATGTGTTGCAAATAGGATAAGCTAATGCGTTGGCTTTTGCGTGAAGTTCACTTTTGCATGTGTTGCAAATGTTAAAGCTTCATGTTTTGGTTTCGTTCAAAACAATCTTTCTAAAACCGTGTGGTTGCTTGGAGCTAAGTTTTGCATGTGTTGCAAAAGGAGAGAGCTCAAGCACGATTTGATGTTTGTGTGTTTTGTATGGAGCTAGAGGCTTGCATGTGTTGCGAGTAAAGAGCTCATACATGTGATTTGGTTTTAGTTGAAGTTTGGTTTTGGTGTTGCATGGAACTAGAGAATTGTATGTGTTGCAATTAGAGAGTTCATGCACCTTGATTTGATGTTGCTTGGAGCTAGACTTTTGCATGTGTTGCAAAGAGTAGTGCTCAAGCATGAAAATGTGTTTATTGTGTTGTTTGCAAGTTCGTTGTGCAAATAAACCGAGTTTTATGAGTCCGAATTCGAGGCGTGTGAGTAGGGCTTGCAGCGGTGTTGGCAAGTTGGTGGGTCTCGTGTTGACCTTCACATGGCTAGGGGATTAATCTCATAAACTCGAGTTTGATTTGCTTAATACGCTTTTGCAAATAGATCTTGAGTTGTTGGCGAAATGTGTTTTCGTTAGTTGGAGTTTTGATTTGCAATTGTGTTTTGCAAATGAGCTTTGAAGTTATGTGTTTCGATCCTAGAGCATGTGTTGGCATTTGCAAATGTGTTTTGCAAAGTGTCGGGGTCATGTGTTGATCCTTACATGGCTAGGGGGTTGTTGCATAAGTTCGTGGTTTGGTTGCGAAATGCGTTTTCGTAATTTGGTTGAATTCTTTGAGCATGAGCTAATTTGGTGCAAATGTGTTTTGCACGGGTGTATGATCATGTGTTGATCATCTAGAAGCTCAAAAGAATAGTATTTGGTTTTTCGGAGAAAAAGTTTGCGAAGAAATCGGAGTTTTCCAGAAGAGGTTGTTTTTGCTGATTTTGTATGGGCGGTCGAACCAGCCCGGGTCCGGTCGGACCGGCCGACGCGCGGTGCAACCGGATTAGCTCCGGCTTGATTTTTCCAGAGAAGAGTTTTTGGCTCGGTTGGGCGGTCGACCGATTTGATCGGTCGGACCGCCTCGTGGTCTTGACCGGGCATGGTGCGGTCCAACCGGCCATGTAACGGTCAATTTTCCGACCGTTGGCTTGTGAGGGCCGGTCGGACCGGCCGAGGTCCGGTCGGACCGGATTTTCCTGATTCTGCCCATTTCGACCCCCAACGGCTAGTTTTGGCTTGGAAGCTATAAAAGGAGGCCTTGGGGTGTTGGGGCAAGGTGCTGGTGTCATTGTGAAGTGAGTTGGCTCTTGTGTGAGTATTTAGGAGAGGTGTTGCATGTGTTGCACACTCTCATTTGATTCTTGAGCTAAAGAGTGAGATTAATTGCATGTGTTGCAAATTAGAAGTGGATTGAGTGTCTCTTGTGCATGTGTTGCACTTGAGAGAGGCCTTGGTGCATGTGTTGCACGAGGTGATCACCGGGAGCGCATTCGTTGTGCTCGGTGAAGTTCAAGCGAGGAGCGGCTTATTTCTCTTGGAGGTTGCCGACTCCTAGACGGCGTAGGCGTCGTGCGCGGGAGCTCTCAAGGTTGTGAGAAGCCCCGGCGAAGTTTGTGAAGGTTCGGGTTGAGCCTACGCGAAAGCGTGAAAACCACGACTAGTGGAAAGAGGCGGTGCTCGAGCGGGAGCCGGTCCAAGTGGTTGGGCTTGCCTCAACGTGGACTAGGGAGACCGCAAGTCTCCTAACACCACGGAAAAACATCGTTTGTCTCTTGTCTTTTTTACTTTCAAGTATTTACATTTCTAGTATATTGTTCAATTGCTTGATTGTAATATAATTGCTTAGTATTAATTGATTGATCAATTTAGCAATTCTAGTTTAGAGACATAATTTAGTTAGTGCACTAGTGAGCCTAGTTGATTTAGGCTTTAATTGTCAAAACCTATTTATCTCTTCCGCATATATATTTGATTAGGTTTTGACATAGGGGTTGATTAGAGCGAATTATTTAGTAAGCGATCAAATTTTGTAAAACGCCTATTCACCCCCTCTAAGCGCATCCTCGACCCTACAAAGAGCCAATTCAAAGGATGGCTACTCTTGTTAATTTTGCGTAAAGTTTAATTTAATTCATAAAACAAGTAGTAATTGCAAAACGGAATTTAGGTAAAAGCAACTTAATATGAAAATAACAGAATATAAATATGAATAAGTAAAATCACGAACCTGAGTACCTTATCCATATCCATGAACCAATTTCTACTAACACCCGATTGAATTCAAAGTTTTATGAAAGTAAAAACAGCTAACTATGTGATGACTTTACCGAGTGCCCATGACCGCGGGCGCGGCTAATCGATTAGTTTTACACTCTGCAGAGTTGTACAGCTTTACCCACAAGAAATGATTCTCCCATTTTGCCTGGCCATTAACACACTTCCTTTGGTGTGTCGGCAAGGAGATCATAGCATAACCGTTGCATTACTTAACCCTAACTTTGCACCAGCCCGATGACGTTAAACCCATACTATGGTATAAATGTTTGTACAGTCACAGTACAGTAATTAATCAAGCATGTCCATAGTATGGCGTACATCGTTGTATCAGCAAACGTTGCTCCCAACACCTCGGTGTGGGCACCCTCCGCAACCATCCTTTCAAGAAGCTCAGTATTACTCCAAACCTACCAATGTGCAAAGCTAGTTTTAAGTAACTTAATGAGTTAAGGCTGTCCCATACCAGCACTTGTGGTTGTACGGCTATCTTGGCCTGAAAATAACCCATAGTTCGGTCCTTAATCTGACACGGGCAATAATCTCCCCCTACACTACGTACAAGTCCCTTGTACATTCGGCTATTGCCAATAATTGCCCGCATCAAAAGTATAGTTTTATTTTCATTTTTAACCAAAATACTAATAACCATCGTCATGTCTCAATATTTCCAAGTTTCATCTGATCAATATTTCCAATTGATTTATCCCAAGTCTAAAGCATGGCTAAGCATGATTATTAACCATCGTATATACCCAAATTGACATCAGATATTGTCTAACCATAATTCTAGGATTGTCAATGTTCACTTGTCAACACTAAGGGAATTTCATAAGACAACAGGTATAACTACCAGTACCCACAAAGTAGCAGAGTTTAATGAATATACACGTGCAATAAAAACATTTAATGAAAATATTTATAAAACTGGGATCAACATGGTCAAAGGGGGTGCTTGCCTTGCTGACTGTCGCCGAGGTCGTACTCACGTTCGTCGGTGACTAGTCCTGACTCGTCGGGTTCTACACGCCGTCCAAGAATAACAACATGGCAAAGAGCAAGTCTTAATAAGGCAAAGAGAAAGATCCAAATAAAATATTTTCATACTACACACATGGATCTTGATTTAAATTATTGAAGGTTTCATATATTCATTAATATATATATGTTCATGTATGTTTATCATTTCATATATTTATACATGAGATCATATCTATATATATATTTATTATTTATTCACAGTGATATGATATTTCTTAGAATATTGATTATAAGCATAATTTCAGCAATATAAAATTATAAAACTCATACTTATGACTTAATGTTGAATTATATATTTTTAATAGTGATTTATTGTTTCTTGTATTTTAACTTGTATATTTCCTATAGTGAACTATATATATTTTTACATATTCAGGTTCATAAGATCATAAAGACTCTAACAAAATTGGTTTTAGGTAATTTTAAGTTCCTTTGCACAAATTCCATGAATGGCATATTTGAATTTTCCTTTCAAATAAATTTTAAAATTTTAAACAGAGTTGAAATTTTAAATATTTTTGGATATTCTGATTCTTCAAGATTTTACACGAATTTAGAAATTTATTTCATTAAATTTAGACTTATGGTTCGAAAGTTATAAGCATTTGAAAATCGGCAAAGCCTTTAAATACAGAAAATTGAGAAATTTGCCTAAAAGAGAAAATACGCCTTCACTATTGTTTTACGCCTTCCTTTTTGGCGGTCTTGATCGAGGCTCGATTTAACCGGGCCCGCACGTCGCTGATCTGAGTAGAGGTCTCGGTTTTGGCTCGCCGCGTAACGTAACCAATGACATGCGCGCTCAGTACCACCATGGGAATCAAGACGTTAAATGCGCACCAGGGACCCGGTTGTCGAACGGGAGGCGGAGACGCGCCCGTTGAGTTTCGGCGGCGGCGGCCATGGCCGAACGGTGAAACCTCATCTCCGGTGATTCCCGAGCCTCATTAGCACCGGTTTAAGCATCACGGTGTAGAGGAGGTTCCATTTTGGTGCTTGGATCAAAGAAAGAGCGGGCGGAAGGGGGGTCTCACCGTGCGGGTGTGGCGGCAGAAAAAGGAGCTCGGTGCGGTGACTTGCCGGAGAAGAAGGCCTCCGTTTGAGGTTGTGGTTCGGTTCTGGGTGTTGTCAGGAGCCTTCAAGCCGAAGGGATTGAATGGAAGTTCACCGGATAGAGCAAATCGATTTTCCCCCTTTCACTGGTCTTCACTAGAGTCGGGGAAGATGAGACCGTTCCGGCGCAATAGAGGGATGGGGTGAGGAACTAGGGACCTCAGGCTGGCTGTGGGTGAGCGCGTTGGGTTTATATGGGGATAGAGACAGTTTTGGCGCAGGGATTTGCTTCGGCCGAAGATGAGCACGCGAGGCTTCTTGTCGCGGCAGTGATTCTTTAGCCCATTGCGTCGTGGCATTGCTTTGGCGGTCGTGCAGCGTGGATGCGGTCTTGTCTACCAACGCGTCGTGGCAGCCGATCGGGTCCGAGACATTGCCGTGGCATCGGATCAACGGTGGCGAAATGCAATGGGAGGAATACGCGAGGATGCTTCGTCTCTCCGGGTCGCAGCGATGCAGGCGATGGATGGCGGTGGCGGCGTGGAATGGAGCCAATGGATCGGAGTTGCGCGCAAGGAGATAAGAGCGAAGACGCCGATGCGCCTGCAAGCGCATGAGGGGAAAGAAGGAAAAGGCAAGGGAGGAAGAAAGCAGAGACCAGCGGTCGCGTGGGGCCAATAATCGGCAGTGTGTCGGCGGTGTTAATGGTCGAGCCAACCCAAAGCTAAGTCATGGCCAAAGTTTGGTTAACCTATTTAATTCAATGGCTGATTGATTTTAAATTTTATGAAACTTTTATTAGTGTTGATGAGGAAATGACAAGCCTCCAGTAAAATTTTTAACAGAATATTAGGGTTATAAAATTTAATAAAATTCTGAAAATGCCATTTTCTAGATTTATAATTATTCTGTTTTGTATTTAATTGTTGATCAAAATGACATTATTATTTTATGAAAATTTTATCAAAGATCTGAATTAGCATTATTATACTTCTGTAAAATTTTCATGATTTTATATTTTATATATAATTTCTAAAAATTCGGACATCATCATTTTCAATCTTATTTGTTTTTCCATTTTTGAATTTCTAAAATTCACTAATTTAAGTTTTAATGTTTGATATTTTTAAAAGAGGTTTATAAGGTTGTCAAGACTTCAAGTTAAAATTTAATGATTAAATTTTCAATGGATATTTTTCTATCTTTTTCTTTTGTTATTCTTCATATTGAGATTTGAATTTCTTTTAATAGATAAAAGCCAAAATAATTCAAAAGAAATTAGAAAATGCAAGAATAACTTACGTACATTATTTTATTCTTCTATTTCTGCTTTTATCAAATTTCAGGCTGTTACAGATAACTGTATATATATCAAAAGTAAGGGTGAAAAATTCATTTTCCTAGTACTCTATGTTGATGATATATTATTAGCAAGCGATAAAGTTATGCTGCATGAAACTAAGGGATTTTATCCTCTAATTTTGACATGAAGGATCTCGGTGAAGCTGCTTTGTTCTAGGCATTGAAATTCACCGAGATAGGTCTAAAGGAGTACTAGAATTATCTCAAAGGTCATACATTGACAGAGTACTTGAAAGATATAACATGAGTAAGTGCTCGCCACGCCGCTCAATAGTTAGGGCGATAAATTTGGATTATTCCAAAGCTCGAGGAATCAATTAGAATCAGATCAAATGAAAGCGATTCCTTATGCTTTGGTAGCCGGAAGCTTAATGTACGCTCAAGTGCATGCGCGTCCGGACTTGGCATTAGATTATCGGATGCTTGGCGATTTCATCTAACCTGTGTCTAGACCACTGGAAGGCTATTAAAAGGTTCTGCGTTATTTGCAGGGCACTAAGCATTACATGCTAACATATAGAAAGTCTGATAACCTTGAAGTTTTGGGTTATTCAGACGCTGATTTTGCAGGGTGTGTAGACACTAAGAAATCCACATCAGGCTACATTTTCACCCTAGCTGGAGGAGCGATTTCGTGGAAAAGCTCCAAACAATCCTTAACTACATCGTCGACAATGCAGGCAGAATTTGTAGCATGTTATGAAGCAACTGGGCAGGCCGTATGGCTTAAAAACTTTATCCCGGGACTGAGAGTGGTAGACAGCATAGCAAGACCACTCTCTATATACTGCGATAACAAGGCCGCAGTTTTCTATTCGAGTAACAACAAGTCAAGTGGTGCTGCCAAACATATTGACATTAAATACCATATTGTGAAAGATAGAATCCAGGATCAAACTATTAAAATTGAGCATATCAGTACTAAGTCAATGCTCGCGGATCCGCTCACCAAAGGTTTACCTCCTAACTTATTTAAAGAACATATTGCCGGCATGGATTTGTTGGAGGACCTTTGTTTATGATCCTGGAAATAGGGGCATTAAATCAATCAACACCTGTTATGACTAAGCTAGTATTCTATCGAGGTATTATGGTAGACTATAGGTAATGATGTTTCAATAGCGTTTTCATTTGCTGTTGAAAACACATTACTTTGGACTGCTGTTTTACTAAGAATGAATACATTATGATAGCCTTCGATCAAGTGGGAGAATGTTGGTTGATCTCGGCTGTGATATGGAAAGTTACCACCCAAATCCCACATAGCCAAATATTTTCCTAAAGCAAACTTTCCTAATGAACCACGCGCCATGATCGGAGGCGCCTTCCATGTATGGAGCACGCCCCCGATTTCCTCAGCGCCAGAATAAAAGGGATGTGGTGAGCATGTTCATAGGTGACGATCTATGCACGTTTTCCATCCTCCCAAAACCCTAATTCATCTACCGATCATTACCGGCGCTGGAGGGATTTCGAAGGGCTGTTCATGGACAGTGTAGGTGGCGTACCGAAGGCCTTCGTCACCACCGTCGTCCAGAAGACCTCCGTAATCACCCGCAAGAACTGCGCAACAGAAAAGGTGCACATCCTTCTACCTCTCCAACGACTGACCTAATGGCGAATCTGTCTTCACCGAGTTAGTTTCACCACTTATTTCCGCATTAGTGATCATGATCTAGGCTAGACTAAAGACTCAGTGATTAGTTTAATCTAACACTATTTGCCCTAAAGCTCCTCTAGAAAGGTAATGGAGTTTGGCAGTAGCGATGCTAGACTTGACGCTCACACAGGAATGGCTGTTGGAGGGGACGAGGAAGCAACACAGGGACTCGGCCGAGCTGTGGAGGTGCACCATGGGGAGAACGAGACGCCAAAGCTTAGCGCAGCAGGGAATGGCCAGCGGTGATGGGCCCAGTGCTCCCAACGAGAGCCAGTGGTGGAGGCGGTGGGGCTGAACCGGAAGCAACAAAGAAGAGCACAGGTTTGAAGAAAAAAGGTTGAATGATCATTAATGGGTCAGTGGAATTCCGTTTTCTCGGTTGTCTTGGGTGGAGGTCGGCAAGTTTGCTCCGCCACCGGTGGCCGGCCATGGGGAAGAACAGTGAGCAGTAGCAGCGATTTTTGGTGGTGAAAGATGGAAATGAGCTATGGATTGAGTTCCAAGTATTGCAAGGAGGCTCTGAACCGATGGAATTGAAGAAAATCTTGCCAAGCTATTTGAATCGGGTTTCTCTCTATTTTTTTGGTTTGAGACAGGATGGAGGAAGAAGATGATGTTGCGCTTGAGGAACAAACTGGGGAAGGACTGGCATGCTTGGGCACAGTCTTGTGGCGCTTAAATAGCTGGGGAAGTCGGTCTGGCACAGAGGGAGGCATGGCCGCGCAGCGAGGGACGCAGAGAGGGTGACGATGTGGCAGCATGGGCGAAGCGACGCTGCTACAGGTCATGGCCATGTGTTTGAGGATAACGGGGCTACAGTGTCGGTATGCCTGGTCGTGAGGATGACGGGGCTACAGTGAGGCTGAAGGTGACTAGTTATCCTGTAGTGAGCTTTGTACATGCGTTTGACTGTTTTAGTTCTGAGTTGAGTTAGTTCAAAAGTAGTCTTAGCCATTTCGAAATTTTATAGAAATTTTTATGTTAGAAGATTAGAGCATGTAGTTTCCATTTTATTTGGTTTTGCTCAATTTGCTACAGTGATTTTCATACAATAATTCCTCAAATTTGGCTAGCTTGAAAAGTTTTTTGAATTTTTGAGCTACTCAAATGATGTCCAACATTTCTGGAAAATTTATATTTGTACATGTTATGTGTCCTAGTATTTTATAAAGTTACTTGGTATAGTATGTTACTTGATGTTTTGGGAGTTTATTTGTTGTAATAGGTTAGGCATGTAATTGTCATTCACAAAATCAAAAACCTGAGAAATACAGATAAGTTCCAGAAATAAATTCAAATGGAAAACCCAAATATGCAATAAGATTCATAACATGCCCCTTTATTCATTTTTCTCAAATTTTGGGATGTTACACAAACCACCTTATATCCACTCAGCTTGTCTCCCACCAGCTTGGCTCATATGGATCAGGCTAAGGACATATATACAACTAAACAGACCCGTATTTATCGACAAATATGCTTGCTACATAGGTTATGTCCAGACTAAATGCCCCAGGCTTTGTTCTTCTTCAGATAATACGCCACTGAAGCAACGAATCAACGTTTCCCTTGTTGTGTCGGAAACCCAGAACCTGTTGGTTCTTCCTGCAAAGCACACCTGATGAAGTGAAGCAAACTTAACAGAGAAAACTCTGTTACAGGTCTTCAGAACTTCTTCTCGGGAAAACACAATCACACACAGAACAGAACTACTCAGGTGAAATAGGTGACAGCACAGATTGTTTTTTCGGTGCAAACTTCACACCTTTTCTGATTTTCCTGACTATTACTTATACCCAAGAGCTTACATACACCAAAACCGATTCTGATTACAATCCGGACTGAACTCTGCAGAATTCCTAACCAATTCCAAACATAACACTTAAGTTTCCAATTACTATTCCAAATCCGGCACAAGCTGATGCTTCTCTGAACCACAAAACCTGAACACTTCGACTCAGAAACAAACTGACTCTTTGACTCAGAATCAAATTGACGCAGACCTCATTTTGGACAACAAGATTAACTCAACAAAACTCCCCCTAATCTTGTTTTCCTGTGTTGACTTCAACAACACCAAGTCTTCGTCTCATCTTAGTAAATTTGACTCCTCCCAGAGCTTTCGTTAATAAGTCTGCTAATTGATCCTGAGTAGTAACATGTTCAACATCAATTTCTCCTTTTTCAATACAATCTCTTATGTAGTGATACCTTGTATTTATATGTTTGCTTCGATCATGATGTACCATATTTTTGCTCAATAAAATTGCAGATTTATTGTCCACCTTCAGAACTATCTTTTTCTCTTCTCGATTCATTAGAAATGCAAGCAATCTCTTGAACCATACTCCCTGGCATGATCCTGCAATCGCTGCGATATACTTGGCTTCACATGATGATAGTGCTACGACTTTTTGTTTTTGTGAAGTCCAACTAATCAGATTTGAGCCAAGGAAAAAAATTATACCCGAGGTGCTCTTCCTGTCATCCAAGTCACCTGCAAGGTCGCTATCCGTGTAGCCAACCAATGCTGGTTCATCTTCTTTCTTGCGAGTATACATACAACCATAGCTTAATGTCCCTTTCACATATCGCAGATATCTATTTATCAGCTGCCATATGTTGTGTTGTGGGTGCTTCCATGTAGCGACTAACAATACCAACTGAGTGCCCAATGTCAGGCCTTGTGTTCACGAAATATCGAAGGTTACCCACTATGCTTCTAAACATTGTTGCATCAACACAAGGGTTACTACTAACCTTACTTAGCTTCAACCTCTCATCCATAGGAGTAGCTGTCGCATTGCAACCAGACATTCCACACTTTTCCAATATCTTCAAAGCATATGCCGACTGACACAATGATTTACCTTCTATGCTTTGATTTACTTCAATGCCGAGATAATATGATAACAATCCCAAATCACTCATTTTGAAAGCTTTCTTCATTTGATCTTTGAAGCTTTCAATCTCTTGAACATCCGGCCGGTTATGATCAAGTCGTCTACATACACCCCAACAATCAATGTCTTACTTCCTTTATTCCTTTTATAAATTGCATGCTCCAAAGGGCACACCTTTCAAAGTGAAGCGAGAGCAAAGTTTTGTCCAATTTTGTATTCCAAGCACTTGGGGCTTGTTTCAAACCATATAGTGCTTTCTTGAGTTTTAGCACTTTACTTTCCTTCTCTTTTACTTCAAAACCAAGCGGTTGCGACACAAACACATCTTCTGTCAATTCGCCATTTAGGAATGCTGACTTTACATCCATATGATGTACTTGCCATGATTCTTGAGCGGCTAGCGCAAATGCTGACTTTACATCCATATGATGTACTTGCCATGATTCTTGAGCGGCTAGCGCAATTAGCAATCTCACCGTCTCAATTCTTGCAACCGGTGCAAAAACTTCTTCATAATCGATTCCTTATTTTTGCACATATTCTTTTGCGACCTACTTGACAATAGAACCTTGCAGATCCTTTTTAACCTTAAAAATCCACTTTAAACCTATTGCCTTTTGCCCACTCGGTAAATCTGTCAAACACCATGTGTCATTTTCTCAGATTGCATCTATTTCTTCCTGCATTGCTTTTCTCCAACATTCATACTTAGCCGCTTCATCAAAATTTCCTGACTCTTCAGCACTTATTGAACAAAGCCCAAGTTCTTCAGCCAACTCCACCGGTTCTGTTGCATCATACAATTCTTGAAAAGAATGGGTCTTTTGGTGGACTTCAGGAGATGTTGCTTCTGAATTCGAAGAAGAGTCTACACCTGAACATCCGGGAGTTGATTCTGGAGTCGAGCAAGCTTCTTCTGTCCCCAAATCTGGATCCTCATTTGTTTGCCCAGAACCACCGACCGGAGCAGTATTACTTGCGTTCTGATTTTCATCACGGTTAGGAGGATAATGCCATGTGAATGTACTACAATTTGCTTCTTCTGTTGATTCCCAATTTCAACTTTTCTCTTCTTCAAAGATAACATCTCGAGTTACATGAACTCTGTTATTCTTCATATCATAAATACGGTATGCCTTAGCTCCTTCGGCATAACCAAATAGCACCATTGGAATACTTCAATCATCCAGTTTCTTCTATCCTGGTTTAACAATTTTAACATGTGCTATGCATCCAAAGGTTCAAAAATGTTGTACCTTTGGTTTGCGTTTATGCCATGCTTCATATGGAGTCTTGCCCTCAAGACTCTGAGTTGGTGATCGATTCAAGATATACACTGCCATCTTGACAGCTTCACCCCAAAACCTTCTAGGAACTGCCTTGCTTTTCAGCATGCATCTTGCCATTTCTACCACCGTTTGATTTCTTCGCTCCACAATTCCGTTTTGTTGCAAAGAATAGGGAGCCATTGCGAGCTTCTTAATGCCCTTTTCTTCATAGTACAATTCAAATTCAATTGACATGAATTCGCCTCCTCTATCCGTTTGGATGGCTCTTAGCTTCTTGCCTATTTCATTTTTTGTGGAATCTCGGAACTTCTTGGAATAGTCAAATGCTTCACCTTTATTCTTGAGCAGACTCAATCCACATGTACCTGCTGTGATCATCAACTATTAGCAAGAAGTAGCTATTTCCTACTGGCGTATATGGAGTAATTGGGCCGCAGAGATCATAATGCACTTGTTCAAGGACTTCTTTTGACCGGTACTATGAGACTTGAGGAAAAGGCCATCAGTGCTGCTTTCCTAATGAGCACCCGACACAAAATTGTTCAAGATGATCTACAACCGGCATTCCTTCTACCATCTGTTTTACACCTAGGTTCCTTAATACTTGGAAGTTTAAGTGCCCATACCGGTGATGCCATAGCCAATCATTGTCGGATTTAGTTGCTAACAGACATACCGGTTCGGTGGTCTTCAAGTCCAGTGCATAGAGGCGGTTCTGTGATCTATTCACATGAGCCAATAGAGAGCTTGATCATCATATATATGCATGATACCGTCTTCAATCTTTATCTTGCTGCCTTTTTATCTAATTGTCCGAGGCTGATTATCCTACTCTTTATTTGCGGTATGAAGTACACATCCATAAGCAACCTGTGTTCATCGTTTTTGCAATTTAGCAGTATTGAGCCTTGCCCAGAAATGCTCACTTGCGATCCATCTCCAAACCTAACTGTGCCTTTCACTAATTCATCTATAGATCGCAAAGAGGTCTCTAGAACCCACCATATGGTTTCGGCTCCGTGTAAAAACCAAGTTCCTCCAGTTAATTTGAATCAAAGTTGTGATCAGAAATACCTTATTTTCATTAAGCATGACCACGTTTTCTTTAGTCCCAGCAACTCTAAATGTGATTGGTTGATACGGATAGCAGCAGTCTGAGTTGAGTCATTCTTCTTTGCGATGTAATGAGCATGCTCCTTCGTGGCTTGCGACACTCTCTTTGGAAGTGCCCTATCATGTCACAATTATAGCATTGGATTTTTTATTTATCGAATCTCCTAAATTTCCTTTCATCACCTTCTTCGCCTTGATGTCTTTCATGTTCATGGCCTCAGCCACATCCGCAGCCTCTTCCTCGACCACGTCCTCGGTCAAAGGTAGCTCTCGTACCAGAATTTGAAGATTCACCATCCTTCTTGTCCTTTGCTGCGAGGCTCTCCCATTGAGTGCGAGTGACCATAAGTTGCTCTCCATCATTCTCACCATGACCACGGTGTCATCCTTTTGTACTTTCTTCAAACGCCCTCAGGCATCCAATCACTTCATGTAGCGTCATTTTTTCGTCGTCGCTAAATTGTTCAACCATGCTTACGATTTGCATGAAGCGATTGGGCACAACACTAAACAAGTTTACCACAACCGTGTCGTCTTTCAATTCAGCATTAAGTGATCGTATCTCGCCGACCAGAGCAGTCAATTTTTGAGAGAATTCCACAATACTCTCATTATCTCCCATGATCAATCGATCAAATTGACGCTTTAGTATATGTACCCTTGCCTTTTTTACGCGATCCCCCCCCCCCCATGCGCATATCTCTTATAGCCTCCCACGCCTCCTTTGCCGTTTCCATGCTGGCAATGGCCATCATGATGTTATCCAGGATGGACTGAGATATCACTGCTAGAGCACCCTGATCTGTCTCTTCATCGACCGGTGCATCGCCTTCAATAGCTCGCAAACACCAAGCGAATGGAGGATGATCTTCATCTTCACGGCCCAAAGACCGTAGTTTGTGTCATCAAGCATAGGGTACTGAATTGGTACTCCTCTTGGCACCATCTTTACGCCTGCTACCGCTAGATCGGCTAGCTCTTCTGCCATTGGATGTTGATCTCCTAAGGCCGAACTATTCCCTAACATTGCTCCTGGAAACTGGACACAACCGGCTTTGATACCACTTGTCTGTTAAGCTAATCTTGTTATTCAAAAGTTTGGTCTGCGTCAGTTTGGAGTTGGAGTTTAAGTTTCAGTTTGCTTCCGAGTCAAAGTAACTAAGTTAGTTTACTTTCTGTTATGTTTCCGTGTGTGCGAATTCAGATAATGTCGGCGGTGTTGTTCATCAGAGAAAAGCGTGTTCTGATCCGGATTGTAAAACCGAGTCAGTCTTGATGTATGTAAGCAAAAGGGTATAAGTATTAGCCAGATCAATGAGAAAAGTAGCGAGTTCTGCGCCAAAATCCAAATCTGTGAAAGATGATTGTTCCTCGCCAAAAGTAGCTTTGCTCTATACTTCGTTGTGTTTTGCCGAGCGCAAGTTCTGAAGTGCAGTTGCTTTGTCGCTGGGAGGAATATGAAGTGGCGAACAACACTTCTGAAGTTCTGTTCTCTGTGTATTTTGCCGATACAAGAACAGAGCTTGGGCAACAGAGATTGAACAAGTGGTATCGAGCCGTTCAATGACCATGTCGGAGCGGTTCACTTGAAGTCAATGGTCAGCGGTCGGAGTCTTGGCTAATCCAAAGACTGCGCAGCATTAAGATGGCATCGAGAGGAGTACCAATTCAGTACCTGATGCTTGACGACACAAACTACAGACTTTGGGCCGTGAAGATGAAGATCATCCTCCATTCGCTTGGTGTTTGGCGAGCTATTGAAGGCGATGCACCGTTCGATGAAGAGATAGATCAGGGTGCTCTAGCAGCGATATCTCAGTCCATCCCGGATAACGTCATGATGGCCATTGCCAGCATGGAAACGACAAAGGAGGTGTGGGAGGTTATGAGAGATATGCGCGTCGGGGAGGATCGCGTCAAAAAGGCAAGGGTACAGGTATTGAAGCGTCAATTTGATCGATTGATCATGGGAGATAATGAGAGTATTGTGAAATTCTCTCAAAAGTTTACTGCTCTGGTCGGCGAGATACGATCACTCGGTGCAGAATTGAAAGGCGACATAGTTGTGGGAAAATTGTTCAGCACCGTGCCCGATCGTTTCATGCAAATTGCCGGCACGATTGAACAATTTAGCGACGTCGAAACAATGACGCTACAAGAAGCGATTGGACGCCTGAGGATGTTTGAAGAAAGCATTAAAGGAAGACACTGTGGTCACTGTGAGAAGGATGGAGAACAACTTATGCTCACTCGCACGCAATGGGAGAGCCTTGCGGCGAAGGACAAGAAGCAAGGTGAAGCTTCTAACTCCGGTGGAAGGACGTCAAATTGGCGTGGACATGGTTGGGACAGTGAACGTGATGGACGTCAAAGTGAAGAAGGAGAAGAAAGAAAATTCAGAAAGTTCGACAAATCAAAAATCAAGTGCTATAATTGCAACATGATGGGTCACTTCCGGAGCGAGTGTCGCAAGCCACGAAGGGAGCAAGCTCATTATGCTGCAAAGAAAGATGATTCCGAACCGGCATTGTTCCTGTCCCTCACTACAAATCACGTCCAGAATTGTGGCAATGAAGAAAATCTTGTGATGCTTAACGAAGACAAAGTATTCCCTAATCTTCATTCAGCCGAAAGTGCAGAAACATGGTTTCTTGACACAGGAGCGAGCAACCATGTGGTGGGTTCCAGAGATTTGTTCGCTGATCTTGATGAATCTGTGCAAGGATCAATCTAGTTTGGAGATGGCTCGCAGGTAAAATTTGTGGGCAAGGCTTGGTTTTGCTAAAGTGCAAGAACTCTGAACACAGACTGCTCTCGAATGTCTACTTCATACTGGAATTGAAGAGTAGAATAATTAGCCTTTGGCAATTAGATGAAAATGGCAGCACAATTAAGATTGAAGACGGAATCATGCTAATACATGACCGAACAGGGTCATTAATGGCTCGGGTGACCAGATCACTGAATAGACTCTATGCGTTGGATTTGAAGACCATTGAACCGCTCTGTCTGCAAGAAGCAAAAACCGATGAAGCTTGGCTCTGGCATCACTGGTATGGGCATTTGAATTTCCACGTGTTAAGAAATCTGGGCGTGAAGCATATGGTAGAAGGGATGCCGGCTGTGGATCATCTTGAGCAATTTTGCATCGGGTGTTCATTAGGAAAGCACCACCGCCGGCCGTATCCTCAAGCTTCTCAGTACCGATCAGAAGAAATACTTGATCAAGTCCACTGTGATCTTTGCGGACCGATTACTCCATCCACGCCAGCAGGAAACAACTATTTCTTGCTAATTGTTGATGATCACAGCAGGTACATGTGGCTTGAGTTGCTCAAGAACAAAAGCAAAGCTTTGGATTACTTAAAGAAATTCCGAGCTTCCACTGAGAATGAAACCAGCAAGAAATTGAGGGCCATCCGAATGGATTGAGGAGGCGAATTCATGTCAATTGAATTTGAAGTATACTGCAGGAAAAGGGCATCAAGAAATATACAACGACTCCTTACTCTTTGCAACAAAACGGCATTGTGGAGCGAAGGAACCAAATGGTGGTTGAAATGGCGAGATGCATGCTGAAAAGCAAGGATGTTCCCGGAAAATTTTGGGGTGAAGCCGTCAAAACGGCAGTATATATTTTGAATCAATCACCGACAGAAAATCTTGTTATTCAAAAGTTTGGTCTGCGTCAGTTTTGAGTTGGAGTTTAAGTTTCAGTTTGCTTCCGAGTCAAAGTAACTAAGTTAGTTTACTTTCTGTTAAGTTTCCGTGTCTGTGCCGGAATTCAAATAGTAATCGGCAGTGTTGTTCAGTCCGTAGAAAAGTAGGTTTACAGTCCGGATTGTAAAACCGACTCAGTCTTGATGTATGTAAGCAAAAGGGTATAAGTATTATCCAGATCAATGAGAAAAGCAGCGAGTTCTGCACCAAAATCCAAATCTGTGAAAGTTGATTGTTCCTCACCAAAAGTAGCTTTGCTCTGTACTTCGTTGTGTTTTGCCGAGCGCAAGTTCTGAAATCCAGTTGCTTTGTCGCTGGGAGCAATACGAAGTGCCGAACAAGCAGAGACTTCTGAAGTTCTGTTCTCTGTGTATTTTGCCGACACAAGAACAGAGCCTGGGCAACAGAGATTGAACATTGACCAGACTAAACGCCCAGGCTTTGTTCTTACTTCAGATAATACGCCACTGAAGCAACGAATCAACGTTTCCCTTGTTGTATCGGAAGCCCAGAACCTGTTGGTTCTTCCTGCAAAGCACACCTGACGAAACGAAGCAAAACTAACAGAGCAAACTCTGTTCAGAACTACTTCTCAACAAAACACAATCACACACAAAACAGAACTACTCAGCTGAAATAGGCGATAGCACATATTGTTTTTTCGGTGCAAACTTCACACCTTTTCTGATTTCTCTTACTATTACTTATACCCAAGAGCTTACATACACCAAAACCAACTCTGATTACAATCCGGACAGAACTCCGCAGAATTCCTAACCGATTCCAAACATAACACTTAAGTTTCCGATTACTATTCCAAATCCGGCACAAACCGACGCTTCTCTGAACCACAAAACCTGAACACTTCGACTCAGAATCAAACTGACGCAGACCTCATTTTGAATAACAAGATTAACTCAACAGGTTAACTTATGGTAGATTTTACCTGCTACGATAGCCCAAAATTGCATAGACTGTTTGGATAACTTGACATGAAAACCCAATAATGGCGGCCACGAGCGCGATCACCAGCCACGGGTTGCTGAGGTGCCTGCGCCGCAGCCACGCGATCCAGTTGTGCCGTCGGCTGCGGTAGCGCCCATCCAGATTCTTCATTGTCTCGCTGAGGTAGTTGCGAGCAGGGTCCAGCATATCGATGGCGACGCCCTTGCAGAGGTTCGCGAAGCCCTCGGCGACGTCGCTGTCGCTGCCCAGCAGGTGCACGATGATCTTTTTCTTCGCGAGGAGCTCGACGTCCTTCTCCGTGCCGGCGACCTGCGACATGAAGAGGCAGTAGGCGGTGACGTGGCTCCCGAGCTGCGGATTGTGCTGCTCCAGCGCCATCAGGTTGCGCAGGATCCTCCACGTGTTGTTGTCCACCATCAGAGAAGGGACCCGCAGCGTCCGGCCCTTGAGCTCCACGTCCAGGACGCAGAGCGCCTGCTCGTGGGCGTCGAGGGGACGACTCTGGAACTTTACGCCAGCGATCTCGTACTGCGTCGCCAAGCGCCAGCGGTGGACGGAGGTTTCACCTTGATTGGGGGGGTGCAAGTTTCCTCCGGTAGCGTTAGTGTCCGAGCCGTTAACGTTGGTGGTGGGCGAGCTGGCTGTGGCAATTGCACCATCTCCACGGTCACCTTGCCCGCCATTTATCTGTGCACTGGGTCTGAAGTGCATGTGCAGCAAGTGAACAAGGTGGCAAGGCCGTGGGCTTGCCGCGACGTCCACAATCGAGTATTCTTGCTCTCGGAGCAAATTCTGGATATGGCTCATCACCGCGTTGAAAACCACGGAGCCACCGTCTTGCTGTCCGTCGATAAGTTCATGGATCTTCTCGAGGACGAAGAACGGTATCTGATTCTCGAGGAGGTAGAAGACATCGCGCACTACCGCGATATAGTCTAGGGCCCTCCAGCTCTGGCTCAGTCCCGTCGCCGTGTCACCGCTGGCTGAGCCGCTACCGCTCGACGTCGACGCCGATCCCCTTGCGCTGGCCCTGTTGCGGTCACGGAAGACGAAGCAGTGGAGTATGTAGCACCCGTCGAGCAGCAGCATTTGCGCGAAATCCTCATCACTGGCCATCCGCTCGGCGGAGTCGGCGTAGTGTCCCTCGCTCTCTCGTCAAGGCCGGCGATCTCCGTCAGCCAACGACTCAGATTTGCATTTCTCTCCTCTTCCGCCTCCGGGAGGAGGCGGCGGAGGATCTCCCACTTCGCCGGCTCCGTCTGGTGTAACCGATCGTGGTGGTAAGAGCCGATGTGCACCGAGTAGGGATCGTACTCGCTCGGATCGACGAGGCGGGTTTGACTGTTGACCTTGGAAATCAGGCATTCGGGAGGCCCATGTCCCCGAGCATTGCTGCTCCGCGAATCCACGGCGCGCATTCTTCTCTCCATTTCCTTGACGATCGATTTGATGTCGATTCTCGTTTGGGGGTTTCCAGCAGAATGTCGCTCTGCAATGAAATTCTTCAAGGTATAAGCGTGCATGTACCTTGCAGTTAACATTTAGCCTAGGCAAGTATGCACATGCATTCTGCATATGAACGAATCATGCTTTACAGCAATTCATTTTCTGAAATGCAAACACTTCTTCCAGGAAGTTTAAAGCAGTTGTTCTTTTGAAAAAAACATTAGTTTTCTAAACATTATAGGGAGTGTTGATGGAGAAAATAATCCACAATAATTGTTTTCAAAAACAGGAGGAAATTGTGGTCGTTAACTGTTGCAACTGTTGCAGAAAGTTAATTAGGTTAAAAAGTCAATACGGTTCCAGAAACGAAATTACTAGCATCTGTGCGTCCGAAATCCGAATACATCGGACAAGCCCACATCGTTGGCCAAAAATGGAGCATCTCTCGATTTCCCTAGCTCCACGCAGCTATTAAAACTTATCGAACGCGACCCAACCCATCCGCGGCCACGATGTACGTGCACCCTGTAGCAGCTCGGCCACGTCTTCGTCCTCACCAGCGACGGCGAGCACTACCTCGGCCATTTCCTCATCTCCTCTATGCGTTCCACGCTCTCCTTCGACGGCCTCGGCCAGCCCCGACGTGGCCCTCATCACCGTCCTCGTGGGCTGTTTCTTCTTAAACGATCTCGACATCGAATGGGCTGGGACGTACCTCCACTGCGAGTCTCGGGGAGCTCCGTCAACACGCTCCGCCAGTGGCTTCCTCCTCGCGCTCTACCACGATTACACCTCATGCGTGTGGGCCGCGGGGTGGTCTACATGAGCGAGGTTAACATTGGCCTTACCACCTGCTCCTTCTCATTTAGGTAGGCTTTGCATATATTTTCTTAAAATGTAGCAATATGTTTTATCTGTTGTTACAGAAACTGATTTAGTTTGCCGCATTGCGTCTTGCTGAATTTTGTAGCAAACAAGCAGATTTTGTTGCTAAGGGTTGTTCAATTTGTTGTTCCCGAGTAAATTTTTGTTGCACCAATTTATCGATATAGATTTGTTGCAACTAAAGCTAGAGTTTTTGTCTTCTCATTGTTGTGCTCACCACAAATTTGTTGCACTCACTACTACAAAACAAACATCTTTCTTACCGGCCTGTCATTGTTGGTTTGGTTAGAACTAGCAGTGATAACACTTTCATAAGCTCAACCAGCACAAATTATCGACTGAAGAAGAATTGGTAGTGATAGTAACATATCGCTGCCGGTTCTAAAAAAACCGGCAATGATACTATTAACATATCGCAATTAAGAACCGACAGTGATAATGGAGGAAGTATCAACTGCAGTGATAATAGTATCACTGCCGGTTTGTAATCCGAACAGGCAGTGATAATATTTTTGAAAAATCATAACTTTTACATACAGAGTCGCATGGAGACAAAATTTATATGAAAATTGTAACTCTCGATGAGATCTACAACTTTGTAGTTGACAACTTTTTTATTTGAAGTCATTTAGATGTCTAAATAATCATTGAAACTTTCGGATACGAACGGATAAAAGGAAAATATATTTTATAATAGTTGAGAAGTGTGTTAGGTGAGATGGCAAAGGGAGTTCACGTGAAATAGCAGATCATAGATTCGAATCCTAGCAACTGCACGCACGCGTATTTTGTCCGAAAATCACGAAGTAGTAAATATAGGTTGGTCCAGGTGCAAATAAATTTATTTTTTGATTTTACCGAGTGATTTTTGGATTTACACTATCACTGCTGGTTCGTATACAAACCGGTGGTAATCTGATTATTCTTCTTGACCACGCCTTCTTTGGTTCCAATATCGGCAGTGATGTGGTGTTTTGTAGTAGTAACTAGTCACCACAAATTTTATAATTTCCCTATTTTTTCGATATTGCACTTGATCTTTTTCGTATTTTATTGCACATATTGATTATAAATATTGCATATATTGTTTAGTGATGTTGCGCTGACACGTATGATAGAAAGCTTCCTATCGGAAGTCCGATACCTAGTCATTCCCATCTAAACATATATATTGGATGTTTGCTCGGATGTAAATATACAAGGGCCATTTGCCGTTGTGGTATTATGCTGCAGAGTCTAGCACGTACGTTAAGGGAAGTTAATAGATTATATTTCCAAGAAGTATATGAAGGTTTACTCTGGGCTCAAAATAAGGGGAGACACGTACCTGGACTTATCTCTCGCATTTCAATTCCTAAAATACATAAAGTAATTACTTGAGAATGCTGGAGATGATAAGTTTAATTGTTAGTTAGTGAACAAAACTAGCTTCCCATGCACTGTGTGTGGAATATAATGTGTGCGGAAATTTATCGTTTCCAAAAGTTCGTGATTATGAGAATAAAGTAGAATATGCGCCAAAGAGAAGGAAGGAAATCTTTCGAAAACACCCACAACAAAGAAAAACAAGTGCGAAATTTAATTTTGTAAATACTAACTACTTTGAGAGGGTTTACTTTCCAAGCTCACTATTACATGCATCTAAAAGACGAAACTGAGGCGCGTGACAAGAAAGCATGGGTACCTTGCTTGTCCATCGGTTTCTCGAGATAGCTCGTTTTCCTTGTACCGTTGATTGTCTTGAATGCAACAAACGTTATATATATAGAGCCACTGCGGGTTGCATTTTTCCGATCTTTTTCTTTTCGTTTAGTTTCCGATAAAGCTCGGTCGAACCATGGCGTGCATGCATATACGTCCACTATCAAAAAGTGTGTGCCAGCTACCGTATGTGATATCCCTCTCATCACAGATGATTCTAGTTTAGAATCATTGTGATGTTGATTTTTCATTTTTTCTTAAATTTTAATTTATTGGCTAGCCTCAGGAAATGCTAGATATGCCCTCTGAAATAAAAAACAAAATACAGAGCATCACTAGCATTATTATGACATACATTTAAGAAATGATCTCCGATCACATATCAACATACAGTGCATCGATTTTAGAAATCAATTCTCATCGCACATTATAATGTAGAGTGCATCGTCCATTTAAGAAATCAACTCACATGTATGAAATCAATCGAATTCATAGTTACTATAACTCACAAATTCACAGCATAAGGTTCATAAATTAATGGAAACGGTATCTAATGATTCACAACTCTTTAGACGAGGCTTGAGTGGCATTTGCCTTTTGGATTAATGACCTCACGCATCAAGAAGGTATAGAGTTGTCCTCCAATACCTAGTAGGTCAGCTTGTTATAACACAGATTCAGCATATTGCCAAGCCTGTGATGGGAAGAGTAAAGTCTTGCATTTATATAAACTAGTCATGTGCCCGTGCGTTGCAACAAAAACTCAATTTGCGACAGAAAGTTTATTTGCAAAGAGTACTAACAGTGGCAAAGGTGGGTAATTAAAGAGCAATGGCAAAGGTGGGTAATTAAGAGTACTAACAGTGGTAAAGGTGGGTAATTAAAGAGCAGTGGCAAAAGTGGGTAATTAAAGAGCAGTGGCAAAGGTGGGTAATTTTGATGAAGTAACGTGGGAAGAAACTCTCACTTTATATAGTATAAAGGTTAATAAGTCGAAATAATTGTTGCAAGATTGACAAATCTCTATAACATTGATTGTCTTTGAACCAATGAGGAGTTCCATGTTGTGGCAAACGTAGAATCTACATTGGTTAGTCCCCTTTGGTTGATGGTGGCACTGCCAAAATATAATAGGCTAATTAGTTCTGAAGGTACTATTATAGAGTGTGAAAGATTATTACATACTAAAGGATATCGGAAAGTTATAAATATGCTTCAGCTTCACTGGTTTCTTCCTGTGTGAACCTCTACGAGCTTTGTAGACACCAAGCAACGTGTTGAGTAAATCTCTGATAGGTTTCAAGTCGTGGGTGCTGCCCTTTTTAGAATCAAGGTAAATTATCTAGTTCTGTCTTAGTATAATTATGAGTAGAACACAGTGATACCCTCACAAGGTGAACAATGAGATGGACTATGATATCGAAAAATGATAGAGGGAAATATATCTCAAGATTACATAGAGTCATTACCACCTTGGCCTGCAGAGCATCTAGTCCTTCTAGATCGATGACCTTCTGAGTAATTGTGTTAAATAAATAACACAGCCTCGCGATTGTCTCCTAGACCTTGCTCGGTAAGATACTTCTAATTGCTACAAGAAGCATCTATGTCATAAGCACATGGCAATCATGAAACTTCATACCAGTTAAACTCAAATCTTGCATCGAAACAAGTCTCTTCATGTTGGATAAGTAATCAGAAGGAACTTTTACACCATGCTAGCATTGGCAAAGTTCAGTTCTCTCGACCTTGAACAGAGTGTAACAAGCAAGTTCGTAGTACGTTCGGCCTTTATCGATCTCTTTCGGTGCTAACTCAAGTTTGATGCCCATATAGACCAAGTCAAGCCGTGCATTGATACCGTCCTTTGTTTTACCCTTAATGTTCAGTAAGAGATCAATAAAGCTATCACATAGATTTTTCTCTACGTGCGTCATGTTCATACAGTGTTGAACTTCTAAGTGGTCCCAATAAGGTAGGTCCCAAAATATCGATATCTTCTTCGATATGCTCTTCTCACGGGTACTTATTTTACGTCCCTTTTCAAGCGCAACATCCAAGTTCTTAACCATATTATCAATGTGTGTCCCGCTTAAATGCTTTGGAGCTAAATCGTCTTCGGTCGTTCTGTCGAATTATTTCTTTATCTTGCGGTATGAATGATTCCTTTGAAGGAACCTACGGTGACGCATGTATACGGTTTTGCGCGAGTGATTCAGACACACACTCTCAGTGTCATCCAAGCAGTGATTACACACTTTGGCTCCTTTTGTACTCTGCCCCGATATGTTAGTAAGGGCAGGATAATCATTTATGGTGCAGAATAACTGGTAGTGCAAAGTGAAGTACTCTCGTTTGTGAGCATCCTATACCTGTACCTTAGGAGCCCACAATGTGTTCAGATCTTCCACCAATTGTGCTAGGTACACATCAATATCATTCTCAGGTTACTTCGGGTGTTGGATGAGTATAGACAGAAAAATGTACTTCCGCTTCATATACATCCATGGAGGAAGGTTGTATACATAGAAATTCACGGGCCAAGTACTACGACAATTGCTCATGTTGTCGAAAGGATTCATTCCATTCATACTCAATCCGAACCTTATATTTCTCTAATCCACTATAAATTCTTGAAACCTCCTATTGATGTTTCTCCATTAGGTGGAATCAGCAGGGTGCCTTCTCATTCTATCATTCTTACAGTCATCTGAGTGCCACCGAAACAATTTTTCCTCTGTTGGGCTCACAAATAAACACTTCAAACGAGCAATTATAGGTAGATACCATGTCACCTTAGCGAGAGGTCCTTTTCTTGACCACGTTACCTTCGTCGTCGTCATCTGATCTATCTTTACACTTGTATCAAGATATGTTGCACACCGAATATATATGCAAGTTTGTGTATTCTTTGCGGTAGAGAATACAGTCATTTGGATAGGCATGTATTCTTTCTACTTTCATTCCCAATAAACAAAGAAACTTCTTGGCTTTGTTGGTGGTTGTCGACAACTCATTTCTCTCCAAAAGTATGTCCGCTACAGACCTAACAACGCTTGAAACCCTTATTGGACCAACCGTTGCTTACCTTCAATTTCAGCAGTTCCAGCACGGATGATAACCTTATATATTTGGACTTGCAGCTCAGGAACAAAGGTTTCTCCTAGTCGTCCATTAAGTCCTAGAATTTTACAAACTCCCACTCATCATGGTTCTATTCTGCAAGCTGTAGCATCTAATCCAGATTGTCATCGTGAAACCTATCCTTATTGAAAGAATAGTCAATATCATCCAGAGTATCGTTGACTTCGTCAACAATGTTAGTATTACTTGCTCCCTGCATAATCTACTATTTACCGTGACTGGTCCAACATTTATACCCCTTTTGAAACCCGGTAGAATCAAGTGTGCTTTAATTTGCGCTAGGTTTCGAAATATTCTTAGATTCTCGCAGTCAATGTATGAACAAGGCATAAATTATACCCCTTGTTCAACATATTTTTCTCTGTAGTTCTTCTAAAAGCGGAGACACCATTAATAGACTCGGTAGCTTCATGCGGTTCTCGACACACATCGACTTAGGTCCATCTACGCTACGAATGTAACAATAGGTATTAAATAATGAATTAATTACACTAGGAGTGCACATGCACACATGTGCTATATATAAACTACATTTAAACTTGCCGATTAACTTATATACCTCCTAACATCGAAAAGAAAGAATGGATATATATAAACATATGTAAGCTACACTTAAACTCAGCATCTTCAAATCTCTCTTAATTAAGATATGTAAGAACAAATGGATCTACACCAAGTTATATCAAAACCATCATCAATTGCCTCTTTACTAACATAGATGTATATACCTTGAATACAATACTATTGCAACCCATTATTAGCCTAGGTCATCTTTCTTTAAGTAACTATCTACATATTGAGTATAATACAATTAGAACCATTTATTACTTTACGTCACATAGAACAAATAGATCTATACCAAGCTGCATCCATTTATTAACCAGCTTCATTTCCCTCTTTATCAAGCTAGATCTTCAATAAAATACAAATGTGAACCAATTACTGCTTTACATCACAGAGAACAAATGGATCTACACCAAGCTAGCTAGATCTAGAAACCAGCTACATTTCCCTATTTAGCAAGCTAGATCTTAAATATAATGCATATTTGAACCAATTACTACCTTACATGACCTAGAGCACAAGGATCTACAATTACACATCTAAATCTAGTGTCTCCTTCCACTAGATCGTCTATCAAATGCAACCACCTCAAAAATAGCTCGGGAAACCTTAAAAATAAATGGAGGTCGAGGCTTTATGTTCTTATTTACATAGAAAAGGTCATCACAGACGGTTTTAATCAAAAACCATCTGTGATGAGAGCCACATCATAGATTGTTTTAGCGAAAAACCATTTGTGATGTTCTCCCCCTCGTCACAGACGGTTTTAACCAAGAACCGTATGTGATGTAGCCCTCATCATAGACGGTTTTAATCCAAAACAAATGCAGTGATGAGGGAGAAGCTATCCTGAGCGGTTTTAGCCCAAAACATCACAGACTCATTCTAAATGGTTTTTTATAAAAACTAACTGTGATGATATGTCTAATATAACTCCTTTTGTAGTAGTGCAACTACCCTAAGAATTGTTCGTTTGTCGTCAACAAGTGTTTACTTTGCTGTAGATGCAGACAATATGAAATGAATTTTTGCCCAAAGTTTATAAATTATAGTTCAATCGCAGATATTCTAAAATAGCATTCTCCTTTGACTGGAGGGAGTAATTCATTTTCTTTTTGCATGGAGGGAGCAATTCAATTGAAAGTAGCTACGATATGATTATTACTCCCTCAATCAGGCCACAAAATTAAGTTATTTTGGGTTACATATTGTTAAACATTATAAACTTTGATTACTAATATTTTTTGGCACGTTTAGTGTGGACACACGAAAATAATGCATTTCACAGTGCCAGTCTTATCCTCCTCCACTGGTTTGTCGGCTCGATCTCCTGCTCACCACGAGTCCTCGCCACCGGCTGGATGAGGCGCCCTAGCAGTTGTAATAGTCTCTAGTTTATGCTTATGCTATACCAACTACTTAGACATATATATGTGTGTGATATGAATCATCTCGAATGCAAGATATGTGGGTGATAGGCGTTGATCTTGGGAACTAGTACTAGACACATATCTGAGTACCTGGAATTTATTAGTTTCAACCATCTAATGCATAAACTCGAACGGTCGTCGTTCCTTGTATATTGCACGCGCTCCTCTTGGTGGCCGTGGGTGATACCAAGGTTCTAAGACTAACGGAGAGTGCTATGCTTGGATGAGTTGGTTTCAATCTCGGTATGGTTGTTGCGAATGGAATTGAAACTGTCTTGGTAGCGTAAGTGTGTACGGTGCAACTACGTGGCTTATATTTGCTTGCACTACTATGAAAAAGCACATAGGTGATACTCTATTTGTGACGATTTTTTTTGAACCACTACAAATAGCATTATCACTGGCGGTTTTTTTAAAAAAAATGGTGGGAAAACTATTTGTGACGGTTTTTATTTGGAATTGTCACAAATAATGCATTATCAATAGCGATTTTTCTTTGGAACTGCCACAAATACATCTGTAGCGGTTTTAGCAAAAAACCGTCACCAATAATGTGAGTATTTGTGGCGGTTTTTGGCTGAAACCGTTACTAATAATGTGAGTATCTATGGCAGTTTTTGGCTAAAACCGCCACTGATAATGTGAGCATTTTTGGCGATTTTTGGCTAAAATCGCCACTGATAATGTGAGCATTTTGGCGGTTTTTGGCTAAAACCGCCCTTGATAATATTATCGATGGCGGTTTTAATTTGAAACCACCACAAATAATAAAAATAAAAAATTTTAAGTATTGCTAATTACCTCTCCTACCTTCTAATTTGAAAGAATTGAAATTAACTAATATTACATTTGAAATAATTAGAACTAATATTCCATTTGCAATAATTGAAAAGAATGACCGAAATTGATTCAAAACTTTGGTGTCCGTTTTAAGGCCCTAAACCACTTTTTTTGGAATTTAGGTAAGCTGCGTGCTTTTCGCACAAACTATCAAGATCCAACCATCGATTTTCACAAAGTACTCAGATTTTGTATTTGGAAATTAGAATCAGTGCCCAAAAGAATATAACTGGAGAGCTCATCGTGTGATGATTCTGGAAAGCACAAGAACACTAAAATCAAATGTACAAATCAAAAGTTATGGTGTTTTTACAAGTTTCATGAAAAGTAATGGCACATATATTGCAGGTATAATTAACAGTCAAAAATATGAAAAATAAATTTGAAAGTTTTAAATTTTGCGAATTACCTTTATAGTTTGTAATTTGAAATAACTGGAAATCAGTGTTGGAGTGTTTCACGGGGTTAAGGGGAGGAGGGACGCATTATATGTCAGATGTGATCATAACATTACTAAAGTACTGAATCTTATAAGAACCTGAAATCAAATGTGCTTAGACGAGAGTAGTAATAGGATGGGTGACCTCCAGGTGGCGGTTCAAAAACTGCCACTGATGACAGTTACGAACCGCCACTGCTGTGCATTTTTCTGGTAGTGTTGGGTGATGGCCATCTAGTTAATACTCTGTACATGAGACTTTTGAATAACAGTGAGCGTACGCTTAAGTGGAGTATAAGTGTCATCCTGAGTTCAACATCACTGAGTGAGAATCGATTCATATTTACGGGTGCCAAAAAAATTTGCCTCAAAGTTTTCTATGCTCTGCGTGTATTTATGATCAGGAGTAAAACCCTACACAAACTGGACTACGCTGTACGTAGGGCTTGTACGGTGTGATCTGATACTGACATGTGGGCCTCAGACTGCCGAACTGCGGACTGTTGTGCACATGTGCCTAGCTTCGCTCAGTTTGTGTCGTTACCTAGGCTAGTTCCGTTTGCTATTCTCCGTGGGAATTTTAATTGAGTTTTATTCTCATTAAATGATATAACACATCATTATATTTAATAATATGGTAAGATAATTATAAAGAGAAAGATAGAAAGAGTTTTATGGGAGATAAGAGAGTTTCATCTAGATAAAACACGAGATATCTGATTACCTAGATAAAATTTGATGTGACACTTTTAAAAATTAGGAAATGAAACTATGTACTGAGAACCATCGTTTAGTTCAACTGCTTTTGTATTCAAGTTTGGCCACCTGCTTACGTTATGTAAACAACGATGCAATTGCTGTCATCCAAATTACGAATACCGAAGCGAAAGAGAGATATTGGGGTACGTAGTTACCACGTAGGAAACATAAGCGCATCTCCAACAGTACCTAAAATTCATTTCTAAAATTTGATTTTGGGTTTGATTGTAAAAAAAAGTACTCCAACAATTCCTCTTTCTAGCTCCTCAAATTTTGGTATGCCCAAAAACAGCACCCCGACTCTTTATTTTTGTGCGCTCTGTCCGCGCTCCCAATCAACATTATTTCGCGCCCAGGATGGCCCACCAGACCAATTCAAAGGTGTTTTTGGGAGAAAATATAGGAACTGTTGGAGAACAAGGTATTTTGTAGACCCAAAATTTTTTGGGAAAGTCTCAATCTAAGAATATTAGGAGTCTAAATATTAGGAACTGTTGAAGATGCTCTAACTAGTTTATTAAAGTTAAGTTGATCTAATTTGCCAAACAAAGTACTGGATTTTCACAACTAGCTAGCTTTCGCCATCGCCATCGCCCACACGAACAGCACACCACCACAACCGTAAACTGGAACTAGCCCTTAAACTTGCGAGAGAAAGAACGGGTACGTTTTGTTCTTTTGAAAGCTAGCTTCGTAGGTATAGTATGGTACGGTGATTCTGCAGATACACCTTACTCTAGTTTGCTTCTGAAGCAACTGTTGCTCAGACAAAGAGTCGTGCGCTGCGCCACAGCATGCACATGCGTGACAAGACTTTATATATATATATTGAGACAACCGTATCACCCAGCTTTTAGTCTTACCGGAGTATCTGTAACCAACCAGGGTTACCAGCGAACAAGAGGTAACCATGGTAGGACGTCACACAGATAATTAATTGCACATCCAACTTCTAAACATTTGGAGGATTAATTGGCATAAAATGAAACCACCTAGCTGCTAGCTATACAACTAAATTTCGACCACAAGAGGATCCAAAACAATTTGCGGTTGCCTTATCATCCTCCTATACTCCTGAGATTATGCAAGGACCATGTCTGCATCTGCTTCATCACTCCATAAATCTTGGCCTGATCCTTCTCCCACAGAACTGCAGAAGCATTCGCCATCGATGGATATGAAAAGAGTTTTGTTCAGAACATCACATGGATACTTAGGGAAGTTTCTCAACAGTGATTTTTTCCTGATCTGCCAAGTAGCCCAGGAGAGAGCAGCAAAACTGAATATAACATTTTGATAGTAAGGGCACCCTAATGAGAGTCAATTACTAAGGAAAATCCTGAAAAGAAACAGGAAGGTGTCAGGATTAACCTCTCCTATTGAAAAGTTTCCTTTGTACAACGCCAAACAAATTGGGGGACATATCCAGTGCAATCATGATTTTGATACAATCACCGTGCAATCCAACTAAGAAAAGTTTCAAAAAATTCTGAAAAAAAATCATGGATGTACATCTCATCTTACCCCATCTACATATAAAATTTCATGATCAAATTCGTCCTACGCTAGAAGTTACAAAAAAGACAAATTTAGGGTGCATTTGAACTATTCAAGTTTGTCATAAATTTATCTTTTTATTACTCTTAACATAGGACGAATTTGATCATGAAATTTTATATGTAAATGGGGTAAGATGAATGTACATCCATGATTTTTCAGAAATTTTAAAACTTTTTAGTTGGATTGCAATGATTCACTAAATCATGATTACATGATATGTCCCTAACAAATGAACTAGGATGCAAGAAAATAATTTGATCTGAGTTTTCTGGAGCCTGTCCACAGAGAACACGATTGACATCCACTTCCCAATGCCCTCTTTTTGAGCTGTAAAGTGGAGTAATTATTTTGTCCTTAAATTCAGTCTACTTTACAGCTCAATCTTACATTTCAAGCAATCTTATCTATCTATACCTATATTAATTTAGGCGCTCCCAAAAAACTCCCATATTAATCAGAAAGATCTGCCCATCTTTTTGGCAGACACGAGTTATATTGGCTCAGATTAACTAAAAAAAACAGTCTATACCAAATACAAACAAATGGCGGAGCCAAAAACTTTTTAGAGTCTAGGCAAATCTAACTATTTCACATGCTAGATGAATGTTTGCCTAAAAACTCTGTTTTCATAGTGTTTACTATTGTGAAACTGCATTGTACGTCCATACCTTATCGCCAGGGGCTCAGGTAGTCGCCCCCTACCTAGGAGGTGGAAATTTGATTTGCATTTGTCGGACATGGAAATTTGATTCACGAATCCTATATGTTTACTGTGTTGTACCATGATCAATAGCTAGCACATATATATTACAACATTGCATCACAACTATAGATGAATAACTACAACAAGATATTACGGCCTAGTTTGGGACAGCTTCTGATTGTGCACATTCTAGATTATAGCCTACTGTTTGGAGAAGCGGATACCTGAAGAATCTGTTGGCTGGAGAAGCTGTCCCATTCGGCAATCCAGATTGTTCCTGGGCTGCTCCTGATTGTTTGCGAGCAATGAGAACAAGAATGTGGCCAGACTGACTGGGGCGGCGGCGGAGCTATAAGTGCGTGGAGAGGCGGCGGTGGGCGGAGACGGGGTGCGACGATGGAGGACTTCTTCGAGTGAAGGGTGTGGTGGTTCTTTTCTGTCATTACAGTCTGTTCTAATAGCGATACAAAGTCTTTAGATAGTGATGAGGAGGAGCTATCATAATCAGTTTTAGCCCAATTGAGATAGAGCATCATCATAATCAGTTTTCTTGAGAACCGATTCGGCAACTGACATTATCTGTCGGTTTGTTAGAGGATATAATTGTGATGATAGGTCATCAGAATCGACTCCACATAAGAACCGATTTCGATGACCTTCATAACCATTTCATTTTCTACATATTCTCAATACTAGCACATATTAATAGTATGCAACATAATATATATATATATATATATATATATATATATATATATATATATATATATATATGTATGTATATATATATATATATATATGTATATATATATATATATATATATATATATATATATATATATATATATATATATATATATATATATATATATATATATATATATATATATATATATATATATATATATATATATGTATATATGTATATATATATATATATGTATATATATATATATATATATATATATATATATAGCTGGCGTGTTGGTGCAAACCCTCATACAGTGCAAACTTGAAAACTAGCAACCTAGACCTCTGGATCTTCACTGGGCGGTTCGAGATGCACAAAGGTGGGATTACCCATCCACTTATGCTAATTAAGCACTTACCCCGGTCTAATCCCAAATTGAAACTCACTTGCAGTGCCTCCTCCCAAATCATCCCGTCCCATGCAAACCTCCGTCCCTCTGCCTCCTCCCAATCGCCAAATTAGACCTCACCTGTGGCCTCCTCTTACAGTGCCGCTTGTGAGGAGGCACTCAAGCGCTTCGCCCTCGGCCCGGCGTTAGCGGCGTCTCCTCCGGCGGCGTCCTCTCGGCGCCCTCCTCGACCTCCACCTCGCCCTCTCCTCCCTCCGCTGCCCAGGCGCCGCCCGGCAGCCTCGCCCTCTTCTTGACGACCTCCTCTCGCGGGCCTGTGCAGGGGCCTGGTTCGCCGGCGTCGTCCCCTCCCTCGCCGCCTCCTCCTGCTCGGCGGTTCGGCGCCTCCATGGGCGAGTTCGATGCTGCTGCGGGAGAAGGAGGAGCCGATGGGCGGTGAGCTCTTGCCCGGAGGAGGCGGCGGGAGGCGAGTTCGAGGTTGTTCTGACAAGAAGAAGAAGAAGATGGGTAGTGGCGATGATGGAGCCCCCCGTGCCGTCCACCCGTTGGTTAGTGACATTTCTGCTAATCTCGTATCACATCTTCCTGCCCATAGTTTCTGATTAGTGTGATGAGAATGAAAAGATGCATGGATGGAGTAAAGTATCAATCTTTTGTTTAGTGAGGCACGTAGATAATCTCTAGCATTTGGAAGATCGGCAAGTATTGAACATGGATGATGATGTATCATCTGATACTATGATTATGCGGAAATAGAATGTACGGCGTAAATAGGAAGTTGATAAGTGTGTCGCATGAGTATGAAATTACCATGCTTTGGCCTAGGGGAGGCTTGATTTGGTGCAAAATTGTATGGATGAAATGAGGAACTATTATGAATATGGGAAAATGGAAGGGTGAAGGATCGATAAAGTCGCCTAGAGGGGGGGGTGAATAGGCGTAATAAAATTTAAAACCTAATTAGCAGCGGAATTATCGGAATATCCGACTTAAATATCGGACTATCCGATTTATATCGGACTATCCGATATGGCAGGTCGGACTATCCGATCAGAGCGCAATAAACCCTAAAAGGTAGATCTGAGAAATTAGAGAGGCTAGATTTCTACCAAATGAAATTTCTGAGCTAAGGAAACTACCAGAGTATTAGATCAACCAATATCTACTGCAAGTAGCTACCACAAACTTGAATCCCCCAAAGATTTGATCAAACCACAAAAGGGGACAAGAGAGAACTCACAAACCAAAGAGAGGCAGCGATTTTTCCCGAAGTTCGGATCTTTGAGGAGATCCTACGTCTTCGTTGAGGAGGCACAAAGCCGGGTCCTTTAGACCACAATCCTCCGGTGTTGCACAAAGCACTTCGCCGGTTTCACTTCTTGATCCCTTTCCTTGTGGAGGTGGAATGGGACCTTCACAAACACGCTGACTTCCCACCACGAAGATCGGGAGCTCACCGGTGACTCCTAGCCGTCTAGGAGACCTCAACCTCCAAGAGTAATAAATAGAGTGTAAATCCGCTCTTGAAAATCACCCTAGTGCTCAAATGGACTTTCACGGTTTGTATCAAAGCACTAGAAAACACTTGCTCAAATCTCTCAACAAATTTCTCAAGGATGAACTCAAGAGCGAGCAAGAAAGAGCAAGAAAATAGCAAGAGAAGAGTTAATGCTCAGTACACTGGTAGGTGAAGTAAATGAGAGAGAGAGAGTGGAGTATTTATAGCCAAGACACAAAATATAGCTGTTCTGCCCTGTGTCAAACCCACATCGGACTTAGAAAAATTTCCAGAACATATCGGACAGTCCGATGTCAACTATCGGACAGTCCGACTTTTCCCGAGAGATCTAGACATGCAACCACACTCACACCGGAGAGTCCGATACCATCGGACTATCCGATATACTATCGATTTGTCGATATTATCAGCACAAAATGAAAACAAAGTGAGTGTCGTGCTTGGTGACTTCGAAAACTTGTTTTGAAAAGGATGTTCATTTGAGCACAGAGATCATTTCTAGAGCACCTACACCCATCCCTCTTGATAGTACGGCGATCCTATTGACTCAATAAATGTAAAAGTTTATGCTAGGTCGACGCCGTTCTTCTTTTGACTTTTGAGGGTCACCATTATCCGTAGATGCTTTCCTTTTGGGACTAACACCTGCTCATCCACTCATTAAAGCCATTAGTCCCTTAATCGTTTGTCATTAATCATCCAAAACACAATTAGGGGCCTAGATGCACTTTCAAAGGCAGAAGATGCCTTTTCAGCAATATCATTAATTAAAAGTCAGCATCACACAAATTGGAGAGAAGGCCTGTTTTCTTGTCCTGCATTCAAATGTGCAAAACACTGATTTGCATGTATGTAAAGAGTGGTGTGATGTGGTTCTCTCTTTGCAGGAGAAAGTCCCCATGGAGCAATTAATTGACAGAAATGTTCCTGAAAGTGAAGCAGTAAAACCTCCTGCTTTAGATGAAACCCCTTTTACATTTGTTGAAAATCTGAAAACCTTGGAAGTGCTAGCGATGAAGCTGAAGAGTGCAACTGAGTTTGCTGTAAGTAGTTTTTACTAGTTTTAACTCAATGTTGTTTTTTGTTTTGCTTCATACAAATGAATATTGTTCTTGATTCTTGCTTATGCCACACTACCCCAGCAGTTTTGTAGGTGAAAAATTGATATGCAATTTACTTTGAAATGATAATCATAATGCTTATGTTGATGTTGTTTTATGAGAAAGCAGTTAGAAGTCTATTTATTTTGTTCATTGTGAAGATCAGGGTTACAACTGTCAATATACTGCTAAGTTCCGTATGGGCAATAGGACATTGTTTTTTCATACTGCTAAGTGATTTTTTTACAGGGCAAGCCTAAGCTTGGCATGAAAGAGAGTCTGAAAGTTCTGCTCTCTACCAGATATGTGAGGGACCTTGCTACCTTTGTGGCTGCATACGGCATTAGCTTAAAAGAAGTTTATAAAATAGAATCTATTAACCATCGTGGGCATGCTCTTCATGGCTTCAATGGATGACGAAGATAGCTCCATTCTTCAAGTGGCGCCTATTGCTCAGCTGGTTTCTGGTACTAGAATTAGTGCAAGACTTCGTAATGTACAACCAGAAGTAAATCTGCCACAATGTTATGAGGTTCTAAAGCGGCAAAAGAAAAGCACGGAAATGAACAGGGTAAATTGCCATGATTTTTCATCATTGACAATGAGAATTGTAGTTGCATATATATCAAAGTACAATAGTAGTGATTATACAAAATGTTGAACTGGCCATTGTTTCAGGCATGACTAAAGAATTGACAGCAAGAGATGGAAGGTTTTCTGGTGATGTAGATTTGTCAAAGCCAACTTCCCCAAAAGCTCCAAAGGAACCAGATTCAAATGGCGTTGGTCCTGAACCCATGGTGACTGACAATGGTGAATATGCTCTTTACAACAGAACAGAACTGCGCGGTCTTGTGATTATCCAACAGAACTGCGCGGTCTTGTGCAGAGACTAGTTAGGACAGTGTAGGTTTTCCACATGTGAATAGCTTTGTCAAATCATTTTGCGAGCTGTAATTTTTGTTTTGGTCAGTTGAGCTAGGTGAATAGCTAGGTGAATGATGTGGTGAATAGCTAGACATTTTGTAGCAGGTATTACAGCTATACAAAGTGATCATTGGTTGTAGCAGCTGTAACAAGTACATTGGTTACACCGTAAATTCAATAATATATTATCCTGTGTTTTTCATTCAGCTGTCAGCATGTTATGATATCTATCTTACTTTCGATAATTCTAGACACTAAATATCCATAGCAGCATACCTGAGGTGACAGACAATTTTCTGTCAGCCACTATCATAGTTAGAATTTAACGGTCAGCATGGCTGAAATATGGTATACATCTACCAAAGCAACCACTCTGGTTAATATTATCTCATTTTGAGATAACATGCACTACAAACAACTGTGGATCATGCTACTGACACTACCAGAAACCAAATCATGCATCATGCAATTGGCAGTACTAGAAACTAAAACGTCTGACATATTATCAAAAATACCGTTAATGCACAACATATCACTGAGCAACACCAAGGAATTAAGCACATTAAAAAAAACTGATGTTTGAAATTTCACATACAAACCTATTTTAGTCGATATAACTCCAACTCCAAAGGTAAAAATCTAGGGCTCAAAATCACAGTATGCGCCTCTGGCGAGAGAGAAGAGGCGAGGCGCCTTCTTGACGTCATGTGATCGGGAGAGTGCCTTCTCTGCCTCTGAGCCTTGGCGGTGGCGAGCTGCCTCTCTGCCAGCCTGAGGCGAGGTGTGTGGCGTCTGCCTCTGGGCCTTGAGCGAGGCGAGGCGGCAGCGGCTGTGCGATCGGGAGGAGCACCTGTGTGGCAGATCGCGATCAGGAGGTTTGCATGGGGCGAGATGATTTGGGAGGAGGCGCCCAGCGTGAGTTTCAATTTGGGATTAGGCCGGGGGTAAGTGTTAATTAGCATAAGTGGATGGGTAATCCCACCTTTGTGCATCTGAACCGTCGGGGAAGATCCAGAGGTCTAGGTTGCTAGTTTTCAAGTTTGCACCAGAAGGAGGGTTTGCACCAAATACGCCGCCATATATCACATTTGTAGTACAGAGCACAGAAAGCACATATCACATTCAGAGAACACAAACTCCTTGTTATAACACATATCACATTCATTCACAATATACAACACAAACATGTAACAATCAGTACACATGCTTATCACATTGACATATATAATTAATATTGTTTACATATGGACTAGTAGGATGCTTCAAGATCTCTAAATCTACCGTCCTCCGATATAACTTCTAACCAGTACCACTGGCATAAATGGTCTCGTAAATTGTTGAGGGCTTTCTTGTTTAAGCTCTTACGAGAATATTGATCTTTGGCAAAATAGAAATTAGTGCATTAATATAAGTTTCAAAATTTATTTGTAAAAGTCTAAGTATATTATTATGAATGTACATATACCTTAGGGAAAAGGTGTGAGCCCTTGACCACGACCAACTTGTCTTTGCATGACATAAAGCGCATAGGTCATCGCTGCCCTATTGATGACACTGTAAAGAGCAAAAAAGAAATTAACACACGAAGATTAGATGTCAAAAAATTAATCATGTATATATATACTAGGCACTTGTACCTTAAAGGCTTATACTGCAGCATGTTGCCCTTTTTGTCATCGTGTGACCCTCCTTCATTGACATAGGCTGAGAAACCCCTACATACATTGGAGAGAGGCCATTTAGTAAAAAAATTACCGTAGTAAAATTCGAAAGGTGTTAGGTTACAGTAATGTACTTCTCCAAAGGAGGCTGATCGCATAGGCCATCGGTCTCTTCTCGATCGAGTTAAAAATGTAGATTGTGTTTCACATAGAATGAGGATGAGTAGAACCCAATGGTTGCTTATTAAATGGTATGTAGTGCAAGGACATAATTTTTCATAAGGTTTAAGTGCATACAAGTAATTGAAGGGTAAAGTATACTCCTCGTAGTACGGGAATAGAACGAAGTCCTTCTTCGACTCAGCATGCAATGCCCCTTGATGTGGTAGTAGCAGTGCAGTTTGAAGCCTAGCCATGGTTGCAGACGCAAACTCAGGGTCGACGAACCCGACTAGGTGTTGGTTTGTCATGGCTCATTGCCTCATTGCCTTGCAACTTGTGTTGAATGTTAGAAAACATAATGCGAAATCCTATAAAAATTATCAGCTTATGTGTATGGTACGATACTCATAGGATCCAGGATCGTAAAGTAGAAATATTAATGGTATCAGTTGGCACACGCAGAACAGACCCTCAAAACTGACTAGGAATGTCCCATTCTCGTTGCGGTGGAAATGTCCCCTTTTATACCGCACATTAAAGTCGACTAGACGCTCTTCCTCATTCACTCGATCAATGTACCATCTGTGGAGCATGCGAATCCACCTGCCTAGTTTATTGAATTGGCTGGATGCAATCAGGGGCTTCCCATATACGTAGGCCTTGAAATCATAAGGGATGTCTATGGCTTGTGCCAACTTTCCTTTATGGGCCAAAGGAGTCTCCGAGGTCGAGGAGTGGGCTTTTCATGTACCTTAGGGGGCGTTGTGGCATCTATTAGCTTTGCCTTCTTCGTAGAATGAGTCTATAAGGTCTCCTATGGTTCTGTGGGAGTCGTGCTAGTCCTTTTAGATGTCAGCTTTGCACTCTGTGTAGGACTTGTCATGGTGGTGGGAGTAGGAGCAGGTACGGTACGAACTTACAAAGCATACGCATATTTAACTTATTGCAGTACTACTGGAATGCTATAGAAGGCACGGTGGATTTTTACCTTCACCAGTACTACACCTGTTGTGGGCCACGTGATGAACGACAAACGTGCTTGCCCAAGAGTGGTGATGTCTTCGTTGGAAGGGAACTCGAGTACATGTGATAAGAAGTCTTCGTAGACATAGTCCACCTGCACCCTCATGTAGCCCTTCCTCAAAGGTTTACCATGCACAGTGTCAATCTTTTTGCATGGAAATGCAACCTCACGTGTAGCCTCGACGGGATCTCCATCCTCCATCCAAGGTCAGCTGGCACTTCATAGGTGCTTGCAAGAAGTGTGCAACTCGAGGAAAAATATTGCAGGAGTTATAGTCATATCTGTAAGTTAAGAAAAATTAATTATTACCTTTAGCTGGAGACTGGTCTTATCATTTTGGAGCTAGCATTTCTTTGGATTGGGGAATAGGCTTCTCTATGAGAGGTGAGGGCATCTGACTCTGACTCTGAGAGATCATGGCCATCATCTTGGCCCTTAGGCGCTCCTCACATGCCATCATCTCCTCCCTCAACTGCTCTCTAAGCGTGTCCTTGAGTCGCTTTGCATGTGCCTCCATGATCTTGATTTGGCTCTCGTAGCATCACCTTGGAAGTAGGACTTCTTCGTATGCCCCACCCCTACGGCAAGCAATTGGGCCTTATGGTCAAGCTTCCTGATCGTAGATAACAGGATATCCTTCAACCCTTAGCTCTAAAAGGTCCCCTGCTCTTTCCGCTGGCATACCTCCTCCTGCAAGAAGCGAGTACGAATTAGATCTGACATACAACACGTTGGTCAACTACAATGTGCAAAGTTATATGTCTTATGATCGTGGAGACAACATGCGTGGTAGCAGGGTTTGGCACTACAAGCTGCCCAACATCTATTTTCTTTGTCCTCGCTAATACCCAGTTGCGTGTCCGCTCCTCACATACGTGGGAGTAAGGCATCATCATCCCAGAGTTTGCGCAGTTCTTGGCTAGTCGCACCCACTATGCCTTCTTCCCCTCATAATCGCCTAAACCGAGGTGGTGTGGGTGCATGTTATGCCTCTGGATAGCGATGTTCCTCTATCTCAGCTGCTCCACCTTGGACATACTCTTCATCCTAATGAACTCCTTCCAAACATCTGGAGTCATGAACGGACATCTCTCAAATGGTGTATGGCATTTCAGCACGTACTCATTGTGCATGAGGACCTTGAAGTGCCTCAAAACCACTCCCATCCTCTTGAAGGTGGTCCGCCTCACATTACTTTCATCTTCGTCTTCTTTGATCCATTTGCCCTTGACCTCATCCCACAGCCAATTCTTCTGCTCATCGCCGACTTTCTTTCTCCAATTGTTAACCGTTATAGGAACTTGCACCCTCACCAATTGGCGAGGAATGACCGGTAGTGCCCCTTGTACTTCGGAGGACCCGTGCAAACCCCTCTGCAATTGAAGTGGAGAACCTGTGGCGCTCTCCTTGTAGCCCCTTCGTTGGGCCTCGGGCTTTCCTCATCTTACTCAGGCCCACAACAGTTGGAACCATGCTCGGCCCCTTAGCAGCACCTTTTACTCTATCTAGCGATGACCCGATGCTCTCTAATTGCGATATTTTGAGTTTTTATCTGACATGGTCATATATTTGACATGAGAGAAAACAATTCGTAGCTATTATGTGAACTTGACAATAAATCATGTGAAGCAACAGATGAATGGATAATTCATAGCATGAAATTATTCTAACATATTGTAGTAGTGTATGACATGAATGAATCATCTTCAAGAAAAGTCCATCTGTTGACCAACTAAATAGGTACCAACGATGACTCCTAATTTCTAAATGGGTTAGGTCCAAATCCCATTCGAGGATATGTGGTTACGACAAATTCCTAAGCTATTATACAACTCTAAAGAAAATTTCGATAGTATTTCCCCACTGTTCTAGAGATACATGTCTCGACAACAGGTCAAGAGGGATGTGTATCTGGAGAACACTAGGGAGACACTACCAAAATTTACTCAAGAGTTGTGCAATGCTAACGAACTTGCCCGAACCACATATCCTCAAACCGTAAAAAAAATGTGGACAATTGAGACTACTTGCTTATAAATATGCCTTTTGACTAGCATATTTATAAACAAGCACCCTCGAATAGGAGATGTAGGTTGCATAGCCTAAACTCTAAAATCATGCTGATGTAAAAAAATATGCGAAAAATAAACTCAAACATAGCATCAAGATATGCAAACTTGAAATGTCATGATTTCATATATGGTAATGACCTCAGCAAAACCCCTGTGGAATAAAATAACTGCAATATAAAATGACTACATAATACCATAAAAAGGAAATATTATAGTGTTGTCGAGACCTGTGTCTCCTACTGTCAACTCTTTCAGCTCTTTTCACTTAGAGGTGACATAGTAGGCATTAGGGGATACCGGTGTCGACAATAGGTGAAAAGTAAACTCAATTTTGAGCATGCCATAAACTACACACGGTCTTTTCTACAATGGATCATAAATGATCGGGATGCATCGACCGCAGAAAATGAGTTAGGGGTCGGTGTGATCACGGGACCCGAGCTGCGCTTCACTTAGTCGGAGGAAAAATCTAGGTGTGGTTCTGGTCGAACAAAGCGACAACGGCGGAGAGGCAAGATTTATCTTGGTTCGAGCCCTGTGAAAGGTGACTCTACACCCGATCGCCTTGCGGTAGTTCTTTTGGCTAATTACGAGTACAAGGGTGTTTCTGACTCAAGTTCAACAATGGCTAAGTCTAAGCTCGAGCTAGGCGTGTTGTGTGTTGTCTCGTGGGCTCAAGGATTATACTCCTTGACTTTATACCTCCTCCTGCATAGCGGTAGGGCTAGATTCCCGAAGTGGCCTTCATGCACGTTAAGGGCCAGCGATAACCGCCCGAACCATTGCATGCATCGCGCCTGCCCCGACTTCGCCTTGAGCAACCCGTCGGTCAAGCAGCAATCCGAAATCAAGGGTGGACCATGTCCCGAACAAGGGCCGCTTGAGCTCGAGTCGGCGGGGCCGTGCTTTCGGATCTAAGCGCTCTAGGTCGGCGCCTCGGTATGCACCCACACTACCACAAAAAAGGCCATTTGTGGCGGTTCAAAATGGCCGCCGGTAACGATATTCAAACCGTCGCGATATAATCTGCTTGATAATCGGAGATTATCGGTGGCGGTCTTAGCTAGAACCGCCCGCGATAATATTATCGGTGGCGGTTCTAACCAAAACCATACGATAATGTGATTTCACATTATCGATGGCGGTTCTTAACTAGAAGCGAAATCATGATAATCCAAAACACGCCCTTGATAATGTTTTCATTAGGGTTTTTTTGTTAGTTAGCAGTTAAAAACACTAAATTAAAGGGGAGCATCCTAATACTCCTCTCGCCTAAGAGCACTCAATTTCAGAATTCTAATTGAATTGAACATTTTTATGTCACACAAGGACTTCACTTCCAGGAGGTCACCCATCCTATTACTACTCTCATCCAAGCTTGCAACTTAACTTGAGTCTTATAACATCCGGTATTTTAGTGCTGTTATGATCACATCTCGATATATAATGCATCCTCCTCCTCTTAACCCTGTGAATCACCGAACATTAATTTCTAATTATTTCAAATTAACAAACTATAGCAGGGGCAGGAGTGCGTGGTCGCTCAATCTGCCGTAGTCATCGCTGCGCTAAGCGCGAACATGCACGCATGAACAAAGATCAAATGCTCAAATCCGTAGTTCCTCGGGATCTATATACATATAGTTTCCGAGAACTTTATTCATTACAATCCAGCTGTTACAATATATATATATATATATATATATAATCACATCGCTTTAACTAGTATCGATCGCATGCACACAAGCATGAATTAACCCTGCGCGCCTTTTATTTCAGTAGTCAGACGTACACGTTCGATAGTATACATATAACATGCGCATGGACAAATACGAGCGAGCTGAGTGATTTTGATTCGCTAGGTGCGCGGCGCGGCGTAGGTGCTGAGGGCGACGAGGGAGCGGCTTTAACTAATTAGCGATACTTAATTTTTTATTATTATTTGTGGCGGTTTCAAATTAAAACCGTCACTAATAATAATATCGATGGCGGTTTTAGTCAAGAACGCCACTGATTTTCACGATATCGATGGCGGTTTTGGCTAAAGCATCGCGATACTCACATATCGATGGCGGTTTTAGCAAAAACCGTCCTGAGATAATCCTGAATAATGGATTATACTGTGGCGGTTCCAACAAAAACCGTCACAAATAGTCGGCGTTATTTGTGGCGGTTCAAAAAAACCACCACAAATAATCACTTATTTGTGGCGGTTAAACCAAAACCTCCACAAATAGTCTTCGCCATTTTAAAGTTTAGAACCGCCCACGAGATAAGTGTATTTGTAGCGGTTCCAAAAAGCCAATCACAAATAAAACGTCACCAATGTGCTATTTTGTGGTAGTGCGGTCGAGGCGGGGCCTCCGAGCTCGAGGTCCGTTGGCCGCCCGGCCGATCAAGGGCGCCGATCCTCGTCAGCTAGCCCCGAGGCTTAAGGTCGTGGCCGGAGCAGGCCGACCTTGAGTATCCATAGCGGGATTGATTCCGGAATTTCATGGTCGAGTCGTGCGGAAATGTAACCCCGTCTTGAGAAGCGACACATGGCGCCTCTTGAACTCCGTCGCCTGAATGCGGACACGAGCAGTTAGCGACACTGCCGAGAATCTCGAAACCGCGGCCGGGCCTTACTTGCTCCCGTCAAATCATGGCGGCAGCGCCCTCGAGTGCAGCGGACCCGGCTCGATCGGCGGTGCGGCCTTAAAACCTCTGAACGCGGCGTTTTGAGGAAGAGCGACCCGGCAACCTCAGGCTCCCAAGCCTCCTTGCCCGGTAGCGGATCTCCCCCTTCCCCGACCAAGAAGCGTAGCGACCACCATAGCCAAGCTAGGGAGGAGCACATTGTCGCCGCGGGATGAAGGAACTTCGAGCCACAGGATTGCTCGATCCGTTCGTATGGCGGCTGCGGCGATGAGACCGAGCCTCGGCAGAGATAGCGAGATCGTTTGCAGAGCACTATGCCCTCTTGACTGCGGACCGGAGAAGCGAGTTTGTCGCAAGGGTTCTTTCTATTTGCAACATCGAGGTCATCAACTTTGGTGCTTAGGTCTGTTCTTCTTCTCACGAGTCTTCTCCCATCTATCGAGGATTCCTAGGGATCCTCCGACCCCCTCGCTTTCTTCGATCTTGACCTCTTAGCTCAGGGAAGGACCCGTGGTCGGATGCCTCTACTTCAGGCTACGGAGTCGGGCTCAAGTGGGCCTTCCCAAATTCCAACCTCGGGACTCCTCGGCACGTGGTCAAGCGGTGGTTCTACTGAAGAGGCGAGGTCGATCTGTTGGTGTCTGAGGCCCCCTTCCGGGAAGAAGGAGACCCGGGCAGGACGACCTCAAGGTCGACGAGGAGGCCATCGCCCTCATTCACATCTGCACCATCTGGCGGCCTCAGCAGGCGGGCGATTCTGACGACTTCTGCGGAATCGTGTGTCCCTCTCCGGAGGAGGATGCACCGTTTCGAGATCCGGGGCGTGATGACCCGACCAGCGGTGACCGTAAGCCCTCTTGTCCCAAGGTCTTGCTCGGGTACACCTTCGATCTTCCTGACAGTAGCCTCTTTTTGCAGCGCCGAAGGAATCATGGGTCGCTTCTAGGATGTCTGAGATGTTAGGAAGCTGGCGCCGAAATGCGTCATTGGCGACCGATCCGAAAAACGTGCTCCGTCGCCAAGGCGAGGTAAGTCATCAGACCTAGTGCTCGAGCCATCGCCTAAGAGCCCTTCTTGAGCTCGCTTGCCCGGAGATCACGAGGAGTTGTTGGAGGCGGCGGGAGGATGCTCCCTACTGCGGAGAACAAGGGCAGAAAGGAAAAAAAGGCCTCCAGCTTCTTGGGCGGGCCACCGGCGAAAAACCCCGTCGAGTGGGGGACCGTCTGCCATGGTAATGATCCCAGTTCGAGCCCCGAACACATGCCGCGTGACTCGTCGATTAACGAGCTTCCCTCTTTGTAAAGCAGGCTGGCGGCTGCTGCTGGACTTGAGCCCGGTAGGCCCGGTGCTAGGAGCTCTGTAACATCCCAAAATTTTAGCGAATTTTAAATTTTGGAGTTATTTGAATTTTGCGGTATTTGGAAATTACTTGCATTTAATTGAATTTATCTGAATTTTTGGATTTAATTGAATTTCTCTGGATTTTGAGGATTTATTGGATTTAATAAACATTTATTTAAACTATCCTTCTCTTGATTAATAAATATCAGAAAAAGTATTTATTAAAAATAAATGAAATTATTTTATTTAGGCTCAAAATGCTCTGAAATATTTTCTAGAATTGTTCTAGAATTTTTTGAATTATTTTTAGTGCCCCAAATAATTACTTGAATTCTTGGAATTCTTTTTATTGTCAAATCTGGAAAAATGGCTAGCTGATGTCGGTCGAGGCCCAACACATGCTTTCTTAGAAACCTAATAAATGCTTGGATTCTCGCCGTTGGATCTTGATCGATTGGACGTGATTAAATCCCGCTTAGCGAAATGGGATTTAATCTCCGTCGGATCTCGTCGGACGGGTAGCGTAACCGGACGACCTCGGGAAAGCGCCTTGCATGCACCGCCGCCGCCGTTGGAGTCTGGGAGATGATGTCGAAGATTTTGCGCCAAGTTCAAGGCGTGTCGGCGGGAGATAAAGCCTATCGCGTTGACACTACACCGCCCATTTTGCTGCTCATTCACTCGTCGCCGTGCACCACAGACCCTCTCGAGGAGCTCACCGTTGTAGCTACTCACCTCCGCCTCGGTCTTCTTCGCTCTCATGAGTACTTGCCGTTCCCGAAATCTTTGCTAAGGCACCCTCACGAACCCGCAAGGCAAGGTCGTCGATGGGCCATTTCTTCCGGCGGAGCGCGCCGGAATCGTCGAAAACTCGTCGTCTTCCTCGACTCGGCGTCAAGCATAAATCGCCTCTTCTTCGCGACTTCCAACCCCCTCGGTAGTCGGATCTTCATCCAACGGCCAGAGGTATCGCCGCGTTCTTTCCGTAGAAGTTAGCGTTTAATTAGTTTGGTTGGATCTGGTCCGTTGGATCTTCATCGAGCGATACTCGTTGAGCAGCGTAAGGCTTAGGAATATAATGGCTTTCGGTATAGCATAGTCGTCGGATTCCCCATCGGCGATTGACGTTGCGCCACGTAAGCTTTGTAGCGATGCATCGCAGTAACGACCGGCCGTTGGATTTGAATCAACGGCGAGAAATTCTTGCCAGCGTGGCTTGATGCTTCGCGCGGCGTGTCGACCTCTGGTTGGCCTAGCCATTCACCGGGCCCGCTTGTCGATTGGGTGAACCGCCGATCGTCTTGGCGTCGACATAGCGTCATCGAGGCCCTGTCGATGGCGAAGCGATGTGGCCCGCTCCGGTGCTGACCGTGTCGAGAGAAAATAGCGGAAAAATCGGTGGAAAATAGATGAATAATTCGGTTTATTCTTTTATGAATTTTAGAATATTGTAAAGGCTATAACTTTTGCGTTGTAACTTCGGAATTGAGTGATTCAGTGCCCAAAAATTTGTAAAATGTAAGCTATTTAATGGTGATTTTTATTTTATTTTTAGTGATGGTCTTGCTGTCTGTGTTGCATATTTATGTGTGCTTGCTTGTGCAAGAGTAGACTCAGTCGCGAGAATTACGCGAGGAGCATTGAAGACATGTCATGATTTCAGATCAAGCTCAAGCGCTTTTTGAAGGCAAGTCATGCTTTGACCATTTTAGCCTAGTCTTTAAAAGTATATTCGATTTCCATATAGCATGCTATATTAAGTACAAACACTATTGAATTTAAATTGGGAATGGTAGCTAAAATACCTATCTTGCTTATGACACCTTGTTAATACTTTGTATGCCACGAACACTGGTCACCCTAGAATGCTATATTATGTTGGATGCTACATAATTGCCAACACGGGAGGCTGAGCCGTGATTAGTCGCCTAATGCACCTTATCTGTGGCTGAATGTCTTTTAAATAATGCATCAATCTTGACTAAACAATTATGGAGCATTTTGAAATAATGCGATGATGTCATGGAATGGAGTTGAGGGTAGCGACACGTGGTTCTACTCGTACTTGTAGTAGGCATTGGCATGTGTTGCAATAATGCAAAGCGGGGTGGGAAATGTTTTGGACCGGGGCAAGTGGCAAGAAGGCTTCGTGCTAGGTGGGCTTTGTGTGGCAATGGGCTGTATGAATGATTGAGAAAGCTTGTGTGCGAGTTGTATAAATTGGATGTCTTGCGGGACGATTAAGGACTTAACCTTGCGAGCCTTTGAGGCGAGTTCGTGTACAACCACTTGTCCGGAATGGGGCGGACCTAGTTAAGTAGGCTTGACCTCTTTCCTTTGATACCTCGGGGTGGCAGTGCACACCGATTCTGGCTGATTGGGGAAGCGTACACTGTGCTATGGCTTGGTACCCATTCAGCAGTACTTACTCTGTCTAAACTTGACTCTGAGTGAGGAAGTGTTAGAAGGGAAGTGTCGGAGAGGTTCAGCGGTTAAATGTTAGTCTCTGAAAGACTTTGTTGCAAACAATCACTGTGTGGTGGCGGCTGTATCTGTGGGTAAAGTGTCTGACCTCTGCAGTGTGTGTGTGAAACTATTGAATAAGCCGTGTCATGGACTGGACATTGCTCGGTGATTCTGATCAAGGGTTAGATTTTATAAATAAAAGATGTGGAATGGGTGGTGTGTGCCAAAAGAATCAAATTAAGGTATTTGTGTGCCAAAACCTTTGAGAAAAAAAATTGAAATTAATTATTAATAATATTGATTTCTTGCTTTTAATCTAATAGGATTACTGTTTAAAATAAATCTTTGCTTTATGCAAAATAACCAATTAAGCCTTTCCTTGGAATAAGCCATGCATATAGTAATAGAAGCGCATTGTGCATGACTTGTTGACTATGTTGTATACTCACCCTTGCATCGACAAAAAACCTCGAGAAGAAGAAAAGCCGTGCGGCTTGGAATGAAAGAGTTAAATGAAGGCCGGAGGATTAAGGGTTGAGCCGCACTTTCGATGCTTTGTGGCTAGAGTGGTTTCACTACCGTATTTTGCTTCCGTTGAATGACCTTGATCTTGATGATATTTATAAGCCTACTGTGAAGTATTATAAGGTGACCATAAGGTCATGTAACTCGTTATTATTTATGCTTGAAGTACTTTGTTATTAATTCCATTGTGTATGATTGTGGTACTTCAACTTTGTTTATCTGTGTGTACTAAGCGTGATCTGGACTAGTCACGGAATACCTGAGTGTCGAACCCATGAAAATTTGGGGCACGGCGGGCTCGAGGCCACAGGACCACCCTTGCTGGCGACAAGGCAGTCGAGTCTGAGGTCCCAGTGGTGGAGGCAGCAGGCGGCGTGCTCCTTGCGCCGGGACAGCAAGATCTTCGCCGACCCTCGGCAAAGGCGGAGGTGGTGACCGGGTAAACCCGGCACCTAGGCGCCCGCCCGCATCTTCGGCTTAGCGTATGTTCTTGATCGCGAGACCTTGGCGCCCGAGCTCGAAACTTGCCGTTTGGCGATGCATTATCGTTAGCGAGTCCGAGTCGAGGAGGAGGAGGATACATTTGAGTTGGTCGCGCCTTCGCGTAGCGGACTCCGTCGGGTCGTCGAGCCTAGTTCAGCCGGTGGGTTCGACCGGGGCCTCGGCGATTCGGACGATGAAGAGCTCGACCCGCAACTTGTAGCGGATTTTGACACCGCGAGGCTCATGATCATTGCCGTCGTCGATTTTCGGCGCCACCGCGAGATGCCGAGCCGTGGCGCGCGACACCAAGTTCCCGACCACGGCCTCTCCAGTGCGAGGCGCGATTCCACTGCCAAAGGTGACCGGGCCCGAGGGTTCCGCGAACACCCGAAGCGGCAGCGTTAGGTGCGAGTCCACGGCACCCCGGCGCCATCTCCTTGGAGCCAAAGGCGGGTGGGGCCTCTGCAGTGGAGGCTGGGGCGATCTGCGCCGTCGCGCCTTCCCGTCGTCGGCAGGCGAACCGGAGGAGGAGTGACGACCGGGCCGCCTGAGGCGGACAACTCAAACCTGGCCAGCCCAGCAGTGGTCGAGTCGACCTTGACACTTGTCGCCGTCGGCGAGGAGGAGAGATCCCCCTGTCGTATTGGCGGCCGCGAGAATTTACCCGCTACGCTGGAAGGCCATCTCATAAGGTAAGGGTCTTCTGCTGGCGGTTAAGTAGTTGGTAGCCCGTGCTCCTTGTCCCCTCTCATTTTGGGCCTCCTTCTCGTCGTGAAGGTGATCGACCATGCCACTCAAGGGCTTCAAGGCCTCAGGAAACATCTTGATGTGTAAGGGCCTCTGGGCCTTGATCGGCCTTGGGAGGTCGGCGCTAGGCTCCTCCAGTACCATCGAGGTCGAGCAAGGGGCTCGGCGAAAGCCAGGAGCTTGGCGATTTGCTCTAGGCGATGAGGCGCAAAGTAGCTCATCTTGTGAGCTCGAGCAGGCTAGGGCCTCGAGCGACCACGGTTTTAAGGCCGTGGAGCAAACAGCGCTGCAGTCGGCCAAGGCGCTTGAAGCCAGCGGGCCAAAGTCGAAGCTACGGAGAAAAGGCTGCTGTGGGCAGGCGCCTCCCTGCCGGGCGTCCCGAGCTCGAGGCCAAGATCACGGAACTCAAGAGAAGCAGCGCGCCAACAAGGTGGTCGAGACAAGCGGGCCAAGGTCGAGCCTTTGGAGAAGGCCGCCCTTGACGGTCGTCTTCTTCCGGCCAGCGTCCCGAACTCGAGGCCAAGGTCTCGGAGCTCGAAGGAAGCAAGCGTGCCAAAGCGGCGGCGAAGTGCGATGGCCCGGCTTCAAGGCGAGCAGCGCCAGCTGCGGATGCCTCCGGTGGCCCTCGGAACGAGTGAGCTACTCGACCACGAGGGCCAAAAGTCGTAGAGCTCGAGCAAGAAGCTTGCACGCAAGATGGCTTGTGTAAAGACATTCTGAGCAAGCAATGTTCTAATAAACGGTCGTTTGTTTGGAACGAGGATACCTTGTCACTGATTTAAATGCATAGTTGTGGATACTTGTCCCTCGACCGGCTCGTTTGCCGCTCCACGCTCTCTTGGTGCGTCTTGGCAGATAGGATAACCTTATCCATTACTGTTGGGCCGAGGTCGGCGGCGTGCCTTGGGCACAAGAAGTAGAACAGACGAGTGGCCACGACCAGCGAGTCGAGGACAAGTTCGCGAAAGTAAGTGAACCAAAGCAAACTGTTATGTAGATGGTGACACCCGGTGAGCGCGAGCAACCATCACGACCATCGCATTTGTACGGCCAAAGTGTCGCGGCTTAGGCGAGACGCGAGGAAACTAGATCGCGAAGAGGGTGCAAACTACGTTTAGCTAAATCCCTTTGGGGTGAGCGTTAAACCATAACACGTAGACCAAGAGCAATCGTGCCGTGCGTGAAAGGTCGTGCTCTAATAAAAGGAAGGCTCGTGCAAAGAATGGCAACAACACAAGTGGAAGCAATCATAAAGGAACAATCGGCTTTATTGAAATGTAAGGTATAGAGTTTACACATAAAACTTCGGACTGATCTATGTTCCTGAGCTAGAAACTCTCGCCATCGGGCATCGCTAGTAGAGTAAGCCCGTCGCGATCTGTTGAAAGCGACTCTATAGGGGCCCTCACCAGTGGGGACAACTTGTTGGTCTTTGGGCGAGCCACGAATCCGTCTCGGGGCTAGGTCCCCAACAAGGAGCTTTCTAGGTCGTCTGCGAAAGAGGGCGCATGTCTGCGAAGAGCTTGCGGTAGTCGTTGATCGTGCGATGCTGCGACATCTTACTTCTTCGCGAGGGTAGGTCGAGGCCGTTCGTGCTCGAAATCGACTTAGTCGACCAAGTGACTACTGGCGAGCCAGCGTGACCTCGAGAAGCGGGGCGGCCGATGCAGAACAATTTGGAAGGGTGTGGACCTGTGGCAAGTCTGCGGGCGATATCACGAGCATCTTGAAGAGCGTTGGTAATAATACCCCATGCGGAAGGCCTTGCCGACCATCGTCTTATCTGAAGAATGTGCTCCTGAGGCCGAATGGATGTCGTTTAGTAGGTACCACCCTCCTCGGTGGAGGCATATGCCCATCGGGATGCGAGAACCATATGCGCTGTAGAGCTTCCCTTGGCGGCGTGTATAGACTCGCCTGCGCTTGATCCGGCTCCTCCGCGGGGTCGGGTGGTAAGTCACCCGTCTTGAGAAATCACGAGATGGGTTTGGCCGAGGAGGTGTACCCGACCGCCATGAGCAAGGCCTCTGTTTGGAGATCGAGGAGCCGTCAACATCTCTAGGATGGCGTCGGGTGGGATCTCGTCGGAGGAAGCGAGCTTGGAGAGGAAATCGTATTTGGAGTTGTCCTTCTGGGGATGTGCTTGAGCTCAAGTTCTGAAACCACTTCTCCATTTTGCGCACCTCGGCAAGGTATTTAGCCATCGAATCTCGAGCATTGGTACTCCTTGTTGTCTTGGTTGGCGGCAGTGGGAGTCGCCTTTTACGACCAACCGGTATGCGCCCAAAACCTTGCAAGCTAGGAGGCCCGCCAAGAAGGCAAATACGCCATATTATTGGTGCATTGCGAACCCAAAATGAACCACGTACCTCGGCTCTTAGCGGCGGTGTGAGGATAAGAATGCCACTCGGCGCTTGAAGGACCTCGGCGCGTCAAGAACATGACCCAAGGCTTTTCGTCCTCGACCTCGAGCTCGGGCACAGTTGCGACACTGCTCGACCACGAAGTCGGCGAGCACCTGCGACTGATGGGCTGTTCGGTGGCGACACGGACATCAAGCGCCGCCCGGTTCCATAGCCCACTTGGCGGCGTGCCGCGCCGTCTGGAGGTTCATAAGATGTCTCCAAGCGGGGAAGTTGCTCGGGGCGACCACGGAATGTGCTGAAAATAGTGCGGAGCTTGGCGATGCCATGAGGAGAGCATCTGGCACCACTGCACTGCGGGTAGCGCTCGCCGGGCCGTGCAAGACCTACGGTGGCGTAATAAATTGGGTCTTCTTTGAGACCCCGTTCTGCCACGGGGCCAGCAGCGGCGTGGGAGGTGGCGCGCGTAGGTAACAACCGCTTCGCCCGGTTGTGGCGTTATGGGAGGAGTGGAGGCGGCGGGTATACATTCGGCTCGTCGAAGGACGTTCGCCTCCGAGTCCACTCGAAGCCCGTGCTTGCGTAGAGTTTGGAATAATGGGGAGCCAGCTCGCCGAAACCTCGAGATGAACTTCTTTGGAGGCCATCGCGGCGGTGAGCTCTGCACTGTTTGATCGATGTCGGGCGCCATCTTCTCGATCGCCTCGATCTTCTCGGGTTAGGGCCAACCCGAGCCCCGATCATGTAGCCGAGCACCTTGCGGCCGCGCCGAACACGCACACCGGGATTGAGCTTGATCTTGTGTGCAGTCGAGGTTGGCGAAGGTTTCCTCGAGTCATGACGTGGTGCGCCCTCGGAGGAGCTCTTGGCGATGATGTCGATCACGTAGACCTCAAGGTTTCGCCCGATCCCGGGGCTCGAGCGTCTTGGTCATCGGTAGCTGAAATGTGGCCCCGCATTCGCGAGACCAAGCGACATGGTCGAAATATAGCAATAGGTGCCAAGCGGCGTGATGAAGGAAGTCTTGCTCTCGTCGTCGACCGCGACTTGATCTAGTGGTACCCGGTAGGCATCAAGCTCAACATCTTGGCATTAGCGGTGGAGTCGGCGATCTGGTCGATCTTGTGCGAAGGAAGTTGTCCCGGGCAAGCCGAGTTTAACCCGTATGATCGGCGCACATTCTTCACTTTCCTCCCTTCTTACGCGATGGCCGGGTTGGTGACCACTCGGAGTAGTTGACCTCACGGATGAGGCCGGCCTTGGGGCTTGTCGAGGTTCTCCTTGATGACCGCGACCTTCTCGGGAAAGCAGCGTAAGCTTCTAAGCGCCGGTCGGTGGATCTCTGCAACTTGTGCTCGATCACCTCCTTGGAGCGCCGGGTATGTCGCGGGTTCCCAGCGAATATACCCTTGTTGGCGAAGGAAGGTGGCGAGCTCGAGTTCTATTTGGAACTCGGCTCGCGAGGCGATGGATGCACTTGGTCGGGTTAAGCTCTCCTCGGCGGCCGACCCGTCGCTCCACAGGCTGGATCGCCGCCTTGGCGGGCGCTCTTCTTCGTCGCCTCCGGGACCGTGGGGAAGGGCATGCTGCAAAGCTAGGGCCTTGGTCTCACACCCATCGCCCGCTGCGGTCACCCCCTGCAGTAATGATGCCGTTCGGGCGAACAACTTCATGCACCGATGGCCATAATGGTTGGCGCCATAAACTTGACCAAAGGCGGGACGCCCGAGAATGGCGTTGTATGGGAGGTCGCCCTCGACCACCTCGAAGGTGACCGATTCGGTGCGGAAGTTGTCAAGTCACCCGAAGGTCCGCAGGCAAGACCACTGCCCCGAGGATGGTCGAGCTCGAGAGCGATCGAAGAAGGGTATGGCGGCGCTCTTGACCTTCGACGGGAATCTGCATCCGTTAAAGTGCTCCCTGCGGCAAGTTTAGAGGCTGCCGAAGTCGACCATGATCGCGGCCGTGGCGGTATTGGCGATGGTCGAGAGTCACGACCAAAAGCGGTCTTTAGGTCTCGAGCCATACACAGGAGGTGTCCTCCGGAGAGAAGGTGATGGTGGCCGGCCCCTTAGGGCATGTCGCGGGTTCCCAGCGAATATCTGGGGCCAGGTCGGTAGCCCTCTTCTTTGGGGCTGGTTCTGCGCTGGCGAGGTCGAGGCCGACCTTGGTGGGGTTTGGAGCCCTCCGAGCTTGACCTCGGGACCTCGAGGACCTCGCGGTGGCCGTCGCCCGTCGACCACCAGCGGTGACCGCCGCCGCCCGTCGGTCACGCTTAGCTTCTTAGCGGTGGTGCGTGGTCGGCACCACAGAATGGGCGGGCGGCCTCTGTTTGGTTTAGACCAAGCTTACCTTGAGTCGTGGTGGCGCTTCGGCGAGACTGCGTCGTCCGCGTCCGCATATCGCTCGCCATGCGGAAAAAGTTTGTTGTGGCTGAGCCTCGAGGTGATCTCGGGTCTTGATGGCGCCCGTCGTGGGCGCGAATTTGAATGCCTTGATGGCGCTTCGCCGGAGATGCTGGAATCGAGTTCCTTGTGCGGATAAACCGCCGCCGCGAAATCCTGCTGGCGGCTTCGTTCTTGCCACTGAATGACCACGGTCAGTCCTTCTCCTCCCGGCCGCTCGTAACAACTCACGAAAGTTGGGCGGGCGTTCTGGATTTGGCGCCACGACACGAAGGAACGAGTTTACGGTTGAAAAGCAGTCCTCGCGGCCCCGTCGGCCACGGTTGGGAGGTAGTTTGCCATCACCGGCTCGTCCCCACGGCGCGGGATTGCGGTCGAATAGATGGACAAGAACTTCGTCGGGGTTCTTAGTCCGTCAGCGCTTCGATCGTAGCGAGGTTAGCCCAGGCCGCCACCGCGCGTGGCGTAGGCGTCGGAATCGCCGAAGTCTGCGGATCACGGTCATCGCATTTCCCTCGCGCCTGGCCGTCGCCATCGAACATCTTATGCTTTCGGCGGCGAAGCGATCGAGGACTGGTCGAGTCCGTGCGAATCCACGCTTCGAGAAAGTCCGTCGATGAAGTCGCCATGCTCTGGGTTCTTGACATCGTTCTTGCGAATAAGCGAAGCAATCGGGCCCCACGGTGGGCGCCGGTATCGACGATTGGGATCGCCGAGCCGCAAGAAGTGAGTTAAGTCGGTGTGATCACGGGACATTGCGCTTCACTTTCGGTCGGAGGAAAAGTCTAGGCGTGGTTACGGTCGAACAAGGCGACAACGGCGGAAGGCAAGATTTATCTTGGTTCGAGTCCTGCGAAATGCCAGACTCTACTCGATGCGCCTTCTTGGCAGTTCTTTTAGCTAATTACGAGTACAAGGGTGTTTCTGACTCAAGTTCAACAATGGCTAAGTCTAAGCTCGAGCTAGGGCGTGTTGTGTGTTGTCTCGTGGGCTCAAATAGTTATACTCCTTCAGCTTTATACCTCCTCCACGCATGGCGGGCTAGATTCAGGGAAGTGGCCTTCATGCCGTTAAGGGCAGCGATAACTGCCGAACCATTTGCATGCATCGCGCCTGCCACGACTCACGCCTTGAGCAGCAGGTCGGTCAAGCAGCGATCCGAAATCAAGGGTGGACCGTGTCCCGAACAAGGAACCCGCTTGAGGCTCGGTCGGCGGGGCGTGCTCGGATCTAGCGCGCTCTAGGTCAGCGCCTCGGTATCACACCAGTCGAGGCGGGGGCCTCCGAGCTCGGGGATCCGTTGACAGCGCCCGACTGTCAAGGGCGCCTAGTCCTCGTCAGGATCATGCTTGCTATCAAATTGATATAAATTGTTTGATGGATTTTGAGCTCTCAGAAGTTGGGCAACTTTGAAGATCAAATCTTCAACCTCAATCACAAATAGACACAATAGTTAATTTGTAGATTAAACCTTGAACTCTTACCTTCCTAACATGCACGATTATGAATTGATACCAAAGTTTACTGTTATAATAAGCAAAGTTTAGTTTCTTGTTCAGATCAGTCAATTATTTAACTTACCAACTGGACCAAAGAGACAGTGTTCTGATCAGAAGTTAAGCAATGTACCAATCGAGCTAGAAGACAGGTTCAGTGTACATTGTTGGTAGCTAGTGAATCACAGAATCAACATAAATTGTTTAAACCGACAACTAGCATTTACACCAACCGAGATGAACACTTCCAGAAACTAAAAGAATATATTAATCATAGATAAATGATTAGTTTATAGCTCAACATCAATTTGTATCAAAATTTTATAATATGCATGTCTACTAGCTCAAGGCTTAATTCACAACATTAGCTATCAAATCATTCTATTGACCCATTATCATCATCGAGCTATCCCACAGGCAACAGAGCATGCAACACAACAATCAAAATAGACATAAGAGGGCATGTGAACGAGTGATGAAGTAGTAGAACAGAAGATTAGTATTATTGGTAGGCAGGAGGTTTCACTTTTCTTGACAAATGATTCTAAAAATATTGTCCATCATAACAAGAAGGTAGAGGCAGAGCTCATGTACCTCTCAAAGTGAGGAAGTAGATAGCAAGGAGCAACCAAAAGTCCACCAAATAGCAAAAATATCATACCATGATCACATACAGCAAACTTGAAATGTTTGTGATGTCATTTCAGGAGCATCCATTAGTTGAAAAGATATCGCATATAGCAAAACTTGAAAGGTTTGTGATAGTTTGTTTGAAACCGTAGTATGTCATAATTTACAAAAGGTGCCACACTCAACAACGAATAAATCTTATGCAGTGACAAGGTAACTAGAAAAACACAGAACACTAAGTAGCTTAGTCTATAGCAGCCAGCTACCACTCCTATAACGGAACATGATTTTCTTTTGGAATGAATAGCGACCATAACCTTAACAATGAGATTGTGTGATATAATTCAGCAAAGGAAAATGTAATCACCATATAATATATAATAGAATTGAGGACATTATGTAATGAGCATTTTTAGGGCATGAAATAGATTCCATGTAACAAAAATTACTTATACACAAGCTATTATCTTGGGAGTAGCATTGAGAATAGGAAATAGGTACACACAGAATTTCAATAATTCAACAGCACAAATCGAAATTCTGTATCAATAGTGGCACAAAATGTTGAATAAGCACACATAGGCAATTACCTAGTATACCTGAAGTGTGAGGCAAAGTCAAGTAGAGGAGGCGGTGGTGGGGGTAGGAGGAGGAGGTGTTGGTGGGGGCGAGGGGGGAGGAGGCGATGGAAGGCGCTAGGGGTGGGAGGAGGAGGCGATGGTGGGGAGGGGAGAGGAGGCGGTTGCATCGAGAAGGAGGCGGCGATGGGGGAGGCGGCAGTTGGGAGAGATGAGGAGGCGGCACCGTGGGGGTATGAGAGGAAGCGACAGCGTTGGGGAAGGAGGTGGCGATGGGGGAGCTGGTGGTGGGAGAGGCGAGAGAGAAGAGGCGGTGGCGTCGGGGAAGGAGGCGATGGGGAAGGAGGTATACGCATGAGCGGACAAAGGAAGAAGGAAACAGTGTGTGGGGGGCGCGAGAGGAGGAGGTGGCCCGGGGGGAGGCGGCGGAGGCGAGGCAAGGAAGCTAGGGGCGGTGGGGAGTAGAAGAACAGGTGAATGGGGAGGGGAAAGGCTCAGGCCAAATCATTTCATTCATGCTACACGTATCTGAATCGGTTCCCGTTAAAAACCGATTGTGATGAACATCATCTGATTCGGTTTTGGTTAAAAACCAATTCTGGTGACATGTCATCAGAATTGGTTCCCACAAAAAACTGATTCTCATGACATGCCATCAGAATCGATTCCCACAAAAAATTGATTCTGATGACATGTCATCAGAATCGGTTTCAATATAAAACCGACACTAATATAAACTTTACCAGACCTGCAAATTTTGAATTTTCAGCATTTCATCAAAGGGACAAAAGGCCATAACTTTTTCATGCATTGTTAAAATTATTATAAATTTTGCAAAAACATACTTTAGAATACTGCAAAGCTTTTCAAAAAAGAATTTTTCGGAAAAGAGTTCTCAATCAAGAAATATGCCAAATTTCATTTCGTAGGCATCACTTTTGTGTAAAGCGTAGAAAAGTCAAACCTTTTGTCAAATTAATCCCGAATTGATCGAACACTTCTAGAAATAAACTTTTAACTATTTACAAACTTTCCCAACTATACTTTCATGTAAAGGAATTTTCTTTTACAACATATGGCACTTAGTACTATTTACACATAAACAAATATTGAATTTCCATCAAAGCATCCAAAACCAATTCAACTTGGATTTTTACACTGCAAGCATTGCAAATTATTTTACAAACATTACAATAGTCCATTTATTTACAATTATCTATTTGTTTACAATATTGCCCTTCGTGATGATCTACTCGCATGTAATTGGTTCTATGGGTATCGTCGTCGACCCTGGTAAGACAGAGGTATTTCATCGAATTGGCCGTATTCTTCTTCATCTATGACATATTCAACACCAACGATCCGCCGCTTGCCATGAAGGCTGACGTGCAACCTTGGATTGGTAAGATCACACACATAGAAGACTTGATTTGCTTGCTTTGCAAGGATAAATGGGTCATTTTTGTAGGTGAGTCTATTTAGATCCACAAGAGTAAAACCACTCTTCTCAACCTTTACTCCATGTGGAAGTCTATAGTGACCCTCATTTTTACATAAAATGCAAAAATAGAAATCTAATGTGCATACAATACTAGTCCTATGATTTGTGGCTAGCAAGCACATTTACAACAATTGGAATTACAACCATACATCATATTATTAAAGTGCAAGCTAATTATACAATGTATTTTACAATTCAGAGTAATTAATCATAGCACAAGAGAAGCAAAGTCTTGTAGTGTGTCCATCCAACCCTCAGGCAACTAACAAGGCATAAATCCCTAGAAAGATCACTTCACCTATAATTCCCGTAACCTGCGACAAAAAGATATTCTTCGGAGCTTCGTTCTCTTATCCACCTAAAACAACATAATAAGCAAGGTTGAGTACTTTCATACTCAGGAAGACTTAAGATGGTATTTGCAAATGCATAAATGTAGGCCATGTCAAAGGAAGCTTCTAAGGTTAACTTACATAAAGCAACATTTAATTTGTAAGAGAAGTTTACAATTTAGAAACAGAATTTGTAAAAGCATGTTTGACTGATATAAAAGTAATAGTAGAGCATAAGTAACAACTCACAGTCCTCCATGATGTGAGTATCGAGATGTCCAATATCCTACCAACTCATGGCATAACCACAATCTTTGCCAAAACAAGGCAATCATGTTAAAATTATCCCATTTCAAAAATATTAAAACAACTAGCTATGTGATGATGTTACCAAATGCCTTTGACCGTAGGCACGGCTAATTAATTAGATTTACACTCTAGAGATGTATACAACTTTATCTACAAGAAATGATCAGGTCTTTGTGCAGCGCAATTGACACACTTTCTTTGGTGTGCCGCAGAGAGATCATAACATAACTGTTACATTACCCAAGCCCAACTTTGCACTAGCCCAGTGACGTTAACCCTTGCTATGGAGAAGAAACAAATAAGGCAGTAATTCCCTATCATTTTAAGTGATAATTGATGGATCGAGATGGCGAACAGAGGGGAGGATGAATGGTCACAAAAAAAAATTCCCCCACAAAAATACTCAAACTAAGACCTTGAAAGGATCACGCAAGTCAAATTCAACAACTCTCCAAAACCCGAACAACTAGACAACTATATGTACCCCTAGCTTGTATGGATGAGAACTATGAAATATATGGGAACTTTTTTTATCACAATTCTGGTTTTCAATTATCCAAATAAAAAGGAATCAAATCAAACCTTACTTTTAGAAAGGAGACCAAGCCAAATTACAAAAGTCACTTTTTGAAAAGCAAAAGCAGATTTTCCAGAAATTGTCCTCAATTGGATCAGGTGGTTGGTGGGATTCTGTTGCTCCAGAAATTTTGAGAATTTTTCTCCCTATTAGAAAATGAGTCATAAAGCACTACACCAAATATCACTACAAAAATCCTCATGGTGCACGTCAAGCAAAAAGTTTGGGGCTTGGTATTCACCTCATGGTGCCCAAATGGTGTGACTAGTGGACTCCCAAATTTTTCCACAGATGAATATGAGGGTTCTGCACTTTTGCCAACAAGAATTACTCAAAAAAATTTCTATATATTTTTCTACAAATCAAACACTAACTGCTGCACTAAGAACAAATTCTAGACAGAGTTGCAATTTGACAGAAAAGTTGATCTCTAGTCTATCCTAGAGTGTAAAAGAGATGTAAAACCATATGAACAAACCCAAGACATCCAAGATCAGTATCATTTAGAAGGAGGGGAGGCAAATCCAAATTGTAAGAAAGTAAATTGCGAGAAAGTAACTTGTAGGAATTTAAATGTTGAATTTAAGACATAAAGTAAATGCGTAATGTAAATTCAAGCATGAATGAAAAAAATTTGCATTTCTACAAGGAGGAGGTTTACAAAGCCTCACAACAAAGTGGGCAAAACTCAACAGAGTAAAAAAACCTCTACAACCTTCAAGAGGAGGAGGCTACCCCTCCCCCTCTATTTATACTACTCTTAGGCCACCTACCATCTTTGGATGAGTCCCTCAACCCTAGAGCATTCATCCAAGGGCTAGGATTAACCCACTCACACAGCCATACAAGGTCTAACCTAAAACCCACACACATAATAGGTTTTCTTGCACGGTTTTCAAAGCATACTGTCTAGACCCGCTAACCTATCAACTAGACCGTAATCCAACAGCCTTCCTTGATTCACACGACATCTAGCTAGCATCATCTCCTTGTCTTCTTTGCGTGACCAGACTCTGTCTCCAATCATCTTCCGGTGATCTTCGACCGTCTGGACCTCCGACGCACCTCGTCTAGTCCCGGTCATCCTCCACCTCACCATGACTGAGCACCGTCGTCCTGCAACGATCAAAGACAAGGAAAACCCATCACATAGCAATGTGCAAAAGGATATGCAATAATCATCACAAAATTATTAATCAAATCAATCACACTCAGAAAGTCTGGTGCTATCGCCCCCAAGCAGGTAGTACTGGAAAAGACAAACAAACCTCAAATTGCTTCAAATTGAAAATCCAATTCAACTCAAACTCAATTCCAAAACAAACCAAACTCAAATTTTAGTCAAATACTCATCACACACAGGTATAGACCTCCACATGGTCTTTCAATCTCTCCCTTGATGAGTATATTGACAAACACATGAAAAGGCATATAAGTTTTGAGCTTGAAGAGAGATAGAAGAAAGCAATTTGGGTGCAATGCCAAACTTGATTAGAAAGCGAAAGAAGTGAGACATGACCAAGCTGGCGAGAGAAAGATTTAGAGCTAAACTCAAGAAAGAGCAAGTTTTCCACAAAAGCTCTAAAATCTAATAACGCAAACATGCTTATGATCTATAAAAGATAGCAAGAGTTTTACCAAGATCATAAAAACTAATAAAAACGAAGATGCCTTTTCTACAATTTCTCCTCCTTTTGGCAATATAGGCATCAAGACAACATATTCTCCTCCTTAATGTATGCATGTAACCTAGAGGAGCTTTGAAAATTATCCAAATGACTATAAAGACAAGTATGACACGAAGCTAGACAATTTCAAATTAGACTAGACTATGACATGTCCATGTGCAAATAAGAAGATTTGCTTGCTTGCTTAGTTTTATTTTAAAAAGATCATGTTTGGCAATTTTTGACATGAGCAACACTTAGCATTAGTTTCAATCTAGAAGTAAAGCCATTCAAAGGATCAAATGAAAAACCTAGAATTCAACCTACTAAACACTTTGGGGAATCTAGGGGTACATACAAGGTCCTTCGAGTTTATTTTTCATGTGAAGCAAATTTTTCTTTAATACTTTGAAAGACATAGTGGGGTGCAAATGTGTAACATTATTTGCATTCTTTACCCACATATATTTGATTTTTTTGTAAGCAATTTTCAAGCAATTGGCTGAAGCCATATTCGATCATCTCAAGAAGGACTCTCAAGAGAATGATCTTGGTCATACACAATACATTCCAAGTTCATCCCAAGTGCAATGGGAAGCTGTCTTGTAAATGTGAAGTGTTGAGTCTAATGTGCATAAAAAGAGTCAATTTTCCTTAATTCTGACTTTAGCACTTTGATTGATAAGCAGATGAATGACTCAAGTATGGGTCAATCTAGTTTTACCCAAGTTGTTATAGGGACTCTAGAGAACTCTAAAATTTCCCAAATCAAGGAAAATACCGTTAGAAAAGAAACTCAGCAAGTACAAGCAACATGGTTCATTTAGTTTGTTTAAAGCTCATTTTTTAAGTTTTAGTAAGCTTAGCAAGATAAATGAACTTGGACATATCTAAGCTAGAGCATATTTAATGATGCAGCATGGTGTATATCATGAACAAATAGACCATTTATATAATAGACAAAGCTCAAAAATAGAAAATACATAAAATAGATTCTTAAACTCCCCTCAACATGTGATTCAATTTTAAGCATAAAACTAGTTTAAGTTAAGTTATTAGCAAGATTAAGCTCAAAGAAGATCCAAATAACTCAAATGATACCATGTTGACATAGGAAAGTTGCCACTAGATTCCAAACTAAGGAGTGCACACAGACCCTATCTACCCAGGGGGGCCCAACACCTGCTAGACTTATCAGACTGTGAGGGAACTCAACCTAGAGAGAAGAGAGAACAACTAACTAAGCACGATAGCAACCTAAAGCACAAGATGAGAGGTTCATGCAAAGCATGCTAGAAGTCTAAGTGAAGTGAACTCATAACTTTAGAGAATAAACCCAATAAACACCTAGAGCAAAACAAAAGAAAGGAAAAATTGGAAGAAGTTATATAATACATAATATACAAATGTAACGACCCCCATTTTTGCAAAAATGCATAAATGGAAATCTAGTGTACATTTCGTACTTGTCCCTGGATCAGTAGCTAGTACACACATTTACAATAGTTGGAACCACAACCATACATCATAATATTAATGCGGAAGCTAATTATACAATATATTTTATAACTCAGAGTAAATATTCATAGCACAGGAGAAGCACAGTTATGTAGTGTGCCCATCCAACCCTCAGGAGCAACTAAAAGGCACAAATCCCCAGAAACATATTCTTCGGAAAGATATTATTCGGAGCTTTGAGGTCTTATCCACCTAAAACAACATAATAAGCAAGGTTGAGTACTTTCGTACTCAGCAAGACTTAAGGTAGTATTTGCAAATGCATAATTGCAGGCCATGTCAAAGGAGGCTTCTAGGTTAATATGCATAAAGCAACATTTGATTTGTAAGATAAATTGCAATTGAGAAACAGAAATTGTAAATGCATGTTTGATTGATATAAAAGTAATAGTAAAGCACAAATAGCAACTCACAGTCCTCCATGACGTAAGCGTCGAGATATCCAATTTCCTGCCACCCATGGCATAACCACAATCTTTGCCAAAACAAGGCACATCAGGTGAAAATCATCCCATTTTAAAAATAATAAAACAACTATCTAAGTGATGACGTTACCAAGTGCCTTTGACTGTAGGTGTGGCTAATTAATTAGATTTACACTTTGCAGAGGTGTACAGCTTTACCCACAAGAAATAATTAGCTCTTTGTGCAATATATTAGCACACTTCCTTAGTTGTGCCGTAGAGAGATCATAACATAACCGTTACATTATCTAAACCAGACTTTGCACTAGCCCAGTGACGTTATTCCTTGCTATGGAGAAGAAACAAGAATGGCAGACAGACCCTGTCTTTTGTATTAGAAATATGAGCATTACCCCTGTAATAAAGGTTTCTTCTCGTAACAAGGCGTACACCATTGTACTGACATGCATTTGCCCACATCAAGGTGTGGAAGCCCCTCACAAGCAAACCTAAATAGAATGCTTCTACTATCTCCCGCCTACCAATGTGCAAAGCCAGATTTAAGCAACTTAATACGTTACGACTGTCCCATACCAGCACTTGTGGTTGCATAGATTTCTTGGCTTGTAAGCAACCCATAGCTCGGTCCTTAATCTAACCGGGTAATACTTCACCCTACACTACATACAAGCCCTCTTATACATCTGGCTATTGCCAATAATTGCCCTCACCAAAACTATAGTTTTATTTTGAGTTTTTATTCAAAATACCCACATTCGACATCCTGTCGTATCCAACATTTTCAATTTCTCAATAAACAATTTTGATCTTGATCATTTACAATATTAGTTCTAAACCAGGGCTAAGTATAGTTATTAAATCGCATATACCCAATTTTGACATTATGTATTGTCTATCCTTACTCTATGGTTATCAAGGTTCTCATATCCATACTTATCAAGGAAGTTCCATGAGGTAATAGGCATATCTATCAATACCACAAAATAGTGAATTTACAAAAAATAAATGCATGCATGAAACCATTTGATAATTAAAAGGAAAATAAATATTGGGATCAATATGATCAAAGGGGTGCTTGCCTTGCTTATTTGTCGTTTACGACAAAGTCGTGATTGCAATCGGCGTTGTCTATGACGGGGTTAATGACGTCGAGATCTACACGTTGTTTAATGAAAATATAGCGAATAATAAACTTTAATAAGGGTAAAAAGAAAATAGATAGAAAAGCAAATAAAGACTTGCTATAGAAATAGGCATGATTTAGGGTTTGGGTTAAATGACTTCACAATCTTACATTTTAGTTGATTATGTATATTTATAACCATTCATTACATTATGACTTTACGATCGAGTGATCCACGATTCTTTTTATGTATTATCTATTCTTATCTTACAAATTCAAGAATCTAAAATTATATATTCTATTATTTATAATATCGAATTCAAGGTGCAAAAATTATTTGGATTAATAGAATTATTCATTAGTCAATTTGTTATATGATGTATATGTGAATAGTATTCATTCCTTAATTAACATTGCATAAGAGTTAGTTTGAATATCTTGGACCTATTATGACAGGTTACAAGTTATATATTCATGCTTTTTATAAGGTTACGGTCATACAAATATCTTAAATATAGATTTTGTCATTTTTATCAAGTTCGTTTATTCATATTATCAAGTTAATGGTCATAATACTTTAGGTTATTACGCTAATGAGATTAATATTGAGCATAACGGAATAAGATTATTTCTTCATATTATGGTAGTTTATACTTTGGAGAGTATTTCTAAACTAATTTTATAAATTTTAGGATTTGGATGAGATATTATATTCATCGCTAAATAGGCTTATAAGGTATTATAAAGTTTGTTATACAGAATCGGCGAGAATGGTGAAGCGAATTATTAACACTTAAGGGTTTTGAATTAGCTGGATCTTATTGATAAGCATGCTGTAACTAATATGTTTTTCTCTAGAATATAGTAGTTCATATATCAAATAATGTTTCTATGTTGATCTTTCAAAATTTGCATTTAGACGTGTTATTCTACATGCCATTGAATTTGCTTAGTTGGCTTAGTTTTCTCATAACTATTTCACGAAGGGTAATTGCGATAATAGGATTTATGTACAGAGCAGGTTCCAAATATATTATTTTTCTAGATTATGGTAGTACATGTGATAGAGAGTGTTTCTGAAATAATTTCCCTAATAATGACACTTAGACAAGAAGTTTTACAGGTTGTTGAAAAGGCTTAAATGATCACATAATTTATGTTATCGGAAATCGGATTTTATTTTAACTTTGCGACTACACTAAACATGATCACTTAGTCATTTTTCTGGCATAAGCAGGGGATGATCTTAGAGGTGTTTTGAAACTAATTTTGTTTTATTTTGATTTTAGCCGAGATGATTTATAGGCACATGAAGGATGAGGTCTATTTTGAAAGTAATCCAAATTAGTTCTTTTTGCCGATTATTATGAACCTATTCAAGTCAAATTCATTTCCTAAATATTTTGGCATATTCGCATAACCCACTAAAATACTAGTTTTTAGAAATCAGATTTATTCAGTTTAGACTTCTTTCACACAACTCCGCCTATGTTGTCTCAACATAGCCAGTCTCCGCCTATGTTGTATCAATATAGCCAATCCCAAGCCCGGATAAAGGAGGAGGGGGGTCCTATCCCTAAAAGGTTGTGATAGGCGTAGCGAGCCAACGTAAAAACTTAGCTACTCAAATGGAGATGAAACCCAAGAGAAACCCGTTGGGGCATAACCCTCTTAGCGACGCGCCATATCGGAACCTAGGTATGGTGTTAAATGGGCAAGGGCCAGACCGTCACCCCCTTGGTGATGCGCCGTGTCGTGATCTGGACACGGTGTTAAGTGTGCAAGGATCGGATCGTCGCTCCCTTAGTGGCGCGCTACATCGGCGCCTGGGTGTAGTGATAAATGAGCAAGGGTCCTCACACAGGCTCAACGGGTCTGAGGGTAGTAGGAAGCTAGTCGGCCGACTAGGATTAGGCTAGGTAGTTGGAATGTAGGATCCCTTACGGGTAAGCTAAGAGAGTTAGTTGACACAGTGATCAGGAGATGTGTAAATATCCTATGCGTGTAGGAGACAAAATGGAAGGGATAAAAAGCGATGGAGGTGGAGAACATTGGCTTCAAGCTCTGGTACACAGGAACAGTTGCAAATAGGAATTGAGTAGGCATCTTGATTGATAAGAGCCTCAAGAATGGAGTGGTGGACATTAAGAGGCAAGGAGATAGGATCATCCTAGTCAAACTTGTCATTGGTGATTTAGTCTTGAATGTAATAAGTGCGTATGCTCCCCAGGTAGGCCACAATGAGAGTGCTAAGAGACAGTTCTGGGAAGACTTAGATGGCGTGGTTAGAGCGGTACCCACCAATGAGAAGCTATCCATAGGAGATCTCAATGGTCATGTAGGTACAACAAATGCAGGGTATGAGGTGTCACATGGAGGTTTTGGGTATGGTAGTAGGAATCAGGAGGGAGAGGAAGTCTTGGACTTTGCTATAGCTTATAATCTGATGATAGCCAACACTTTCTTTAGGAAGAACAATCTCATTTGGTGACCCTCAGTAGTGGCCAAAACTCTAGTCAGATCGACTTTGTTCTCACAAGAAGAGAGGACAAACGGGCATGCTTGGATTGTAAGGTGATACCGGAGAGTGTGTTGTCTCTCAACACAAGCTTGTAGTGGCTAACTTTCGCTTTCGGTTGCATGCTTATAGGGATAAACAAATCAAAATCGTGAGAACGAAGCGGTGGAAACTCAAAAGGGAGGCATCAGGAGTCTTTAAGGAAAGGGTTATCGCAGAGGGCTCTTGGAACGAAGGAGAAGATGCAAACAGCATGTGGGTGAAGATGACAATTTGCATTAGGAAGGTGGCTTCGGAGGTGCTTGGAGTGACCAAAGGGAGCGGAGGTGTACCTAAAGATACTTGGTGGTGGAACGAGGATGTCCATAAGGCTATTAAGGAGAAGAAAGAATGCTATAAGCACGTGTATCATGACAGGAGTGCGGACAATATAGAGAGGTACAAGGCGGCAAAGAAGACTGTGAAGCGAGCCGTAAGTGAGGCAAAGGGCCGAGCCTATGAGGATCTTTACCAACGGCTAAGTACAAAGGAAGGAGAGAAGGGCGTCTATAAGATGGCTAGGATTAGTGAGAGGAAGGCGAGGATCTCAATCAAGTTAAATGCATTAAGGATGAGAGGATCAACTCTTGGTGAAGGAGGAGGACATCAAATATAGATGGCGTGAGTACTTTGACAATTTGTTCAATGGTGAGAATGAGAACACGACTATTCAGTTGGACAACTCCTTTGATGACACCAATAGGCGCTTGTAACGTAGGATCCAAGAAACCGAGATTAGAAGCTTTAAAAAGGATGAAAGGGGGCAAGGCGATGGGCCCTGATGGTATCCCAATCGAGGTGTGGAAATGCCTCGGGGATATAGCTATAGTATGGCTAACCAAGCTGTTCAACCATATTTTTCGGTCGAACAAGATGCCCGAAGAATGGAGGAGAAGTATATTAGTACCAATCTTCAAGAACAAGGGAGATATTCAAAGTTGTACTAATTACAGGGGGATTAAACTCATGAGCCACACTATGAAGCTATGGGAGAGAGTTATAGAGCATCGTTTGAGAAGAATGATGCGTATCACCATGAACCAATTTGGGTTCATGCCCGGAAGGTCGACCATTGAAGCATTGTTCTTAATAAGACAAGTTATGGAGCGGTATAGGGAGCAGAAGAAGGACCTACACATGGTTTTCATCGACTTGGAGAAGGCTTATGATAAGATACCAAGGAATGTTATGTGGTGGGCTTTGGAAAAGCATAAAGTCCCAAAAAGTATGTTACCCTCATCAAGGACATGTACAACAATGTTGTGACTAGTGTTGAACAACTGATGGTGACACGGATGACTTCCCGATTAAAATAGGACTACATCAAGGGTCAGCTCTGAGCCCTTACCTCTTTGCCTTGGTGATGGATGAGATCACGAGGGATATTCAAGGAGATATCCCGTGGTGTATGCTTTTCTTGACGATGTAGTTCTAGTGGATGAAAGCGGGCGGTGAGTAAATAGGAAACTAGAGTTGTGGCGCAGACCCTAGAGTCGAAAGGTTTTAGACTTAGCAGGACTAAAACCGAGTATATGAGATGTGATTTCGGTACTACTAGACATGAGGAGGGAGATGTGAGTTTGGAAGGTCAGGTAGTGCCCAAGAAGGATTTCTTTTGATACTTGGGATCGATGCTACAGAGAGATGTGGATATTGATGAAGATGTTAGCCATAGAATTAAAGCGGGATGGATGAAATGGCGTCAAGCATCCGGCATTCTCTGTGACAAGAGGGTACCACAAAAGCTAAAAGGCAAGTTCTATAGGACGGTTATTAGACTTGCGATGTTGTATGGTGCAGAATGTTGGCCTACTAAAAGGCGGCATGTTCAGCAATTAAGTGTCGCAGAGATGCGTATGCTGTGTTGGATTTGTGGTTATACAAGAATAGACCGAGTTCGAAACGACGAGATACGTGATCGGCTAGGGGTAGCTCCAATTGAAGAAAAGCTTGTGCAACACTGGTTAAGATGGTTTGGACATGTACAATAGAGACCTCCGGAGGCACCAGTGCATAGCGGCATCATAAGACGCAACAATAATGTGAAGAGAGGTAGGGGCCGGCCAAACTTGATTTGGGAGGAGGCAATCAAAAGGGATTTAAAAGGATGGAATATATCGAAAGACTTGGCTTTGGATAGAAGTGCGTGGAAAGCAGCTATCCACGTGCCTGAACTTTGATTAGGCTTTATGCCACGTTTTGGTATAGTTTTAGGCTTTGTTCTACTTCCTCATCTCTCTCTTTCTCCTTTTGTTAGCGGATCGTTTTGAGTTTCAACTCTAACCTACCCCAACTTGCTGAGGACTAAAAGGCTTTGTTGTTGTTGTAAACTTCTTTCACACAATTTATTCATGTTTCGACATTTATGGTAATGAACTTAATCTTTAGCAGAAAATCATTCAAACATATATTAAATTTAAATATTTTTATATATTTAGGTTTTTGGTAGCATGAGGATTGAAATAAAATTGGTTTGATTCAATTCTGAGTTTGTTTGCAAAATTTTTGTATATAGCTTATATTTTTGTCCTTTTTTAAATTTGAATTTCAAATTAATCCATAGATCATTTTCAAAATATTTTTACATATTCTAGAAGAAATTTATTTTAGATGAATTTCTAATTTTATTTCATTTCAATTGGATTAAAATGTGAAAGATATCAGCAGTTGAATAATTATCGATTTTGGAAATTACCTTAAAAGGTGAAATACGCTTTCGGATTAGTAGAGGCGCCTTTTGGCTTAAATGCATCTTGACCAGCCCGGTGCTTCATTCGGCTGACAGGAAGGGCCCACGGCACTAGTGAGGGAAAATAGGGGAGGAGTCAGGTAGTGGTTAGGGCATGTCGACGACGCTACTCCGGTGGGTCTCTGGTCTAGGCAAGTGCACGTTGAGAAAGAGCACTCCAAGCCGTGTCTATTGTGGGTTCAATCAGAGTCGGTGGTGGCTAGAGGTGGCTGCACTATGGGCTAGGCGACGGCACTAATGATGTCTCACCGGAGAAGAAGAAGACAACACCTCGACTTGAATGGGTAACGGAATGAGCATCAGGGGTTGTCAAGGATTCCATTTTGCTAGCTGGTGGGGTCAGATGCTTACTGGAGAGCTCCGCCACCAATCGCCAGCTTTGGGGAAGAAGGGTACTTGTGGCGGTGGTGTTTTGATCAGTGTGAGCTAAAATCAATCAAGGGGATATGCTTAGTGTTCTACTAGGATGGCTTGGTTGCGATGAATTGTCTAGACTCTCACTGAGACAATGGACTCGGACTTGCCCCTCTTTCTCTGTTCGATCAGCAATGGCAGCAAGGGAAGAGAAATGGGGCATCTCATCTGGAGGAAATGAATGAGAAGGAGAGGGGAATGGAGCACACAGCTTCTACGAGTTCAGGGAGTCGGTATTTATAGCTGGAGTCACCCAGATGAACCTGCCTCGGTCAAGACTCAACGGGAAGGCTCTTGGTGCTACACAAGGAGGAGCATGGGTGCGAGATGATGATCAGATCACATGAGTGGTGGTTACATATGTCTGGCAGGAGGTTGCTAGGCTAGGTGGCTTGGAGTCATGCCATTGCTCAACATGGCAGAGAATTGATTAGGCAATGATTGCCATGGCAAGGAAATTGATGAGAAATGATTGCCATGGCAGCATTTTGACAGTGGAGAGGTGAACTTTGTGCTGGAAAAATGGCCGAGGCAAAGACCAGGTTGGCGATGTGGAGCTGCTAGGGAGGCAAAAGCAGAATGTGATCATGAATGTACCCTGGGTGCTGTAATTATGTGCCTGATTTGATGGTTAATTGAATTGGTAGGGATTGGATAGCCGGTGATCTATCATGGCAAGGATTTGTTGTCCTGAAGCTTGTCTTCGCAGAGGAAGTAGGCCTTATGAGCTGCCATGGCAGAAATTTTTGCAACAAGATAGCTTGCCGTGGCACTAGATGGGCAAGGATGATGATTGCAGGTAGAAATTTTTGAGCTAGAATTGATGAGGCTTTCAATTGCCTTGGCAGACAGGAGTGCAGAGGATTGCTAGAGAATATGAACTCAGTGACTACCAAGTGGGGCCATGTGCACTGTTCTATTGATTTGAAATGAAACCACCTTATCTCTTCTATGTGCAAGCAATGATGAGCTGAATTGATTCAGTTAGCTATCTTGTCGCCAATTTAATGAAAATTTGATGGTGTGTACTATGGATAAGGATTGTTATCCTGACAAATTTTCAGCTTCAGATAATGCATGTAGAATTTATAACAATTCAGAAAATATACTGTGCATAGATTTCAGTTTTCTTTTTATAAATTTTCTGGAAGTTTATATCTCTGTAACACTCCGGCACCCCACGTACCCTGAATGTTACACCCTCAAGCACCAACCATTACAAGACACCATGAAATTTTAGCAAAGCAAGCTAACACTAGTACGATTGCCGAACATAACTAAAAATTTCGGCAGCATCTGCCGTAAAACTCGGACATCCACTCAGCAGACAAACACGACAACAATCAAAATATATATAGCAATTCATGACATCTAACTATCTAGCATAATGCCCATACCTAGTGGAGAAAGCCGTCTTCTCAATATCTTGCTCCCTCACACTGTAACACCCTTGCTCCCTTTAATTGGTCAAACAAATCTTCAATGCGAGGTAGAGGGTACTTGTTCTTGATGGTCACCAAATTAAGAGCGCAGTAGTCAATGCACAGGCGCCAACCTCCATCTTTCTTAGCGACAAAAGGACAGAAGCGCTCCCCAAGGTGACACACTATTTGGATCAATCCTTTTGATAACAGATCATCTAGTTGCCTTTTTAAGTCATCTTGGAAGGGACGAGCCAAGCGGGAAGGAGACATGGAGATAGGTCGAGTGCCTGGAACAAGATCAATTCAAAATTCCACATCCTTTTCTGGCGGCAAACCAGACAACTCATCCAGAAACACATCAGCAAATTCCTTCACCACTAGAATCTCCTCAATGCTTACCAAAGAACTTGGCTTTTCTGAAATGGCCAAAATTATCCCCGTTTTCAACATGCTACGGCCAGGAAATAAACTGGTTAGCACAAAGAGAGAGCTAGAGGGTACCCCACCCTGGAAGACCAACTCCACACCTGAAGGAGCTTGCAAAGCAATTGTCTTCCAGAAACAACATATTTTGGCATGGTACTGATGTAACCAATCCATACCCAAGATGACATCAAAGGGGCCAGTTGAATAACCATCAGGTTAGCAAAGAAATCTTCATCATCAATAGTGATAATACAACCAGGGCATACCATTGAGCTCGTAATAAGCCCACCCGGTGAACTGACTACCACAGACTTAGCAATACACTGCATCCCCAATTTAGCCCTTCTAGCAAACTCAATTGACACAAAGGAATAGGATGCTCCTGAATCGAAAAGAACAAAAACATCAAATGAATCCACACGCAAAATACCTAATACCACATCCTGACACCTGGCTGACTCAACAGTCGAGAGAGTGTATACTCCTGGTGGTGCCGGGGTGGCGGAAGCCCCAACACCCTGCTAGTGAAGCTGGAGGTGGTGCAGCACACTGAGGGGGAGCTAACGACTAAGGATGCCAGAAAGCCACAGGTGGAGCCCATACTGAAGACTGTGGAAGAACGGGAGTTGCAGCCAACATCTGGACAGAACCTCTCGATGAGGCAGTCGAAGTCGAAGTAGATGGCACTGGTTCCCATTTGATGATGCTATCGGGATTCAATCGAAAAACTCGTCCCATATGGCCAGGGCGACTACAATGATGACAGTCCCCTGACCACGAACATTCCGCAGCGCGATGCCCACCACCACACTTGAAGCAAATCATGTCTTGCCCTGGGACAGGGCGGAAAGCCTACCGTGGGGCGGACAATGAAGAAGGCCGAGGCTGCCTTGCCTTGGTTCCTAAGGAGGAACCCTGTCTCCCCTTGGACTTCTTGGAAGTAGATCGCTGAAATGACCCACCTCCACCACCAAAACTCCTCTGGCCACCACCAGAAGGTACAAAAACTCCCGAGCCGCCAAAGTTGAGCTTATCTTTGGAAAGCTCCAATTCAAGCTCCATGCCCGTAGCCTGCTCCACCATAGAAGCGAAGTCACAAGGAACAGTGCCCCCCATGACAACTCTGAACTCCTGGTTGAGGCCCCTACGGAACCTCCGAGCCTTCTCATGATCATTTGAAGCCACAGTTGGTACGAAGCAGACAATGTTATTGAACTCCGCCTCATACGCAGCCACAGACTTACTCCCTTGGGAGAGGGTAGCCAAAGAATGTTCCATCCTCTCCACAAAGGACTCTAGGTAAAATTTTGCCCGGAAGTGCTCGGTGAAGACCTCCCAAGTGATTGGTCCCTGCGCGGGGGTCCTCGCAGCAAGCACCCCTCCCTCCAGATATCCGCTTGGCCCTTTAGCTGGAAGGCTACGAATCAAGCCTTCTGGAGAGAAGTCATCTCCAAAACTCCAAATTGCCTCTCCATGTAGCGCAAAGACCAGATCCATTGGCCCGGACCCGGCGTGCCCGCACCATCAAAGGTGTTGAGTCAGAGAGTTAACCACTCACGAAGGCCCATCCTACCATCTAGCACATCTGGGGCTGCTACGGGAACCACACGTACCCCGAATGTTACAACCTCAAGCACCAACCATTACAAGACACCATGAAATTTTTGCAAAGCAAGCTAACACTAGTAGGATTGCCGAACTTGACTAAAAATTTTGGCAGCACCTCCCCTAAAACTCAGACATCCACTCAGCAGACAAATAAGACAACAATCAACATATATATAGCAATTCATGACATCTAACTATCTAGCATAACCAAATAAGCATATAACATGGAAGAGCAAGTATCCCAAAAGACAACCAGAATGCACAAGAGTGGCACTACATAGCGAAGACACAACATAACCAAGGATACAGGGATCTAAGCCATCAACTTATTACAAAGCTATCTATTCAAAAGAAGGTTCATTTTTAACCCTAACATCACTTCTAAGAGGTGTGGCATCTAATCTAACTACATGATAGTCATTGTGGGTGAAGTAGTGCTAGCCCGTCTTCCAAAATGCCGCTCTGGAGGTACCTAAAAAATAAAATATCACAAAACAAGTACGAGTTCATACAACTCAGCAAAGTGTATCATATTAATGCGGATAACTTAAAACAGAAGATTAAAATAATTACAACATGATAAGACCTTGGCACATAAAACCAACATTATAACATAACATTATTTACACCTTAAGCATGCAATGAATATGCATGCTCATAATGCACATGTTCATAGCTAATACCGATATTGCTCGGTGCTCACCCATCGGTGTGCACGCTCTCATTCCCGTCTAGCTTGTGGAGGGGCCTACCGAAGTAGGACTTTCATGTCTCACTACGTGTGAGACATAGAGGCCCACTTCTTGGGACACCTCTTCTGTTATAAATGCACAATTGCAAATGAAATGAATAACATTACAAACTACATTCTCATTCCCATAACAAATACATAAGCATTGCCATATTTTTTAAATTCATACTCATAGCATTTTTATCATCACAAGCACAATCATACTCATAAATATCATGTAATGCAGAATACTAACAAGAAAGCCACAAATTCTTTTAGCATGTAATCTACATGATACACGAGCTACAACTTCGTCTACAGCCAAATATTTAGAAAATGCTTTTAACTAGCTCGAAACACAGCCCTAATGAACAGGAAATGCTCAGCCCGAAAGTAGAAATCTTCCCTCCAAAACCTAGAACCACTTTTCTCCCCAAAATCTTCAAAATCCAAACCCTAGAACACCTATACTAGCTAGATACCTCCATTAGAACAGCATGCACACTCCTAAAACCAAGAAATCCTCACCTCCATTGCTTACAAGGATGAAGAAGGGGGAGAGCTGCTGCTGCAAGAAAGGAAGGAGGGAGGGCGCTGGCTTGGGGAAGCACCAGGGAGGGGAGGAGGAGGCGCCAGCATGGGGAACACAAGGGAGGGGAGGAGGAGGCGCCAGCTTGGGGAAACACCAGGGAGGGGAGGAGGAGGCGCTAGGAGGAAGAGGGACGAGGAGGCTGACTTGGAGGAGGAGGCGGCAACCGTGGGGAAAAAGGAGGAGTCGGTTGGGGGGAGGGAAAAGGAGGAGGGAAGGGGGGAAAAGAAAAGGGATGGGGAGAAAATTTCATCCGCGATAGAAAAATTTCATCTGCTACATTACAATCTCATCAATAATTTCTAAAACTTTTATTAATTGTTCTTTGTTGGAATTTTAGTCTCCTGTAAAATTTTTAGCTTCAAATTATTTATATTGTATTTATTAAAATTCTGACATTTGTATTTTTAGATTTTCAGCTTTTCGGTTTTTGAATTTTTATAATTAGCAGATATAATGATTATTCTCTGATATTTTTATTGTTGATGGCCAAATTCATAGTCAAGATAATATAAAAATGTCTAGTCGAAATGATGATGGAATATTTTCATTTAATTCTGCCATCTTTACTATTGCTAGTCAAGAAACAATAATTGGCTTTCATTTCATGCATAATTGCTTGATATGACATTTTAAAATTTTTAAATGAGTTACTTGAGTTTTCCTAGTTTTAGATAAAAATTTTATTTATTTTGTTGTCATAATCTTTTTGCTCCTCTCTTTATCCGTAATTTGAATCTATACTAAAAGGATTTCTTACGAACCAAAATTCATGAAAATTTATGATTAAATGAAATTTCAAGGTAAATTTTATTTTCAACTCATTTTCATATTTTGATTGATTTGAAGTTCTATTTTGCAACTCATCCTTTCAATAAGGTTGGATTTCAAGGTATTGAGATGAAGGATAAGATTTTAATTTATTCTCTGAATTTTAATTGAAAATTTTATTCAATTTCATTTTTAAATTTTAAATTCTTATTTAAAATTTTCAGGATGTTACAACAAACTAGCTGCCCCTCACAATAGGCCGTAAGGGCTCACTCCTCGAGGCAACAAACCTAGAGCTATCCAAAGGCTTGGTAAAGATATCGGCCAACTAGTGGTCACTCTCCACAAACTGAAGCACTATATATCCTTTCTCCACATGGTCTCTAAGGAAGTGATATCTAACATCAATCTGCTTGGTCCTGGAGTGCTACACTAAGTTCTTAGCAATGCAAATAGCAGAAGTGTTATCACATAAAAGTGAAACACTCTCTATCTCTAACCCAAAGTCCCGCAAGGTCGATCTTATCTAGGGTACTTGGGTATAGCAACTGACTGCAGCAACATACTCGGTCTCAGTAGTTGACTGTGCAACTCCGGACTGCTTCCTAGATGACCAAGAAATAAGAGAAGTGCCAATGAATTGGCAAGTGCCAGAAGTGCTCTTTCTATCTATTCTACAGCCAGCAAAGGCAGCATCGGAAAAGGCTCTAAGGGATAAACAAGATGAAGAAGAGTACCTAGATACCATAATCAATGGTAGCTCGAAGGTACCTGAAGATGCGCTTCACCACTTGGCGATGAGAGGCGCAAGGAGAAGCCTGAAAACAAATGCACATACACACATCGAAGTGTATGTCCAACCGTGAGGCAATGAGATACAAGAGAAAGCCAATCATCTCCAGAACTCCTTCTGATCAGCTAGCTCACCATCCTCATTGGGCTCAAGTACAGTAGTGGTGGCCATAGGAGTCATCATAGGCTTCCCATGAGACATATCAAACCACCTCAGGTGGTCCCGAGTATACTTACCTTGGTGCAGAAAAGTACCCTCCCAAGTCTGCTTGATTTGGAAGCCGAGAAAGTAGCTTAACTCGCATATCATACTCATCTCAAACTTTGTGCTCATCAACTCACAAAACTGTGACACAAGAGAATGAGAAGAGCCACTAAAGATAATATCGTCCACATAAATTTGAACAAAAAGGAAATGAGAATCTTGTTGTCTGATGAACAGAGTTTTATCTATTGTACCTATTTTGAAACCATGATTGAGAAGATAGGACTTAAGCCTCTCACACCATGCTTTAGGGGCCTGCTTAAGTCCATACAAGGTTTGGAAAGCTTGTAGACATGGTTTGGGTATTTGGGGTTGTAGTGACCCGAATTTACCAATTCGGATCCACCGTGTATGCCACACTATTCCCAGGATCAACGCTAGTGCACACGGCTTAACATCGGTAAGCATCACATCATACACAACGATAATAACAATAAGACTTCATTTATTTAATATAACTGGTGTATGATCTTATGATCACTTACATTTATTCGGCCTCATAGGGCAAGACTAAAACATAATAAGACAAATGCAGCGGAAAATCGTAGAAGACGAGTGACTCATCATTACACCACAAAGGATCGACAAGGCTTGGCCTAGTGACTCGCGTCCACCTGAAAGTCCTCCTCAAGCACAGGCGATGACTCCTCCACTGTTGTTGGTTGTTAAGTAAGGGTGAGTACACCAACACGTACTCAACAAGTTGTGCACAGAATGCAATTCTATTATAACTATATGCAGGCTTATTTCAAAGGAATGGCTAAGTGGCTCATAAGCAGTAAAGCAGCATTTTAAGAACAATACAGTACATAGATTGAAAAGACAGTAAAACAAGTAATAACAAGCAAATAGATTCCATTGTTTCTCAAATCAAACCCAAGTTCTCCATCCTAACTCAAGTTCCATTATCCGTATGGCATCCTGCCATCCCATCCAGTTGACAAGTTTTAATTAACTACCCCTTGACTGTAATTCCGAGCATTGCTCAATACCGTGAAACACGGCTATCCGAATAGATTGTACACTCTGCAGAGGTTATGCACTTTACCCACACGATATAACCATGCACCACACAAAGTGACGATTATAACAAAGCCTTTACAATGCATCCTCTTAACCCGTGCTACCGCTAAGATTTCAACATCAAGGGCTAAAACCACCATAGCAGGGCCCCTCTTGCGCCATGTGAGTTTTCTCCGTAACACCTGGACTCACACCACCAAGATAGCACTTAAGTTAAGCATTTGCAAATTAATCACTAAGTGCCCCATAACGAGACGATGTGGTCGCAAGTTTGACTCGGTCAAAGGCTCGCAAGGTTAAGTCCTTAAGATTGATTAAAGCAAGACATACACATACCCTTTCTCGCCCATCGGCCCCACCCTGGCACCCTTGCCCCCTTCCACTTGCTTCAATCTAAAGTGATTATCTCCCGGTTGGTTACCAAGCACCACGTGCTCTTCACAAATCAATATCGTTGCGTGACTCCGCTGCCACAACAACTCAATCTCTTTGTGCGACCACACATGGCCCACAATTTATCATCATTGTTCCATAATCCATTAGTCAAGATTATTAAGCAATATTCCATGAGCATGTGATGACGTGGCATAGCTAAGCATTCTAATCCGGTCTAACTATCCATGTTGATTTCATTATTAACCAACTATAATTAACCAACCTAAGGTGACAAGTGGATCATGACATACAACTAGCAAGGTAGGGTATAATTCAAAGGGTACAATAGCTAATCCCAAATTTATGTTAAAATCCTTTGTACACGTAAAATAACAAGTGATAAAGTAAATCAAAATAGCATGCAATCTAATTTATGGGTGCAACATGATCAAAGCACAACTTGCCTTCGTTAAGCTCTGATCCTGGTCGAGAATAATTCTGAGTTGAAATCATACGAAGCCTCGCAGTTCAACGTCTCGCGAATCGAGAAAGAAAAGCAAATAAAAACCAAAATCAGAGAGCAAACAAATTCAAAAATTCAAATAAAAGCCACCATTAGAAAGATCTCAATTTTACAAATTTTTAGGAATTTGAATCACCTCAAACGGAGTTCGTATACGGAAGTTATAAGGTTTTGAAGTTTGAAAATCTTGAAAAATACCCTTAAATTCTAAATTCCGAATTTCCCGAATTATTTTTAAATAGTAAATCCGGTTTTTCGGCATCAGCTGACACCTGGCTCACGTGGCGCCAACTCACCGCCACCTCAGCGAATCCCGCCTACGTGGCGCCACATGTCAGCACACCAGTGCGCCACCTCAGCAATGTGATCTACGTGGCGACACGTGCCAAGGAAGTATCAACCCACCCCAGTTAATGACGTGGGCCAATCTTGCGCGTTGATGGTTGATCGGATGGCTGAGAGGCTTCGGCTCCGACGATGTCGACGCGGCGGCGCAACCGATCGGAGCTGAAGACGACGACGCTTCGGACGGCGCTCCGGCGTGACTCCGGCGACGAGAGGTAGCGGCACAACCGCGTCTCAACGCGACGAACTCAGCCCTGGCCCTCACGCGGCGGAAGAGTAACTCGACGGTGGCGAAACACGGCGTGAAGTCCTCGAGAACTCCGGCGACGGCTAGCGCGCTCCTTAAGGCGTCTCGGTGACGGCCAAATGCGAGGAATCAAGCGGCGGCTCAAGGTGAGTTTGAGGGGAGGCTTGGGGTCCTTTTATACGGCGTGGCGCGCATAATCAAGGAAGGTCTCGGCGGGGACGAGCCGGACTCGGAGACGGCGGCGGCAGTGTCCTGGTTGAAGACGACGAACACGAGCCGTCTGATGCTCATCCGACGGCCGGATTGTTTACGGTTTCCTTTTTCGGTTTCGGGTGATGAAGGCCGTTGGATCTTGATCCAATGGTCGAGGTTAACCCTCCGCTTCCTATTCAGCCAAGACAAGAGATGGGCCGCCCGTTACTGTTCATTCCATTTTTAGTCTTAATTTCCTATTTTAAATTATTCCGATTAAATGTTTTGATTTATTTGAGGCTTTATAAATACTCTAAAAATTCCAGAAAAATTCCATAAATATTTTGAAACATCCTGGTTTTAAATAAAATATTTTTATAAAAACTTTATTTTAACTTTATGTATTTTTAATTATTCTTTGATTGAAAGTAATATTATTAAATTCAAATTAATTCAAATAAATTCCAGAAAATCCAAATAAATCCAGAAAAATCATAAAAATCATATTTAGCAATAAAATAATATTTCTTAATTGAAAAGCTGAAATTTTGGGATGTTACAAACCTCCCCCCTTAACAGAATCTCGACCCCGAGATTCAGGGCTGACTAGAGAATAGGTTTGGGAATTCTTCCTTCAGGTCATCCTCACGCTCCCAGGTTGCTTCATTTTCCGAATAATTACTCCATTGAACTCTACAGAAGCGAGTGGACTTGTTTCTGGTCCTACGCTCTATTACATCCAAAATCTTGGTCGGATGCTCCTTGTAGGTCAGATCTTCCTGTAACTCAATAGCCTCCAACGGCGTCTGCTCAGCTGGCACTCGAAGACACTTCTTAAGCTGTGACACATGGAACACATCATGCACACACGCCAATGACTCGCAATTCTAAGCGGTAGGCAACCTCTCTCGACGGCTCAATATCTTAAGCGGCCCCACAAACCTGGGTGCAAGCTTCCCTTGACATGGAACCTCTTAACACCTTTGAGGGGAGTAACCCTAAGGTACACATAATCATTGGGCTCAAAACTTAAGTCACGACGGCTTTTATCAGCATAACTCTTTTGCCTTGACTGCGCTGTCTTCAATCTTTCTCTGATCATGGCAACTTGCTCTTGACCTCTCTAAAATTTCGGTCCAACTACGAACGCTCTCTGTCTCATTCCAATTCAACGAGTACGACAGGCTCGTCCATACAAGGCTTCATATGGTGACATTTGCGGTGGCAGTAACTATTGTTATAACTAAATTCGGCATCGGCAAACACTTATCCCAAGATGTCTTTGTATGATATCGCATGAGCTCTCAACATGTCCTCCAAAATCTGATTAACCCTCTCGGTCGACCATCGATTCTGCGGATGGTATGCGGTGCTAAAATTCAAGCGAGTACCCATGGCTTCATGCAACTTGTCCCAAAATCTTGAGGTAAACTGGGTACCTCGATCCGACACAATCTTCTTGGGCACACCATGCAAACATACAATCCTTGACATATACAATTCTGCCAGCTTATCTCCGGAATAAGTCGTCTTCACCGGGATGAAGTGAGCGACTTTGGTTAATCGGTCAATGATCACCCATATAGAGTCATAACCTCTCTAAGTCTTGGGCAATCCCGTAATAAAATCCATTCCAATCTTCTCCCATTTCCATTCCGGAATCTTCAATGGCTGCAACAATCCGGCAGGCTTCTGATGCATCGCCTTCACCCTCTGGCATACATCACATAATGCTACGTGCTCTGCGACCTCACGCTTCATGTTAGGCCACCAAAATCTTCCCTTAAGGTCTTGATACATCTTGGCACTTCCCGGATGAATTGAATACTTGGAATTGTGAGCCTCCTCAAGAATCAACTGCTTGAGTTCTTTCTCGTTCGGCACACAAATCCGACCCTTGAACCACAGGGTTCCTTGCTCATCTACCGAGAAATCCTCAGCTAATCCTTCATCCTTCTTGGACTTGATCCTGCTGATTTTCTCATCCTTACTCTGCCTTTCCCGGATTCTATCCTCCAAGGTCGGTTTCACTTCCAATGCAGCAATAAATCCTTGCGGCACGACTTCTAATCTCAACTTCTGAAATTCTTCACACAACTCCCACCGCTTGCTCACCACCAATGAATTCACATTATGGCTCTTCGACTCAGCGTCGGCCACTACATTAGCTTTTCGGGATGATAATGGATTCCAACATTATAATCCTTTATCAATTCCAACCATCTCCTCTGCCTCATGTTAAGATCCGACTGAGTGAATATGTACTTCAAACTTTTATGGTCCGTGTATATCTCACATCTATTTCCGATGAGATAATGACGCCATATCTTTAAAGCATGCACTACGGCTGCTAACTCCAGGTCATGTGTTGGGTAATTCCCCTCATGCGGCCTCAACTGCCTAGATGCGTAAGCCACCACCTTGCCATCCTGCGTCAACACACATCCAAGACCTTGTCACGATGCATCACAATAAATGTCAAAAGCTGTTTTGCACATCCGCAATACCAACACCGGCAGATGTCAATCTCTTCTTTAATTCTTGAAAACTGCTTCTCACCTTTCGAGCGTCCATGCAAACTTCTTCTCCTTTTTCAACAATTGCGTAAGAGGTCTCGCAATTGCGAAAATCCTTCGATGAATCGGTAATATCCGCCATTCGAAAACTACGGATCTGTGTGTTGTCTTTGGTTGCTCCCAATTCATTCTGCTTCTACTTTACTTGGATCTCGGCAATTCCTTTAGCGGTCATTACATGGCCAAGGAATTCCACCTTCTCCTTCCAAAAGTCACACTTGCTGAACTTGGCATATAATTGCTGATCACGCAACCTTTCCAAAACCAATCTCAAATGCTTGGCATGCTCTTCTTCTGACTTGGAATACACGAGGATGTCATCAATAAAGACAACCACAAACTTATCCAAGTATTCCATGAATACCTTATTCATGAGGTTCATGAAATAGGCTGGGGCATTGGTTAATCCAAAGGACATGACTGTAAACTCATAATGTCCATAACGGGTTGAAAATGCAGTCTTCGGAATATCCTCCGCTCTAATCCTTAGCTGATGATAACCTGATCGAAGGTCTATCTTGGAGAAAACTGCTGCTCCCCTCAACTGATCAAACAAGTCATCAATCCATGGCAAAGGGTACTTATTCTTGATGGTCACCTCATTAAGTGCATGATAATCGATGCACATCCTTAAACTTCCATCCTTCTTCCTGACAAATAAAACTGGCGCTCCCCACGGGGAAGAACTTGGTCGAATGAATCCTTTCTCCAGCAATTCCTCAATTTGCTTCTTCATCTCAACTAACTCATCGGTTGGCATCCTATATGGTCTTTTTGCTATCGGTGCTGTTCCAGGTATCAACTATATGACAAATTCAATGTCCCGATCTGGCGGCATGCCTGGTAAATCCTCAGGAAATACTTCCGGATAATCTCTAGCCACTAGTACATCCTCCAAATTAACCACCTTCTGCTGTTGACCATCAAGCTCGACCATCACGATTTGTGGTAGCATGCACTTCCACCTTTTCACCATGAGGGTTTTCTAAGGTCACCATTCTTTGGCCACAATCCAAAACAGCCTTGTGCTTTGTCAGCCAATCCATCCCTAAGATAACATCTAAGGTTTGGGTATCTAACAAGATGAGATTCGCTAGGAACTCTATCCCATTCATAAGCAACTTAACTCCCAAACACCCAAGGTTAGAATGAAGTTCCGATCCTGGGGTTTGGACTAAAAGCACACATTTAAGGTTTCTGACAGCGAATCCATTCTTCACAGCAAAACTCCGAGAAACGAATGAATGCGAAGCTCGTAATCAAATAAAAGCAGAGCGGTCTTGAGTTAACTAGGAACTTACCCAAAGACGACATCCGATGCCTCTGAGCTCCATCGGCGGTGATGTGGTTGATCCTTCCACGCACGGTTGTTTGAGGTGATGCTCCCGCGACCGGGCGCCGGTTTCCTCTCGCACCGGGTTTTAGCTGGGGTGTTGCTCAAGTTGAAGCGAATGGAGTGATTCCTCCTTTCTTCGGACACTTGTTGGCAAAATGCCCAAGCTCATGGCATGCAAAGCATCTTTTAGCATCGGTCGTTGATCGCTTGAACACCGTGATTGCCCATTGGCGCCGGAGTCTCAAAATTCGACTAGCGGGCGAGTGTCATGGCCGGTGCCCTATTCGCAACCGAGGTGAATCTCGCAACTGGCCGAGGCGTCATTCTCAACTTTGAGATGATTCGCCGCCCGGACGACTAGCCATCCTGCGCTTGCGGTCTTCTCCCAACTCCTTGCGCTTATCCTCAAGGATCAAAGCTTTGTTAACCAGCTCCTGAAAGTCAGGGAAAGTGTGGGTAATCAATCCCACCTGCAGTCCTGAGTTTAGCCCTTTGAGAAAGCGTGACTGCCTGGCCTTATCCGTAGCCACATCCTCAGGTGCATAGCATGCCAACTGAGTAAACTTATTCAGATACTCAGCCACTGACTGGCCTCCTTGCTTCAAAGCCCTAAACTCTTCCTTCTTGAGATCCATCATTCCTTCGGCACATGATCTTGGCGGGTTGAAAATTCCTCCCATGTGATCTCTGCGGGGCTTCATGTCTTCTTGTGATAGTTTTCCCACCATTCGCAGCGGTTCCTTCCAAGCGGTGCGAAGCATACAGCACCTTCTCATTACCCTCACATTGCGTGATGTGCAGCTTCTTCTCCATGGTTCTCAACCAGTCATCGGCCTCCAATGGATTGACATTGCCTGAGAATGTCGGAGGACGAGTTCTCATGAAATCAGCCAACTTGGAGAATTTACGCGGCCCATTGTTGCCCTTTGTCGTTGCCCGCCAACTTGGCTCGCATGTTACTCGCATCTCGCTGCATCATTGTTCCTGATCACCGAGTCTTGCTGCCGAAAAGCTCCCATGTTCTGCATATCCACTGGTGGTGCTGGCTGCGGTGGTGTTCCATCATGGTCATTCCGGCGGAGACCACTTCCTGACGCTCCATTATTGCCGCGAGTGTTCACCATCTGTTTGGGGTTAGGAGGGGGTAGAAGTAGCATAGATGAGATATAAGAATCTCTAAAGCGGGGGAAACAGGTTTAACCCAAAATAAACAACTTTATTAATTTTATTGCATAACTTGGTATGGTTGCTTACATAAGCCTAAAAGCTTTGCAACGCATACTGCACACTCAGCAAACAATAAAATCCAAACTAAACACTCAACCTTAACGTCTATTACAATTGGTAATGCTATTTTATGGACGCGACTCAACATTCGAGTCTCAACTTAAGATTCCCACTCCTCGGTCCATCCTTCACGGAAATTCTCCGATGGGTATGTTGGTGGGTGGGTTGGAGCTAATGTGAACCGGTCCTGGTGTCTTGCCGCTAGATGTACCTCCTGCTCTCCGCAGTGCCTCCTCAAGCTCCATAATCTTTGCGGTAGAAGCAACTTGGGTATCGTGCAATTCCTTCTCGGTGACTCGGAGAGCTTCATATACCATCTTGAGTTCTTCAGCTGTATCCTTGGCGTGGTCCTCTGTATTTTATGCCAAATGTGCAAGATGCAATCGTGGTAGCATCCTCCTCTTGAACAACACGTCGGCGCCAGTAGCTCGTTGTGTAGGGTGGAGTCGAAACACGGTGTCGTCCACTCATGGTCAGTAGTCGCAGTAGATCCTCCGTAAAGCACGCCGCGCTTCTGAATACCGATCTCAAACGTGCTCCTCCTCACGGTGATGTTGATAGGCTGGCTTGCTTTTTCATTGTCTCGGCGTAGATCGAAGTGTGCACACTACTCCTCTTGTGGCTTTGTTGACGATCCAATTCCTGCCTCGATACATTGGCCTGGTGAAGCCTCCCAACACTTGGAGCACTCTCCATAGTTCCGCGGCATAGCCACCCTCACGCTCTCCGTATGTCTGGCTCGTCCTCATCTATTCAAAAGGAAATAGATAAGTCCTCAATCTCCAAACGGTCTCTCAAAAAATTTGGGGTAAATTTCCAGCAAAGGTAAGGAGTAGAGAATAAGATGAGGCGAGAATGTTATATTAATCCAATTTAGGTTTTTCTTTTTGAAAATAGCTTTGGACTCTCTATCAACAAGGGCCAAGACCTACAGTCAGTATGCTCTGATACCACCTCTGTAGTGACCGAATTTACCAATTCGGATCCAGTGTATGCCGTGACTATTCCGGGATCAACGCTAGTGCACACGGCTTAACATCGGTAAGCATCACATCATACACAACGATAATAACAATAAGACTTCATTTATTTAATATAACTGGTGTATGATCTTATGATCACTTACATTTATTCGGCCTCATAGGGCAAGACTAAAACATAATAAGACAAATGCAGCGGAAAATCGTAGAAGACGTAGTGACTCATCAGTACACCACAGGCGACTGACAAGGCTTGGCCTAGTGACTCGCGTCCACCTGAAAGTCCTCCTCAAGCACAGGCGATGACTCCTCCACTGTTGTTGGTTGTTAAGTAAGGGTGAGTACACCAACACGTACTCAACAAGTTGTGCACAGAATGCAATTCTATTATAACTATATGCAGGCTTATTTCAAAGGAATGGCTAAGTGGCTCATAAGCAGTAAAGCAGCATTTTAAGAACAATACAGTACATAGATTGAAAAGACAGTAAAACAAGTAATAACAAGCAAATAGATTCCATTGTTTCTCAAATCAAACCCAAGTTCTCCATCCTAACTCAAGTTCCATTATCCGTATGGCATCCTGCCATCCCATCCAGTTGACAAGTTTTAATTAACTACCCCTGATCTGTAATTCGAGCATTGCTCAATACGTGAAACACGGCTATCCGAATAGATTGTACACTCTGCAGAGGTTATGCACTTTACCCACACGATATAACCATGCACCACACAAAGTAACGATTATAACAAAGCCTTTACAATGCATCCTCTTAACCCGGTGCTACCCGCTAAGATTTCAACACGAAGGGCTAAAACCACCGCAGCAGGGCCCCCTCTTGCGCCATGTGAGTTTCTCCGTAACACCAGGACTCACACCACCAAGATAGCACTTAAGTTAAGCATTTGCAAATTAGTCACTAGGCTGCCCCATAATGACGATGTGGTACGCAAGTTTGACTCAGGTCAAAGGCTCGCAAGGTTAAGTCCTTAAGATTGATTAAAGCAAGACATACACATACCCTTTCTAGCCCATCGGCCCCACCCTGGCACCCTTGCCCCCTTCCACTTGCTTCAATCTAAAGTGATTATCTCCCGGTTGGTTACCAAGCACCACGTGCTCTTCACAAATCAATATCGTTGCGTGACTCCGCTGCCACAACAACTCAATCTCTTTGTGCGACCACACATGGCCCACAATTTATCATCATTGTTCCATAATCCATTAGTCAAGATTATTAAGCAATATTCCATGAGCATGTGATGACGTGGCATGGCTAAGCATTCTAATCCGGTCTAACTATCCATGTTGATTTCATTATTAACCAACTATAATTAACCAACCTAAGGTGACAAGTGGATCATGACATACAACTAGCAAGGTAGGGTATAATTCAAAGGGTACAATAGCTAATCCCAAATTTATGTTAAAATCCTTTGTACACATAAAATAACAAGTGATAAAGTAAATCAAAATAGCATGCAATCTAATTTATGGGTGCAACATGATCAAAGCACAACTTGCCTTCGTTAAGCTCCTGATCTTGGTCTGAGAATAATTCCTGAGTTGTGAAATCCCCTTCTGAAGCCTCGCACAGTTCAACGTCTACGCGAATCGAGAAAGAAAAGCAAATAAAAACCAAAATCAGAGAGCAAACAAATTCAAAAATTCAAATAAAAGCCACCATTAGAAAGATCTCAATTTTACAAATTTTTAGGAATTTGAATCACCTCAAACGGAGTTCGTATACGAAAGTTATAAGGTTTTGAAGTTTGAAAATACTAAAAATACCCTTAAATTCTAAATTCCGAATTTCCCGAATTATTTTTAAATAGTAAATCCGGTTTTTCGGCCACCGACACAGCTCACGTGGCGCCAACTCACCGCCACCTCGGCGAATCCGCCTCGTGGCGCCACATGTCAGCACACCAGCGCGCCACCTCAGCAATGTGATCTACGTGGCGACACGTGCCAAGGAAGTATCAACCCACCCGATTAATGGCGTGGGCCAATCTTGCGTTGATGGTTGATCGGACGGCCGAGAGGCTTTGCTCGACGATGTCGATGGCGGCGCAACCGACGGAGTCGAAAGACGACGACGCTTCGGACGGCGCTCCGGCTGTGACTCGGCGGCGAGAGGTAAGCTAACAAGCGCGTCTCAACGCGACGAACTCAGCCCTGGCCCTCACGCGGCGGAAGAGTAACTCGACGGTGGCGAAACACGGCGTGAAGTCCTCGAGAACTCCGGCGACGGCTAGCGCGCTCCTTAAGCGTCTCGGTGACAAATAGCGCAAAGGAATCAAGGCGGCTCAAGGTGAGTTTCGGGAGGCTCGGGGTCCTTTTATACGGCGCGAAGCGCAGAATCAAGGAAGGTCTCGGCGAGGACGAGCGAACTTCGGAGGCAGCGGCGGTGTCTGGTTGAAGACGAGCGAACACGAGCCGTCGATGCTCATCCGACCACGGATTGTTTAGGGTTCCTTTTTCGGTTTCGGGTGATGAAGGCCGTTGGATCTTGATCCAACGGTCGAGGTTAACCCTCCCGTTTCCTATTCAGCCCGCACAGTAGATGGGCCGGCCCGTTACTGTTCATTCCATTTTTAACCCGAATTTCCTATTTTAAATTATTCCGATTAAATGTTTTGATTTATTTGAGGCTTTATAAATACTCTAAAAATTCCAGAAAAATTCCCATAAATATTTTGAAACATCCTGGTTTTAAATAAAATATTTTTATAAAAACTTTATTTTAACTTTATGTATTTTTAATTATTCTTTGATTGAAAGTAATATTATTAAATTCAAATTAATTCAAATAAATTCCAGAAAATCCAAATAAATCCAGAAAAATATAAAAATCATATTTAGCAATAAAATAATATTTCTTAATTGAAAAGCTAAAATTTTGGGATGTTACAGGGGTTTTCAAATCCTAAAGGTTGCTTGACATAAACCTCTTCTCAATAAAACCATTGCGGAATGCACTCTTAACATCCATTTGATAGAGCTTGAAGCCCTGGGATGCAGAAAATGCAAGCAGGATCCTAATCGCCTTTAGTCTAGCTACAGGGGAAAAGGTCTACTCAAAGTCAAGACCCTCAACCTAAGTGAAGCCCTGTGCAACTAACCTAGCCTTGTTGTGAATGACAACCCCATCCTTACTCTGCTTGTTTTTGAACACCCACTTAGTCCCAATGATATTATGACCAAATGGGGCCTCTATAAGCTACTAGACTTTGTTCCTCTCAAAATTTTCCAGTTCCTTACGTATAACATTAATCCATGATCCATTGGATAATGCATGAGTAACATCCTTTGTCTCGAAAGAGGCAACAAAGGCAGAGTGAAAACAGAAAGAAGATAAATGTGATTTGGGCACATCACATGCTCAAACAGATCACTAATGATCTCATCAGGTGGATGAGAATGTTGAATGTGGCGGGAAGGACCAGAAGCAAAAGCGGCCGCTACCTCTTGAGCAGAAGAGGTAGTAACAGAGCCACTCACTAAAGGAGAGTCTGAAGGCAAGGGCTAGTCTCCCCGAGGTGCAGAAATGGAAACAAGAGGCACCTTAGTTGTAGAGCGGACTAGATCAGGTGGAACACCATCATCCTCTACAAAGATAGTCTCGGAGGGATAAGAAGAGCCTAAAATATCAGGTCTAGCTCCTAGGTTAGCCTCATCAAAGGTCACATCACAGGTCTCTATAATCCTATTCGCATCACAACTTTAGACCCTACAGCTATGAGAAGAAGTCGAGTAACCCAGAAAAAAACCATCAGAAGAACGAGACTCAAACTTATCTAGGTTACCAGACTTCAAGATAAAACACTTGCAACCAAATACGCGAAAATAAGATACATTGGGCTTTCACCCATACCTCAACTTATATGAAGTGTGATGCAAATGTCCTCTCAAGAAAACGTGATTTGAAACATGGAAAGCAATAGCTATAGCCTCAGCCTAAAACTTCCTAGGAGTACTGTACTTGTGTAGCATCCACCTGGCCATCTCAACTAAGGTCCTGTTCTTCCTTTCCACTACGCTATTTTGCTAAGGGGCATATGGAGAAGATAACTGATGCTCTAACCTAGACTCCATACAGAAACTCTCAAAGTAGGAGTTCTTGAACTCCGTGCCATTATCACTACGTATAGCTCGTAAGGTACTAGGGAGCTCAATAGACAACCTACTGACGAAACCCCTGAAGTGAGAAAAGGTCTCATCCTTTGAGGCCATAAAAAATACCCAAGAATACCTCGAAAAGTCATCAACAATGATAAGAACATACCATTTCCCTCCTTCTAACTGCACTCTAGTTGGACCAACAGTGTCCATGTGTAAAAGCTATCCTGGTGCATCAGTCATCACTACGGTGACTAGGAAATGAGAAATAGTAACCATCTTGCCATGTCGGCAGGAAGAGCAAACTAAGTCTTTGACCATCTTGAGTTTGGGAAAACCACGAATGAGATCGTGGCTGCTAACTCTAATCAAATTATCAAAACCAGTGTGACCAAGCCTCCTATGCTAGAAGGAGAGATCATGGGACTCAGAAGCAATCAAACAATGAAAAGTCTCTAGAAGAAGCAGAAAAATCAGCACGACAGACTCTCTCAAATCTAGAAATCACACAAACTAACTCTCCTGATGAATCAATGATTCTACAAGTACTGCTCTTAAAGCTTACCTCCAAAGAGTCATCGATAAGCTGAGAATTAGAAAGCAAATTATAATGCAGCTTACTTACCAAGGCAACGTTCTCAAGAATAAAATTCTCATTAATGCAAAAAGTACCTTTGGCAATGACTCTACCTGAAGAAGCATCCCCAAAAGCGATCAACTCATCACTGAGGGCTCGGACTAGGGAAGAGAACCAATTGGAGTCTTCGGTCATATGGCGAGAACAATCGGAGTCAATAATCCAAACATCTTCCTTCCCTATTCGACAGTCCTAATCAAGCCAAAAGAGAGAGATATGACTCAATACTAGGATAAAGTGAAGACCTAGGAACCTAATACTGAACTGCATGATGCCTCAAAGTACTAGCCACAGAGGAAGAATACTGGACTCTAATGTCTCTCTGACGCTCAACTCTCACAAGATCAGAAGTAGCAACCCTATTAGAAGGTCCGGGAGCTGAGACTAGGTTGACCCTCCGTGGTGCAAAGGTTGGATCATTCCAGTGAAGCTACCTGACTCTCCTACCAGAAAACACCTCATGCCGCTGATATTTACCTCGATGGGAAAATGAGGAATATCAAGAGGACGGTGGTAAGACTGTCCACGAGCAGCTCCAGGACTAAAACTTGAATGAATAGAATGAAAACCAAGTCCTGAACACTGTCCAAAAATAGGCGACTCTGTAACATGTCTAATAGTAGTGTGTGCTTTAGGAGCACCCAGAGTTTTGGGGATGACCCTGAATACCCTAAGAGTAGCAACACGCTTATGCCTCATGATCTTAGCGCATCTGAAGCATAAATATACTAGGCCATCCTTCTGACAAAAGGTGCATGTATACTTTGCCTTATCAGAGGTTGAAGTAGCAGGAGAAGCAACCTTCTGATCAATGATCCCTAGACAACTTCAGCAGACCTAAACATAGTAGTGCTCACTCTAGGAGCATCCACAATCTCACCACTCTTGGACGCATGCACAATGGTAGGAGGATGAGTCCTAGCATGCTCTGAGCAGTTAAATCCTAGACCCTGATTAAATCGACTAATCTTGGATTGGTTTAGAATGAGATTAAGCTTCTTCTTGCCTCCTACAAACTTCTCAAGAGTGCTCATGGGATACTCACACTCCCAGAAGAGAGAGGCACATGAAAAGCAAGGAAGAGGAGAGAAAGAAGATCTAGGAAGAGAAGGAACACCAGTATGTGCATTTTTCTCCCTCAGCACGGCAACCTCAATCTTGAGGGCCTCACAAGAAATGCAAGGAGCATTTCTAATCCTATGGGCTTGGTCTTCTATCTTCTTCCTAAGTTTGATTTGGATTTTATCCAAGTCCCCCTCAATCACAGAACATTACAAGCAACATTTTTGTGATACTTGACATTTAAAGATTCATTGTCTAAGGACCCAGTCAGCCCTCACATGAGCTGACTGGGTCCTTAGAAGCATGCATTTCAAGTTCATCATTTCTAGCAGAAAGCTTTCTAAGGTGAGTGCTCATAGCATCAATTTTGGCAAGCAATTTAGGGAAATTATCATATGGATTAGAGTGAGTAAGAAGAAAACTAGCATCTAAAGACAAGGCATTAGATGATTCGTTGCTAGCATCCTTCAACCTAAGACTATCTAGTTCAGTCAACACACTATCATGCATAGTCCTTAGGTTCTCTAACTCCACAAGCAATGTATCACACAAAGAACAATCATCAGTGACTCAGGACGGAGAAGATCTAAGAGAAGCTAACTCCTGAGTCAAGGTACCTACGTCCTTCTCAAGCTCCATACACCTAGCTCTAGCTCTAGCTCTAGCATGAAATTTTCCTAGTTTGCAGAAAGCTTCGTTGAACTGATCATAGTAGGGTACCTCGTCGGAGTCGCTGTAGAGCTCGGAGTCACTGATGCCGTTGCCGTTAGCCATGATGCACATGCCGTAGAACTCGTCGCCACTTTTATTCTCTTGCGGATCATCCTCGCCTTCGTCGCTCCACGTCTTTGTGTTGGAGTGGCTGATGTTGTAAAGGGCGGCGAGGACACGATGGAAGAGCTTCTTGTTCTTTGAGAAGTTATGGTACTTCTTCTCACGTGCCGCCTCGCGAGCTGGAGGCTTCTTGTTGCGGTTCTTCTCGGTGTAGTCAATCTTGCTCGAACCGCTGGAGTCGTTCTTGCCCTTCTCCAACTTGGGATAGTTCACTCGAATGTGGTTGGGGCCACTACATTCGAAGCAGGTGATCATGCCACCTCTCTTTCTTTCTCACCCTCGTGTATGCATGAGAGAATTTGTGAGCTAAAAGAGCAAGCTCATTTTCTAGAAATTTTTCTAGTTGGTCATCGCTTAGCTCGCAAAGGGCGGAGAGAGAAAATCCAGTAGAAAGATCAATAGAAGATCTAGTGGGATCAGTTACCAAGGCCATCAACTGAGATTTCATCTTTTGAGAGACGACATCGATCTCATGAGTCTTGAGTTGGGAATAGAGTCTATCAAGAGTCAGGGTCAACAAGTCGATAGTGTCCTTGATGGTGGTCACTTTCATTTTCCAAACTCGAAGGTCGAGTGTAATCAAGAAATGTTGAGCATTATCCGAGTCAGGGTATGTGCAATCGACTGCTCGGAGGTCGCTCAAAATCTTCGTAAACCGACCAAAGCACTCATCAAGACTCTCACTAGTGTGTTGTTTAAATTTGTTATATTCACGCTTGTGTTGATCCTGCCTTACCAAATCTTGTGAGTGGATCGTAGGTGAGCAATCCTATCATACTCACTATGTTGAGTCCCTGTATGAGAATGTTCCTTGCCTTAGCAAAACCGACTTTGATACCAATTGAAGCATCGAAATAGCGAACAGAGGGGGGGTGAATGGTCGCAAAACAAAATTTTCCCCCCACAAAAATACTTGAAGTAAGACCTTGAAAGGATCACGCAAGTCAAATTCAGCAACCCTCCAAAACTCAAACAACTAGACATCTATGTGTACCCTACCCCAAGCATGCATGGATGAGAAGCATGGAATATGTGGGAATTTTTTTACCACAATTCTAGTTGTCAAGTGTCTAAATAAAAAGGAATCAAATCAAACATTGCTTTTAGAAAGGAGACCAAGCCAAATCACAAAAGTCACTTTCTGAAAAGCAAAAGCAGATTTTCCAGAAATTGTCCTCAATTAGAGCAGGTGGTTGGTGGGTTTCTGGTACTCTAGAAATTTTGGAAATTTTTCTCCCTATGACCCAATGTGAAGCACTCTACCAAAGATCACCTCAGATATCCTTGTATAAAAATCAGGAAAAATCAAACATCACAGACCATCTGGAACATTGAGCATAAAGTTTGGGGCTCGGTATTCACCTCATGGCGCCCAAATGGTGCGACCAGTGGACTTCCCAATTTTTCCACAAATGAATATGAGAGTTCTACACCTTCTTCAACAAGAATCACTAAAAAAAGATTTTTATGAAAATCAACAATAATATGAGAGTTCCACTTCCCAATTGTTATATATTTTTATGAAAATCAAAAACTGACTGCTGCACGAAGGACAAGTTCTGGATAGAGTTGCAATTTGATAGAAAAGTTGATCTCTAGTCTATCCTAGAGTGTAAAAGAGATGTAAAACCATATAAACACACTCAAGACATCCAATATAAGTAGCATTTGGAAGGTGGGGAGGCAAACCCAAATTGCAAGAAAGTAAATTGCGAGAAAGTAACTTGCAGGAATTTAATGCTGAATTTAAGACATAAAGTAAATGCGTAATGTAAATTCAAGCGTGAATGAAAAAGATTTGCATTTTTGAAAGGAGGAGGTTTACAAAGCCTCATAACAAAATAGGCAAAACTCAAAGGAGCACAAAAATCTCTACAACCTTCAAGAGGAGGATGCTACCCCTCCCCCTCTATTTTTACTACCCTTGGGCCACCTACCACCCTTGGGTGAGTTCCTCAACCCTAGAGCACTTATCGAAGGGCTAGGATTAGCCCACTCACATAGCCATGCAAGGGCTAACTCAAAACCCACACACATAATGGGTTTTCTTGCATGGTTTTCAAAGTATACTATCTAGACCCGCTAACCTATCAACTAGACCACAATCCAACGGCCTTCCTTGATCCACGCGGCATCTAGCTAGCATCATCTTATTTCCTTGTCTTCTTATCTTTCCTAGACTCCGTCTCCGATCATCTTTTGGTGATTTTCGACTGTCTAGACATCCGACGCACCTCGCCTAGTCCCGGTCATCCTCCGCCTCACCATGACCAAGCCCCGTCGTCCTGCAACCATCAAAGATAAGGAAAACCCATCACATAGCAATGTACAAAAGGATATGCAATAATCATCACAAAATTATTAATCAAATCAATCACACTCGGAAGATGCAGTGCTACCGCCTGTGCCGGTAGTACTGGAAAAGACAGATAAACCTCAAATTGCTTCAAATTAAAAATCCAATTCAAATCAAACTCAATTCCAAAACAAACCATGCTCAAATTTTAGTCAAATACTCAACACACATAGGTATAGACCTCCACATGGTCTTTTAGTAACATGAGTAGTAAATCCCTGCAATAAAGGTTTCTTCCCATAGCTAGGTGTACACAATAGTACCGACATGCATTTACTCACACCGAGGTGTGGAAGCCCCTCACAAACAGACCTAGAAAGGAATGCTTCTACTAACTCCCGCCTACCAATGTGTAAAGCCAGATTTAAGTAACTCAATAGATTAAGGCTGCCCCATAACAACATTTATTGTTGTACAGTTTTCTTGGCTTGAAAACAACCCATAGCTCGATGCTTAATCCGACATGGGTAATAATCTCCCCCACACTACGTACAAGCTCATCCCTTGCACAACCTGCTAGTGCCAATAATTGCATGCATCAAAACCATAGTTTTATTTTGAGTTTTTACTGAAAATACCCACAACCAACATTTTCAAGTTCTCAAGAAACAATTTTGATCTGATCATATTCAACGTTGGTTCTAAAGCATGGCTAAGCATGGATAATATGTAATCGCTAATACCCATGTTGACATTATGTATTGTCTAACCCTTTTTTATGGTTATCAAGGTTCACATGTACATACTTATCAAGGAAGTTTTATGGAACAACAGGTATATCTACCAATACCACAAAATAGCGAATTTACAGAAAATAAGCGCACGCATGAAACAGTTTGATATAACAAAAGAAGAATTAAATACTGGGATCAATATGCTCAAAGGGGCGCTTGCCTTGCTTATTTGTCATTTACAATGAAGTCATGGTCGTGGTTGACGATGTTGACGACGGAGCTAATGACGTCAAGTTCTACATGTCGTTCAACGCAAATATAGCAAATAACCAACTTTAATAGGGCAAAAAGAAGATAGACAGTAAATCAAATAAAGACTTTCTATAGGAAAACAGGCATGGTTTAGGGTTTGGGTTAAAGGACCTCACATTCTTACATTTGAATTGATTATGTGTATGTATACACGTTCATATCATTAATAGCTTTCCAAATTCAAGAAGTTAAAATTATGTATTCTTATATTTATAATTTTTGAATTGAAGATGCAAAAATTATATGGATTAATAGAATTAAACATTAGTCAATTTGTTGTATGATATATATGTGAATAGTACTCATTCCTTAATTAACATTGCATAAGAATTAGTTTTGAATATGCTGGACCTGTTATGTTAAGTTACTAGTTACATATTCATGCTTTTTAAGAGGGTTCTGGTGATACAAATATCTTAACTATATATTTCTTCACTGTTACTGAGTTTGTTTACTCATATTACGGGTTTCACAAATCATAATACTTAGGGATATTTAGCTGATAGGATTTATATGCAGAACATGATGAAATGAGATTATTTCTTCATAATAAGGTGGTCTATACTTTGGAGAGCTTTTCTATACTAATTTTATAAATTTTAGGGTTTGACTGAGGCATTATATTCGTCACTGGAATAGGTTATATGGTATGGTAAGGTTTATGATACATGGAATCGGACTAGCGAGGTGTAACATCCCAAAATTTCATTTCAAAAATAGGATAAAAAGATATTTTAAATTATTATTTTTATCGGTTGTCTCAAGTTATTTGTCTTCTCTTTATTTTCGGATTTCTCTAGAGTTCAAAAGAAAAAGACTTTTGCCTATTTTTAGAAAAAACTTAAAACTATTTCATTAAAAAATGAAAACACTATTTAAGTCGGAATTAATTTAAAAAACATATCACAAGGAACTTGGTGAATTTTCCATTATATGTTAAATCCGATTTCAAAACCTTTCCAAAAGTCTCATCAATTAAAAATATAGTTTGGAGACAAAATAAAAGATTTAGTTTTGCTAAACCTATCTTATTTAATATAAATAAAGCTAAGGGAATTTCTGCTAAATTTCCTACAATTATCAAACTATATATTTTCTAAAGCCTTTCCGAAAGCTTTAACAAAATAAAAATATATGTTGATATAAAAATAAAATATTTGGTGGTACCAAAATATTTTAGTTGATCTCAAAATGTCCTAATTAAACTCCCTGAATTTTCTTATAATTTTTGGGGTTGTTTTAGCATTTTCTAAATTAAAAAGATATTAAAAACACTATTAAAGTATTTACTGTACACGAATAAAATTATTATTTTATTTAATAATATTTTATTTGTGTTACTAAGGCTGTTGGTCATGTTCCAGATTTTTTCTCGAATTTTTAACAGTTGTTTGACATTTATTTTGATTTTTCTTGAACGGTTGTTTGATTTTCGGATTAAATAAACAGTAACGATACAGTAAATCCGGTAGTTTCCAGTCATAACTCTGGCGAGTGTTTTCTAACGATCCGCTGGTTCGATTGCCCTATAAATTGATCCACAGATTTTTACGTGCGTTCTCTTTATAACGCAATTGGAATTTTCCACATCCAAGTTCTGGATCTTCCTGTATGAGCCATTCTTTTCAACTCCGATAAAAATTTCGATGAGCTCTCTTGGTCACTCCCAAACTTATTTCGATATGAAATTTTTCCCAGAGCTTCCTATTACTGTCCTCTACCTCTAGTAAAATCAGATTTTGAAAATACCTAACGGAGCACCTCCGGCCACCGATTTCTTTCCCAACTCCGGCGAGCTTTTCCTGTTGATCCATTACTCCTTTATAGCTGAAAATTGAACCCTAGATGCCTCTCCTCATTCCCCACATCATACTCAAATATCAGCATCAGAATCGCAACGGATCTCCCTCGGCAAACCTTCTTCCCCAACTCAGGTGAGAACTTCGGCGAGCTCTACCGGGCGCTCCCGATGTCCGTTCATCTTCAAATTTTTTGTGGAGTACCCCCATGATGTTTGCAACACCTCTGTAAAATAGTTTTGGAAAATTCCAAACAGAGCAGCCGCGCCCAAGATCGCCTTGATAGCCGCCCCACATCGGCCTGTTTTGGCGTCGCGTTCCCTGTCAACTTGTCGACTCTTTTCAAGATCCGTCTATGTCACGTCGTGACTCAAGGTACCCTCTATCTTCCATCCTAATTTGGTGCAATTTCATCCACTGGATCAAAAGTTATAGCCGCCCAAAGATCAAATCTTCCCGGAGCCCGTTCTCCCTCGTTTCCGCGAGTGTGGCCATGAAATTTTTATGGTAGACTCCTATTGATGTCCTCTACATGATGCTCATGGTTTTGACCTTGTGGTTTTGCGCAAAAAATTCTTTTCTCCGATCAGACCGCGTAGCGGACGGCAGAAAACTTCGTCGCGCGTTCCCCGTTGATCCAGAAGGTAAAACTCATATCCGTTCACGTCACTTTGTGCCAAATGGTCCCAAATAACTCTCTGTAAAATTTAGTTAGGTGTCATCTATTATTTTAATAGTTATGACCGTTTGATCTATTAGCTCCGGGAGCCGTTCATCGGCAGTTTGTGATAAATCCGTTGGGTTGCTGCCAAATCCGGCAATATCGTTGAGTTCGTGTCGCTGCGTTCTACGCGATAGACATTTTCCCTTTGCTGTTGCATCTACCGAAATTCTTTTTTTTTTTTCGGCGCCGCTTTTTGCGCCGCCACGCGTTGTCTTGTGCCGTCAATCATCGTAGCCTTTGTGACCGTGTCACCATGTCCAGAGGTGGTAATATCTCTTTTGTCCATCTATGAAGTTTAAATCGACCACCGTTACGTTGTTAAAGACGTTACCAAAAGATTAGTCGCCGATCTCATCTTTTCTCGTGTTTTAGTTTTAGCTGTCCCTTTGCCATGTCACCATGACAAGTATACCTTCCTGTCGAGCCATGTTATTCGTTGTTGCCACCCAATAAATCGTCCGCATGACATGCCACCTTAACCGCTTGCCTAACCGTCACATGCGTATGTACAAGTGAAAGCCGAGTATCATATAGCCATGTTGTGACCTAGCCCCATCTTATGCAATGAGATAGCCTCATCACTATATAACGCTTGTGGCGAACCTAATCCCTAACCTAAGATCAGACTCGATGAACCAGGTTCATCGTGGGCCATGTGATCAATTGTGGTACCACTAGTTGGTCAACTACAATCAATCCTAAATCTAACTGAAGTTTTGTGTCATCTCCGATGCCATGTCATCATCATTGTCATATATCATATCCTTGTTGTATAGCAACCTTATATTAGTACCCTAACTCAAGATGTGTGTACCACATATGTCATTCTCTCTGGACCATCTTCGAGCCATGCTATCGCTCATATCTATTCATATCATCGCCGCCTCATCATCGCCAAGTCTCTTCATCGTAGTTTGATGAACCTAGATCAAATCCTAGCCCGATCACATGTAGACCTTTTGTGCTCGGTGCCTTCTCTCAAGAACATTAATCCGTGGACTTGGTCGATAGACCATTAGCCCATATGTCACTCTCTCGTGTCAAACCCTAATCTCTCGCTCCAACTCTATCTATTCCATCGGTCAACAAAAGTCAGCACCGTGTCTCGAGATTAGTTCATCGTGAACCAAATCATTCTTATGGACCCGGCCTATAGATCGAGAGCCCATATGTCAAGATTCATCCATTGAGTTAATAAATCTCTTGAAATGTTACTCGAACATACTCCGTTCTTTCTTAATCATCAATCGATCCTTCTCGATAAATCTTCTAAAAGCCTGTTTCTTTCATTCGATCTTCACCAAACCTGCTCAAGTTCCTAAAGTCAAGTCCTTCCGCTCAGTACCAATCTAATATTAATTTGGATTTTATTTGAATTGCCTTTTGAGTTTTGTTGTATTTGCATTTCGTTATCATTAGACGGCAAGTATCCTAAGTCATTCAAAGAAGTCAAGATCAAGGAAGTAAAGATTGAAGATCGAAGATCCAGAGTCAAAGATAAAGAGTAAAGAATAATAAAGATAGCAAGGGCCAGGCAAGTTGTGCTTTGATCATTTTGCTCCTAAGTTTTGAAAATGTATTTTGATTCAAACTATGCATGCTAATTTAATTAAAAATGGATTTAATTAATTTGGGTGAATTAGTTAAATCAACCTAATTGTTATTGCCGCCTTGTCACTAGTATTTGTATGCCATGAGTTCATTTGACACCCTAAGTTTGGTAATATTAGTTGGTTGTTAATATTGTGCCAACATGGGAGGCTAGACCGTGAATAGTTGCTTAGCCATGCTTATATCGTGAATAATCTTTTTGAATACAAAAGCAACATTGACTAAAGGAATATGCAATGCATTTTAAAATGGTGTGATGTGTTGCCACACGATGATGTTGATATGTGGAAGCCTGTGTGGTTCCATATGGATGTTGAGTTGTTGGCATGTGTTGCACAATAATCAACTTGGGGTGGGAAATGATTTAGACTGAGGCAAGTGTACCGAGGCTTTGTGCCAGGTGGGCCTGTGTGGCAATTGGGGGTGGGTTGAGTGATGTGAGGGCTGTGTGCCAATTTGAGAGAAGAAAGTCTTGCCTTGGTCAGTTAAGGACCTTACCTTGCAAGCCTTTGACCTGAGTCTCTCGTACAACCACATGTCTGAATGGGAAGACCTAGCTTAGTAGGGCTCTGATGTCTTACCTTTGATACCTCGGGGTGGCAGTTACACGGGGGTAACTGTACGGGGGAGCGTGCCTGTGCTTCGGCTTGGTACCCTATCCAACGGTGTTAAATCGGTCCTATACTTGACTCTGTGAGGGAAGTGATAGCGAAGGCAACACTGAGAGGTTCTTAGGCTAAGAGCGTAAGTTTCAAAAGCTTTGTTACTGTTAATCGCCTTTATGGTGTCTTGTTGTATCTTGTGGGTAAAGTGTACAACCTCTGCAGAGTGTCAAAACTATTCGAATTGCCGAGTCCACGGTACTAGACAATGCTCGGGGATTACAGTCAAGGGGTAGTGTTTTGAAAATAAAATGGGGTGGAAGGCTATGTGCCAGAGTTGATGATGAAAATTGGTTAAGGACTGTGTGTCCGAAATTACGTGGAAAACAATTGAGAAACTTATTATATTGTTAAGATTTGATGCTTTCAATCTAAATAAATAGTAGTTTAAAATGTTGATGCAAATGCAAAATAGCCAACTGAGCCATTCCTTTGTAACAAGCCATGCATGTAGTAATAGAACTGTATTCTGTGTATGACTTGTTGAGTACGGTGTGTACTCACCCTTGCGGGCAAAATTTTACCAGAAGAGGAGTCTACACCAGCGTGGAAAGAGGAGTATACTAGAGGGCCAGAGAACTAGGGAGCAAGCCTCTGTCAGGGCACCTGTGGTGAAGATAGATCACCATGACATTTACTTTCCGCTGTTGTTTATTATTACTCTGAATAATGTAAGCCCTGCGTGGCAAACTATTGTAAGGTGATCTTAAGATCGTACAATTCGATTATATACATGTTTGATGTACTTTATTATTATTCCGTTGTGTGTGATTGTGGTACTTTAACCCTGTTAAGCCTGTGTGCACTAGCGCGACCCTGGACTAGTGTAGAATACACAGAGTGTCCGGATTTGCAAATTCGGGGCACGACACGAGGTGAAGTTTACGATAAACATTTAGGGTTTTCGAATTAGCTGGGTTTAGTTGAAAAGCAAGTTGTAAATAAGATGTATTTTCTAGAATACGGTAGTCCATATACCAAATAGTGTTTCTAAGCTGGTCCTACCAAGATTTACATTTAAACGTGTTATTCTACAGGTCGTCGAAAAGGCTTAAGTGTTCTAGCTTCCTATGCGACTACTTAACGAAGTGTGTTTACAGTAGCAGAATTTATATATAGAGCAAGTTCTTAATAGAATATTTTTTCCAAATCATGGTAGTACAATGGTGGAGAGTGTTTCTGGACTAATTTCCCTAATAATGCTATTTAGAAGAGAAGTTTTACGAGTTGCCAAAGAGGCTTAAATGATCACAGAATTGATATTATCTGGAATCGGATTTCATTTTAATTTTACGACTACACTAAACATGATTACTTACTCATTTTTCTGGCATTAGCAGGGGATGATCTTAGAAGTGCTTTAAAACTAGTTTCACATTATTTTGATTTTAGCCGAGGTGTTTCATATGCACATGAAAGATGAAGTCTATTAGAAAAGCAATCCAGATTAGTTCTTTTTGCTGATTATTAGGGACTTGGCTTCATTAATATGTTGAGATTTGCCTTACCTTATTTCAATATTTATTTTGTCATCTTGTTTGCTTATACTTGAATCTTTAAGTATTTATACCCAATACATGAAGGCATATTTTATTTAAAAGGTTAGGTGCAAGTCATGATACATATTATAATGTTTCTCATATTATACTAGATGGTCTGACCATATGGAATATTTAGGAACTTGTTTTTCATTTGCTCATGTCTACTTATGACATTTGGTTTATACTTGCTTGTTTACATTTTTGGTTCTTTAAGCATATGCTACATGGAAGCATATTATGGTTAAGGCTCAAAATGCAAACTAAATCTCATTTATTTTCATTACAAGAAGACATCTGGTCCTCTGAGTTTTTTTTATTTTTGCACTTATTTATGGGTCCCTGTCTATATACCAGCTTATCCATTACCTATAGGCACGTATTATCCTCTTTATACATAGCAAACCAAGCTAAATAAAGATCTTAGTTCAGATTAAGCTAAGCATTATTTATTTTTGTCATTCTGGAGTTTTAGTAATAATAAATGGATTTTCTAACGAAACAACTATTTAAGCTATTTAGCCATGCATTAACATATGAGCCTAACATTTATGACTTATGATAAATTTAATCTAAACCTAAACAAGCATGACATGATTTTGCATATCCAAAGGCATAAGGGTCCCGATGGAACATAGAAATTGGTTTTACTAAGTTTTGAGTTTATATGATCCATGTTTTAACTATTTTCATTTCTATTCATTGAAAACTAATTATTTTCAGATTTGATACAAAATAGATTCAAATCTAAATATTATTGTAGAAATGAAGCATCTCAGGTGATCTACAGTCACAATATCATTTAGAAATTGATTTTGCTCCATTTGGATTTCTCTCGCATAAACTTTATACTTTTGAATATTTATAGCATTGTAGTTAATCTTTATTCGAAAATGATACAAACATAAATGAAATTCAAATATTTTTTGCATATTTGGGTTCCTGGAAGCATAAGGATTTTATAAAAATTATTTTCACTCAATTCTGAGTTGGTTTGTAGAATTTTTATGTGAAGCATATATTTAGGCCTTTTCTTTGAATTTGAATTTAAAATTCATCCAGAGATCCTTTTCAAAATATTTTTACATATTCTGGAAGCACTTGATTTTAGATGAATTTAGAATTTTGTTTCATCCTATTTGGATTACAATATGAAAGATATACATGCTTGAATATTTAACCTATTGGAAAATTCATGAAGAAAATGAAATACATTTTCATATACTGGTAGGCGCCTTTACTGGTTGAACTGAAGTCTCTTACGTTGGCTGACATAAGGGCCCCGTAAGGTAGTGACTACAGGGCAGAGCACTGGCTAGGGCATGCTGGTGACGGCTCTCTAGTGGAACTCCGGCGCAGGAGAGAGCATAGGAAGGAAGAGCTCAGCAAGGCGCATCTGATGGTAGGTCTCATGCTTGCTGGAGGAGAGCGAAAAGTATCCGCCATTGAGCTCATGCAGTGGCTCTAATGGTGGGCTGGCTGAGAGCAAGAACCGTGGTGGGAAGGCTCAAATGGGTAAGGGATTATGTATCTAGGAGTCTTCTGCATTCCATTTTATTGGTTATCTTGGCCAGAGAAGCATCGAGTCGAGCTATGTCGGGACCGGATTTTCAAATCCGAACCCTCTATGTATAACCGTGCTAGTCCAGGAAAAGCTAGCACACAGAGTGGAAACAGTGATAATAACACAATCATATCATGAACCAAACAATATTAATTAGGAAAAGAAAGTATTAGCCTTATGGCCAAATTATTATAAATAAACCAGCCTCATGGCTTGAGTTCAATAAGAAGCAGTGGAAATAAAATAGTAGCAGTAGAATGAGCCAATCCATATGCCCAACAGGCAATCGACTGGGGTACGCATCCTAATAGTCCGGATCGCCTTCATCATAACCACAAGCATAGAACTCATAGTCACCTTCAGCTTCAACACACTCCTATGCGGAAAGTTGAGAAGTTGCAAGGGTGAGCACATAATGTACTCCGCAAGTCTTGAAAACATAATTCATGATAACTATATGTATGGCTAAACAATTGAAGGCATAATATGGTTCCTTTTAGCATAAAGCAGAATTTAACTTTAAATACCAATAGTAATTTTGTAAAGCATCATTTAACAAAATAAAATGAATAATAATTGAATTTGATGTAACAACTACACAGGTTCCAACCACCTGACTAGCTCCAACCGCCAAACCAAAACCTAAGAGTTCCAACCACTCACGGATTCCCAAACCATCATTTCAGTTAAAACAAAACCATAAGGTCTACAATGTGCTAGCGTACCTTGCCTGCCCTTGACCGTGGGCATAGCTACTTAAGTAGTTTTAACTCTGCAGAGTGTGTACAACTTTACTCACAAGATATGATTGACTCTTGTCGCCATGCAATTAACACACCGCCCGCTAAGGTTACAATGTACAACCTCATTACTAACTTTGCCCGCTAAGGTTTCACACAATTAGGGTTCTAGCTACCAAAGACTGAAGCCCCTCTTATGCCTTTATGAGTGTCTACATCCGGCACCCACATCCAACACAATGGAGAAGCCGATAACAAGACACACAAATTAATAGCCAGGTCGTACCCATATAGACTTATGGTTGTGTGGTAGTGCTCGGTCCATGTTAACACATGTTTCGGTCCTTAATTGACTAGGGCGGAACAATCACTTTACAAGATCTCATGCATCCAGCACCCACCAAACATCCATCCGCCCCGGTCTAAGCCATTTCCACTTTAATTCAATTAAATAACATCAGCAATACTAATTGCCACAATCTCACAATTAAGTTTGAACAATGATTGAAAAGGTTTTCCATAATGGCATAATACCGAAACGATTAAGCTGGACTAAGTAGTTCTACCGTCCCATGCTACACTATTGGCTATCACCAAATAAAGTAGCTAGTATCATCTAGGGTGACAAAGGTTGTCATGATTAAAGTCAATGAGGGTATAACAAGCTGGTATTTAACTAAACCTTAACACCACAGTTAAAGTACTTTGCGTAAAAGTAAGCATGCATAATTTAAAACAATATAAGGTTTTCATAAAAATCTGGGATAAACATGTTCAAGGAAGACTTGCCTTCGTTGACTCCTGCTGGTTCTACCTCTTGCACGATGATTTCTCTGCGTTTCATCAGGTCGCCTACACGTGAAACGAGATCAAATAAATAAAACAAGATCAAACAAAATTCAAAAATTGAAAAGAATGGTACTAGAAGATAGATCATAAATTTAAATGAATTTAAAAATTTGAATCACTGGAATCGGAGCTCGGACGAGGGAGAACGGACTCCTGAAAGTCTCTCGGGTCAGAAAATCAGAGAAAAATCAAGGTGGTGACACATGGCAGATTGTGATTGGCTGGGATTTTTGGATTTTTGGGAAAATCAAGAAAATAAAAGGAATGCCGACTGACATGTGGGGACCACATGTTAGTGGCTCGGTCCACCGTGGACCGGGATCACTGAAGCGACCCAGAGGCGACGCGGCAAACCCACCGACGTGGAATGCCATGCGGCGGCTAGGGCTGAGGTGGCACAAATGTGGCGGTTCACGAGGCGATTGACAAGGCGACTGACAAGGATAGGCCACGCGGCAGTCATCCGACGGTGGCTTGGGATCAAACGGCGGCGAAGTGAGGCGCAGCCGATGGCGACGTGGCGCGATCGGGAGTGTTCACCGAAGATCAGACGGCCGAGGTTGAAGGGAGGGGATCGATGGCGAGGGGCGGAGTTGTTCACTGGAGCCAAAGAAGACGATTAGGCGCACGGCGAGAAGGTGGCGGATCGGGCTCGGCTCTGCACGGATAGGGGAGAGGGCGATGCGAGGAGCACAACGAAGCAATAATCAGCGGCGAAGGCTCACCCACGGTGGAGATCGACGGCAAGGAAGGGCTCATGTAGCTGCACAACTCCGGCAAGGGCGTTCTCGGTGATGGCGGCGGCTCGTGTAGCGCAGAGGAGGGCGGCGGGTGTAGTGCGGAACAAAGAGCACAACACGGGGTGCGGCGGCGGCTTTTATAGCCTCGGGAGGTGGGTCCAGGCGCGGAATCCGAGGATGACTGTGGCTAGGGTTTCGGCACTGGCGGCGATGACGGTGACGACGTGGCGCTATCTCGGTCGTCCATGATGCGACGATCGGGCGGTCTGGAACAAGCGGATACGTGGGCGAGCGACGGCCGTTGGATGGGAATCCAACGCCAACAAGATTAGGGTTTCGGCGGGGCACTGGCTAGGCTGGGCCGGACTGGTTGGTGAACAAGAATGGGCTACGGCAGTGGGAATAGGAGCGGGCCAGGAATGAACAGGAGCAGGCCTGAGGAGAAGATTCGGCCCGAGGAGAGAAAAGGAAAATAAAACATTTTCTGAATTTATGAAATTCCAGAAATTTGAGTAAACTCAAATAAATTCAAATAAATAGCAAACAAATTCAAAAAAATCTCCAAAAGTACAGAAAATTCAAATTGTGGTCAAATTAAATCCTTTTGTTTTTGAAAAATTCAAACTAAGCTTTATTTAATTTGAGGAAAATGCAAATGGTTCATTTTGAAATTCAAGCACTCAAACTCAAATTTTGGTATGTTACAAACCTCCCCCCTAAAAAAAATCTTGACCTCGAGATTTGGATGGACTAGGGAAAAAGGTTAGGGTACTCCGCTCTAAGATCCTCTTCACACTCCCAGGTTGCTTTTCTTTTCTGAATGGTTGCTCCACTGAACTTTGCAAAATTTAATCGTCTTGTTTCTTGTTCTGCGCTCTGCTTCATCTAGAATTTTGATCGGATACTCTGGGTAGGTGAGATCCTCCTGTAGCTCAACATCCTCCATCTTCATTTGCTCTTTTGGTACTCTGAGGCACTTTCTCAACTGCGACACATGGAACACATTGTGCACATTTGACAACTGCGGTGGTAGCTCTAACTGATAAGCCACTTCTCCACTTCTGGCTAGGATTGGGAATGGTCCAATGAATCTTCGTGCTAATTTTTCGCGAACTTGGAATCTACGCATTCCTTTGAGCGGTGAGACTTTTAGATACACATAGTCACTAGGAGCAAAGGTTAACTCTCTTCGACGGTTATCCGCATAACTCTTTTGCGCTATTCTTAACCTTTCTTGAATCATTTTCACTTGTTTTTCAGCCTTTTGCAAAATATCAGGACCGAAGACTTGGCGATCTCCTGTTTCATTCCAACAAAGAGGTGTCCTGCACTTTCTTCCATACAAGGCTTCAAACGGTGACATCTGCAAGCTTGCTTGATAGCTATTGTTATATGAGAACTCTGCATTGGGTAAACTCTGATCCCAACTTGTCACATTAGACAATGGACAAGACCTTAACATATCTTTGAAAATTTGATTTACTCGCTCAGTCTGACCATCAGTTTGAGGGTGATAGGCTGTACTGAAATTCAGATTGGTACCCAATGCTTCTTGAAACTTTTGCCAGAATCTTGATGTGAATTGTGTGCTTCGATCTGATACAATCCTCTTTGGCACACCATGAAAACACACAATCCTTGACATATACAGCTCTGCAAGTTTATCTCCCTGATAGGTTGTTCTCACAGGAATGAAATGTGCAACTTTTGTTAATCGATCCACTACTACCCATATAGAGTCATAACCTGATCTGGTCCTTGGAAGGCCTGTAATGAAATCCATTCCAATTTCTTCCCACTTCCATTCGGGTACCTTTAATGGTTGTAACAATCCTACGGGACTCTGATGTTCAGCTTTAACTCGCTGGCATACATCACACATGGCTATGTACTCTGCAATTTCCTTTCTCATCCTTAGCCACCAATATATACTACGAAGATCATGATACATTTTAGTATTGCCTAGATGAATTGAGTATGCCGACTCATGCGCCTCCTTTAATATCAACTACTTGATTTCTTTTTGATTCGGCACATAAATACTTTTTCCAACTTAAATTGTTCCTTCTTCATCTTCTGAAAATCCTGAGGCTTTACCTTCTTTTATTCTATCCTTGATCTTAGCAGCTTTCTTATCTGACTTTTGCATCTTTTTGATATGATCAACTAGGGTTGGTTGAATCTCCAAAATAGCAACAAAACCTTCCTCCACTAATTCCAAATTCAAATGTTGAAACTCCTCGTGAAGAGCAGGTTGTCCTTCTTTAATTATCAAATTATTGCAGTAGCTCTTTCGGCTTAAGGCATCGGCAACTACATTAGCCATGCCAGGATGATAATGTATTCCAACATCATAATCCTTAATTAACTCCAACCAACTTCTTTGTCTCAGGTTGAGGTCTGCTTGGGTGAACATATACTTCAGACTCTTATGATCTGTGAAGATCTCACAACAATTTCCAATGAGATAATGCCTCTACAACTTTAGTGCATGCACAACTACAACCATTTCTAAGTCATGGGTTTGATAGTTTTCCTCATGAAGTCACAATTGCCGTGAGGCATATGCAACTACTTTGCTTTCTTTGCATTAAGACACATCCAAGACCTTGTCTTGAAGCATCACAAAAAATCTTGAAGTCTTTCCGAATATTCGGCAAAATGAGCACTAGGGCTGTAGTCAATCTTTTCTTCAATTCCTGAAAACTCTGCTCACAGGCTTCAGTCCATTCAAACTTCTTCTCCTTCTTCAACAACTGGGTAAGTGGTCTTGCGATCTTTGAGAATCCTTCTATGAATCTTCGGTAGTATTCCGCTAAACCAAGGAAACTCCTGATATCAGGCACTGACTTAGGTTGCCTCCAATCAAGCACGCCTTTCACTTTTTTGGGGTCCACTAAGACACCCCTAGCAGAAATTATATGGCCCAAGAAAGCAACTTCTTTCAACCAGAATTCACATTTACTAAACTTCGCATATAACTGATGATTTCTGAGCTTTTCTAACACCATCCTCAAATGTCCTTCATGTTCTGCTTCATCTCTAGAATAGACAAGAATGTCATCTATAAATACCACCACAAACTTGTTTAGGTACTCCATGAACACCTTATTCATCATATTCATGAAATAGACTAGGGTATTGGTTAGTCCAAAATACATAACTATAAACTCATACAATCTATATCGGGTAGCGAAGGCTGTCTTCGGAATATCATGCAGCCTTATTTTCAACTGATGGTATCCAGATTAAAGACCAATCTTGGAGAAAATACAAGCTCCTTTCAACTAATCAAACAAGTCATCAATCCTAGGCAACGGATACTTGTTCTTGATTGTGACTTCATTCAGGGCTCTATAATCCACGCACAAGCGCAAACTATTATCCTTCTTCTTCACAAAAAAAACTGGCACTCCCCATGGCGATGAACTTGGACAAATGAATCCTTTTTCTTGCAACTCTTCAATTTGATGGATAGATTAGTCAAATTAAATCATTTTGTTTTTAGAAAATTCAAATTAAGCTTTATTTAATTCGAGGAAAATGCAAATGGTTCATTTTGAAATTCAGCACTCAAAAACTCAAATTTTGGTATGTTACAAGCTACCACTGTTGTCTAGTACTAGGGAAGAAGGGTGGAAGGTGCGGCAGGGCTACAGGTGACCAAAGTTCAAATTGAACGAGGGCTTTAATTCGTGGCTGAACAAGCTTGCTAAAGGTTAGGTTAATTGGGACATGGTTCACTAGATCAGCAGTTTCTTGCCTTTTCCCCTTTCTCACGAAACTCTGGCAATGGTGAAATGCAAAAGGAATTTGGATCCTTCAGCTAAGGAGTGGAAGAGATAGATTAGGGGAAGTGATGCGCGGCTTATACTGAGCTCAGGGATGTAATTTATAGCTGAGGAGACGAAGTGGATGAGCCCAGCCTTGGTTGCATTCTTCATTGGTTCATGTGGCACTTCTATTCTTCCGTGCCAGCGGTGATCATAGCATAGGGATGGCAGGTAAGGTGGTTACACAAGTTTGTAGAGAGGGGGGCTAGGCTAGGAGACTTGGAGTCATGCTATTGCTCGACGTGGCAGGGAATTGATTGGGCAATCATTACCACGGCAGTGTGTTGGCAGAGAGGAGGAAATTCAGCTTTGCAGCTTCGATGGCCAGAGGAAGAAGAAGGGGAGAATTGAGACTAGCGCATTGGCCCAAACTAGGAATCGACCCCACCTGGTAGTGAAGGACATGTTGAACTCGAGCGATTTCAATGACTAAGGCTGGGATGAGTTCATTGAGTCATTTAACAATATTGTCACCAATTTAATGAGGAGTTTATTTCTTGTACTAGTGATAAGGTAGAACGCACTGTTAAATTTTTAGACTGAAATGACTTCTGTAGAATTAACAAAAATTCTGACAATGCACTGTGCATGAATTTTAGTTTTCAATTTTTAAATTTTCTGAAAATCTATATCTCACCAATAATTTCTGAAACTTTTCATAACAGTTAGTTATTGGTATATAATAGTCTTCTATAAAATTTTCAGCTTCAGATCATTTATAATTAATTTATTAAAATTCTGCCATTAATATTTTTAAATTTTCAACTTTTCGGTTTTTGAATTTTTATAATTACAAATGTAATCATTATTTCTTGATATTTTTACTACTAATGACCTGATCTAGAATGAAGATAATATAAAAATTTCTGGTCAAAATGATGAAGGAATATTTTCATTTAATTTTGATATCTTTACTAGTGCTAGTCAAGAAATATTAATTGGCTTTCATTTCATATGTAATTACTTGATATAACATTTTTAAATTTAAAATTGAGTCACTGGAAATTCCCTAAGATTAAATATTTTTTTATTTATTTTATTTTTTTAATTTTTTACCCTTCCTTTATCCATTATTTGAGTTTATACTAAAAGGATTTCTTCATTGAAGCAAAATCAAGAAATTCCATGAAAGTCAATAAAATCTAGAGAATTGAGAAAAAGTATCATTGAATATAATTAAATCCTAAAATTTGATTTCTCATTACATTTTGCACTTTGTATTTAAGAGAAAAGGAAATCATTGCAATAAAAGATTTTCTTAAAAACCAAGATTTAAGAAAATTTTAGATTAACCTGAAATTTCAAAGTAAATTTTATTTTAAACTCATTTTCATATTTTGTTTGATTTGAAATTTTATTTTGCAGCTCATCCTTTGATTAAGGTTGATTTCAAGATGTTGAAATAAAGGATGATATCTCAATTCATTCTCTTAATTTTAATTAAAAATTTTATTCAAATTCATTCTCTAATTTTTATTATTTAAAATTTTTGGGATGTTATAGATCTACACTTTTAAAATTTTTCTAAAATGTTTGGTTGACAACATTTCAAGGAACAACGTTTAGGTATTGAATAAGGTGTAGGAGCAAATTTTTCATCTGAACCATTTTCTCTTTTGGTGAGAATGGAGCCAAGGTTAGAAATATTCTGTGCTAGATGTTTGGAATTTGGTTGGACTAGGGTAGGATTATCATTTGGAGGTCGAAAGCTTTGTTTAACCTCACTTTCAAGGATTCTGTCGAGGGATTTTGTCACAGGCATCCTGCAACAATGATAATAAGGTTGTTTAGATGAGATTGTTTTGGGTTACAAGGCAACATTTCATTCCTTAAAAATTTAATTTATACTGTTATTATCATTTTCAAGGATTAACTCATCGTGAATTTCAACCAAAAGGTTATACATTCTCAAGGGTAATCCGAACAACAATATAAAGCTCTTTACAATAAAAAATTCAAAAGAACACCAAATATGATACCGATTAACATGCAAGGGTTGTAGGGTTTCTAACCACTAGTGCTTTCCTAAATAGTTTAGCTTTGCACATTTTATGGATAGATGTGGTTATAGCTAACTAAATATTATTCTGATTATGGAAAGCATCTATTTTAATTTAAGGTTCTATTCACTATTCAGATTCTTTACTATGGAATTTCATTTCATTTCTTCTAGCTCAGAATTGCTATTCACGACCCTTGCACGATGGATCGGTGGAGAAGGTGGTACTGCGGTGTTGGTTTACTAGAGAATCTTGAGGACAAGAGGTGCTGGCACTTTCTAGGCTAGTTCTTTGTCATGTCAAAGAAGGAACGAAAGGAAGGGGGTGGTTTTGGCACAGTTGAGCAAAGGAAATAGAATGAATTGATCGTTTCCTTGGTTATCGGGTGCCAAGATAAGTTCATTAAAAAGAAGCTTGGACAGCGATGTTTACTGGTTGGGTTAGCATGGCTTTTATTTTGCCAAGGCAGCATTTTTACTTGATGCTTTGTGGCAGTAGCAGCAATTCAAGGTAAGACAATGCCTGGTGGAAGAAGGCAAAGAATTTAGGAGCTGGGTTCTATTGTGGTGGCAAATTTGCGCTCATTTACTACCATGGCTGAGATTAGGTAAGGGGGCGAGGCAATGCTTGATAGCAACGCAATAGTTAGGTCGGCACTGGATTTTGCTTTCCTGTGGCAGCATTTCTATGCTTGCTTTGTTGCCACGGTAACGAGATTGCAACGGAAAATGGGTAGCTTGGGTCTCACAGAAGGAGGAGACAAGGCCATGTTGCTGGACTACACTCGATTTGGCAGAAAGGAAAAAGAGACGAGCTGGTAAATTTGATTATTGTCCAAACAAGAGGATAAAATGACCATTGCCAAGGCTTGGATGGTGACATTTTTGGCTGTCAAATCAACATTTTACTAACTATAGTTGCTTGGGCGACCACTAGAAAAAGAAAGCTGTGTTCTTAATCCTAATGAAGCTGGAATTTTGGGGAGGGCTACATGTTAAAAAGAATATGTAGGTAAGAAATTTTCAAAGAGAAAAGACAAGATTGAGAGAAATTTTATAGAAAGAAGAGAAATTCCTTATGAAAATTTTCCTTCTTACCTATGTGTTAGGATTTCTGGGTTCATATGTATTTTGAGGCAATTTATCTTAAAACTTCAACCTAAAGGTTAAGTTTATTTGTAAATCATCCAGACAAGCAAAACAAAATCTAGTTTTCAAATAGCAACAAATAAACACTACATGAGAATGCCTTATATAGCTATAGTAGAATGATATTGCTACGCGTAAGTATTCCTATCTTAAAGGGAAACCTAATTTAATCTTCTGCACTTTACTATTGGGTGTTGTCATTTCTTCATGAAGTAAAGTCTTCATGTTTTGCTTTCACCATTTTGGTGTTGATGAAATGTTGTCTGCTTTCTTGCGATTGTCGGTGTAGACATTGTAGTCTTCATTGGTTGAATGCGAAGAACGGTAGCAACATATCTTGAACAACTTTAGAAGCAAATAGCGCAGATGAACTATAGGCAAGAATTACTTTTAAGGAAAATAAGATTTTGAATTTGGCTATTCTATTGCTAATGGCCATTCTATCTAGGGTTTATTCATTGTCAAGACGCCTCGACATTAATCTGTAGTGACCCCCATTTTTACGTAAAATGCAAAAATGGAACTCTAATGTGCATACAATACTACTCATTTTCATATTTTGTTTGATTTGAAGTTTTATTTTGCAACTCATCCTTTGTTTAAGATTGATTTCAAGATGTTGAAATAAAAGATGATATCTTAATTCATTCTCTAAATTTTAATTAAAAAATTTCTTCAATTTCATTTTCTAATTTTTATTATTTAAAATTTTTGGGATGTTACAAAATCCCACCCACTTACATCAGAACAATGGAACTTGATATATTCTATAATCGAGCTCCCAAATTTCTTCGATCATCCTGTAGTACGACTTCATTGCTGATGAGGATCCTCCTTTCAAGTGATGTTCATCGGACGAAGCATCTATGCTTACACCACTGTTTTGAATGGTACTCTTAGCATCTAGACTTTCAGTGTAAAATGTGTACACATTAATATCGTACCCTTGCCATATCTGTACATTAAATCTAGATTCGTCAGCCAACGATTTCACATTCTCACTAACGAAGACCTCTGACTTTTCTTTGAACCATGTGAGAAATCTATCATTGTGTTCTTGCGTGATGGAAAGCTCATCCATATGTAGATTCTCTGCTCGTAATATCAACTTGTGCTACTCAATGTACCTTACAACTTCTACGCTGTGCTGCAAGAATATCAAATGCTCTTTATAATACATATCAAATCGTGGCCTCATTAGTTTTGACCCAATGGTTCCTTTGCTAGCATGTTTGCCCTCATGGCGAGGTATAGGAACACCGATTGCTCGTCTTTTTCTGAGATAGTCTATGTAGAACTCAATAACCTCTTCAGTCCCATAACCTGGAATAATACTACCCTTAGGCTTCGACTGATTCCTGACATATAACTTTAATATACCTATATACCTCCTGAATGGATACATGTAACATAGGAATGCAGGTCCACACATCTTAATCTCTCTAGTAAGGTGTACTACAAGGTGGACCATCACGTCGAAGAAGGATGGGGCAAAATGCATCTCAAGGTGACATAGAGTCTGCACCACCTCACTCTGTAAGTTATCCAGCACATCAAGGTCGATAACCTTGCAAGAGATTGCATTGAAGAAATATCATAGCTTTAGTATGGTAGTTCTAAAAATATTGACCTCTTCTTCCATATGGTTCTGGACCTAACAGATTTACTGACTCTTTCCATATTGAATGTCGATATCACGCACATGTGAATATACTTGCCTTCCACTCATAGGCTGTGGGGCTAAACAAACTTCCCTCTTCCCACCAAATTTGTCATCCATCTTACGATGTTGATGACTTCGAGGTAGAAATCTAAGGTGATCCATGTACACAGTTTTCTTGGAATTCAGTAGCAAACAACTGTCAATCTCCTCTAATTCACAAATAGGACACGCTTTAGCTCCCTTAGTACTGTGGTCCGCCAAATTACCAAGGGTTAGAAAATCATTAATGGTACAAAATATCATAGCTCTTAGGGTGAAGTGCTCTCTTTTGTACGCATATCACACCACGACCCACTCGTTCCACAATTGTACCAAATCCTGTATCTGTGGAGCAAGGTACACATCAATATCATTTTTTGACTATTTGGGTCATGAGATTAGCAACAACATCATGATATACTTCCGCTTCATGCATAACCAAGAAGGGAGATTGTACATATACAACAGAACTGACCAGGTGCTGTGACGACTACTCATGTTACCAAATGGATTCATTCTATTGGTACTCAATCCAAATATTATGTTCCACATTTCGGCACTGAACTCCTCATTTCAGCACCAAACTCCTCATTTTGACACCATCTTCCTTTCGTGACTCACAATGCCAACACAACAATTTTGCATCTGTAGGATTTGCAAACAACCGTTCCAAATGGGGAATGATAGGCAAGTACCACAATACCTTGGTTGGTGCACCTTTAGTGACCTCTTCACCATCGTTGTGCCAGCTATTGCGCTTCTTGTCATTACACTTCTCCTTTTGTTTGCACCAAGGCACACCACAAACTAGACAAATGTGAAGTTCCTGATGCGTGTTACAGTGCAAGATGCAATCATTCAGACACGCATGTATCCTTTCTATTTCCATTCCCATGGGACATAGTAGATTTTTCGCTTCATAAATGCTTGTTGGCAACTCGTTTCCCTGTGGAAGTAGATCCAATAGAAGTTTCAAAAGTGCGTTGAAACTTGTATCTATTCAACGGTGTTTTGCCTTCAGTTCAAAAAATGCAAGGACCGAACCCAACTTGGTGTATTCCTCTTTGCAACCCGAAAATAATAGTTTGGCATCATCTTCCATCAAGCTTTTAAACTTTTCAAACTCTATTTCTGTGTAATTTCCTTCCACATCCCACAATATTTGCTCCAAATTGTCCTCCTCAAACATATCACGCTACAACTCGACATTAGATTCCACCATGTCTTTGTTGCATAACTGAAGGGTACTACCTATCTCCCTATGATAGATCTAACACATGTAATTCCTCACGAAGTCACGTCAAATTAGGTGGTCCTTAATTTGAGCTATGTTGTTAAATCTCTTGAGATTGGTACAATCAATGGAAGGACAATACATGTAGTTTACACCCCTCTTCACCATGTCTTCAATTTTTTGAACTACTTAATACCCCTATGAAATTCAGCACTCATATGGTGTAATATACGAGATGAACTTTAGGGGAGAGTGTATTATTCCAAGAGAACATTGGAGAAGGAAATATGTATTTTTTTGGTGGGGTTTTCATTTATTGGCCAACTTTTGCCCTGCGTGTAGTCTTTTGGGGCCTGAAGGGAGAACTCCCCTCCCCCAACCCTAGGGCTCCTCCCCCACTTCCCCCAGCGCCTCCCCCACCTCTTGGCCGCCCCTCCCTTTTTCCCTTGAGTGCACACAGTAGCCACCCCCTCCTCTCACTTTGTTCTCCAATTTTGATCTCCATTGCTGGCCTCGGTGGATCGAATCGCTAGAAGTGCTGCAGATCGGGCGGGTTCTTCGTGTCGTCTTTGATCCCGTGGTTAGGTAAGAGAAATCACCTTCTCTTTAGGGTTTTGTTTCTGGTAGAGGTTAAATTTGGGAGTGTTTAGATGGTTTTGTTCTTGGTTTACATGTTGGGAAGATGGGATTAGAGGTGACTTCAATTTTGGGACTGTTTCTGGATTCGCGGGCAAATCAGATTGCTGTTTTGGAACGTGATTTAGAAATTTTTAGGATTGTTTCCTGGGGGGACGACAGTTGTGAAAATTGTAGATAATCGTCTCATCTTTCATTATAGACTAAAATCACGAAGTTGCATTCAGCCAATTGAAAGTTATGTCTATTTTACCGAAGGCTGTCCAGACTCAGTTGTGACTGATAGCACCTGCGGTAATTTGCAATTTAGGGCTAGTTAGAGGCTGAATCAAAATTTCTCAAAACTTGTAAAAAGATGGGAAATTTCTTTTGGACTACGAAAATGTCCTCGTTTACTGGATTTTGAGTTGTAGATCTCAAGTTATGGTCATTTGAAGTTTGTTGTCCCATTTGGCAAAGTTCTGGTTTTCAGGGTTTCGGGGTTGGACGTAGGATCGATATCGTTTTACGCTTTGTACTTGCTTTGATGGTATGATTTTGAGTGCTATGCATCTGATTTTAGGTGGTGTAAACCCAGGAGTGGCATCAACCTTCTACCACACCGCTTCGTGAGGTTAAAGGAAAGTGCATTATGATGATTGTTGCTTGGTAGTGCATTGGTTGCTTATTGTTTTGCGACCTAACCACCTTATAGAATTTATATGTCTTGTTACCATATTTTTTTACTCATGATTATGATTAGGATATTGTGAATGGTAAGTTTATGAATGTGAGGATATGATAATGTTTATGTATTTGAATATGGCTATGAGAATGTTGGAAAATAATGCAACCTGAGATTTGTTCATGTCATTTGCATATGTGCATTCATGATGGAAGAGACGACCCATGTAGATGTGGGCCTCTGTGCTCACATGTAGTGAGCAAGAAAGTCCTACATCGTAGTCCCATCTACGGTGATAGATGGGAGCGAGTCAGTAAGAGTAAGCCCCTCCACGAGATGGAAGGGAATGAGAGGATGCACACCGACGGGTGTGCACTCAGCAATACCGATATTCGCTATGTGATGTTCATTTATGAGCATGCATGATGCATTGCATGAATGAAGAGATGTGATGGAAAAATTTTAAGTTGTTTATTTCCATGTATGGTTTCAAGACGTGACCTATGATTCTTGATTAAATGTTTATGTTCTGTTGCCTTAGCGTAATGCACTTTGCTGAGTTTTGAACTCACACTTGTTTGTTTAATATTTTTTTAGGTACCTTGAGATCGGCAATTGGGAAAGGGCATTAGTATCTCCACTTCACTTGAATGTTCTTTGTAATAGTTCTTTTTAATAAACCAAGCCATGGAATATGCCTCGTTGGTTATTATTAGTTAAATATTTATCTCGTACACATTTATGTGTGGTTAAGATTTAATTTTCTGTCATGAGAAGGTTTTAGATACTTGGTTTATATCGTTGTTGTGACCTTCCATAATTCCTTTGTGCTATTATTCTATTATTGATGCTTAGAACTTAGTTAAAGAGGATACATGCTGCTGAAATCCTTGTTTGAAATGTTAGTGTTATTGCTAGAATTTATTCGTTTTATTGATATTTAATTGATAGAGTTCCTTTTTGTGGTGACATTCTTTGTACACTAGGTGTCGGGGTGTTACATATGGCTTTTCTGATACATCCAATCCTCACAGTCCATCTGAAATTAAACTTCGCATAATAAATTAAGGAATAACTAGAACGACAGCTAGCTACCTGTTGTCGGTGTACTTTGCACCAGGGTACCCTCTCCACCGTAGAAGTAATAGGCCTATGAGGTGGCCTGGCCCACGCGGCCCCCTAGTGAGCAGCACAGCGATCACGCCTGACTCAGAGGCGAAGCGGCCCACGTGCGCATACTGGCGAGCAATGGGCGATCACGCTCGCCGGGCGGGCGAGGAGCCCACGTGGCCTCTCGGCGAAGCAACTGGCGATCACGCGTGCTGCACGCGGCGAAGCGGCGTGGCGCTGGCAAGGCAGCCGGGCGATCACGCCGCCACGGGGTGAGCCCACGTGGCCTCGCGAGCAACTGGCGATCACGCCGAGGGCAACTTGAAGTGAGGAGGTAACCACCACTGCAAGCCCGCTCGGGTGAACACCAGCAGCGGTTGGACTCGGCGCCACCGGAATTGGCACCGGTGGAGACGGCGCCGTAGGAGTTGGAACTGACGCCGGCGCAACTGGCGCCGGAAGAGGGGCGGTAGGCGTTGCCGCCCCGGAAGAAGATGTCGCTGCTTCATCCCCTGTATATTGCCATGCAGGGCGGGCGTGACGACGCAGGGGGCTGATCCTCCGAGCCACGAAGTCTCAGACTACCAACGCCCCAATCAGGCCAACGCCCCGCAACTGATCGATGCGGGCCATCATCGCTAAGAGCTCCGTCGTCTCCTCGACGGGCGAGCTTCAGCTCTTGCGTGTCTCCGCCCACGCGCAAGGTACTCCAAGAAGGTCGACCTCGCTGTCGTCGCTGACATAGAGCCAGTCGCTTCGCCAGTTCTTCCAGTTGGAGTGTGGCTGGAAGGGAATGTAGCGGGGGGGCCGACCCATCGCGGAGGCGGAAGTGGCAGCTCCTCGCGACCCATTGCCTAAGTGATGCGAGGTGAAGAAATAGCGAAGAGGGGGAGATTGGGCTTTACCCCCACGAACATCTCGCAGAGGTAAGCGAAGGTGGAAAGAAGGACGATGGAATTGGGGGAGAGATAAAGATGGTGAATCTCGTAGAAGTGGAGGACGGTGAGGAAGAACTCAGAGAATGGCGGCACCAAGCCCGCCATAAGTCCCCAGGTGAAGACGATGATCTCCCCTGGATGGTAGCTTGGCACAACGGTCCCCTGGCGAGGATGAAGGGAGCCCTCAGGTGCCATCCCGGTGACAAAATCCACCTGGCTCTGGCCAGCGGTGGAAGAGAGAAGAGGCTGCGCCATCGGAACAGAAGAAGAGTTCTTTGAGCGAAGAAGATAAAAAGGCAAAGAGCAAAGTGTGAAGAAAACCAGAAGGCGTGAACTGTTGAGTGGGGGTGTGTATATATATAGTCCCCCCACGAAGACGGTTCGTGAATAGGCAAAAGGCGTGGCGTTTCGGGTCCCAAGAAAAATCAACAGAAGTGGAAAGAACCGAAGCGGTTGCGTGTGCAAAGGTGGTGGGCCCATCCAGGAGCGCACTACCATTAAATAAGGTCTAAAAAGCAACTGACGCGCGCTCCAGGATGGCCCCGGGGGTACTGTCGGTGTACTTGGCACCGGGGTACCCTCTCCGCCGTAGAAGTAATAGGCCCAAGAGGTGGCTCGCCCACGCGCCTCGGCGAGTAGCTGGCGATCACGCTCGCTGTCGGGCGAGCGGTTCAGTAGCGCCACAAGCGGGCAATGGGTGATCACGCCCTGCCCGTCGGGCGAGGAGCCACTACAGGATGGTCCAATGGCGCAAGCGGATATCGCTTCAAAAATAATAATTAAAAGCTAACATACTGCATGAAAAAAGAATTTTAATTAAAAGCTGTAGTGTCGCTTTTAAAATAAGCTATCTAAGCTGTCTGACCGCTTGGAAAAAAAATAAATTAAAAGCTCTTCGACCGCTTGCAATAGTTTTTTAGCGGGCACAGCGCGGATGCTAAAAATTTCGTGGGGGGAAGAAACCCTAAACCTATTGCCTATTGGATACTCCCTGGCCTGATCGATTCCCCTCCCCATTCACTCCCCACCGCCTCCCTCCCGAGCTCCCTCCTATCGCCTCGCTCCCCAAACCGACTCCTGGCGCCCCTCCATCTTGCTCTCCTTCCCCAGTGTCAGGCTCCTACCCTCGCCGATCGCTTCCCACCATGCGCCTCCCAGCTGACAGCCTGCCGCCTCTGGTTTCCCTCTGCATGCCTTGACCAGTGTGCTCCCACGGCCATTGCTTTCCACAGCTGCCGCCTCCTCCTTGCGCCTCTCCTCCTCCCCTCGGCTGGCCGCCCTCGCCTCTCTGCCACGGTGCCCTCTGCTCGACGGCAAGAAGAAGAGCAAGAGTAGCAATGGCAGCCTCCCCACCTCCCTCCTTCCTCCATGGATTGGTTTTGAGGTATTCTAGCTTGGGTGTTTTCATGCATGCTAGGTGTTTAATGAAATGCCTAGAAGGTTTAGGTTATGGTATCACAGTGAGTTAAGTGTGCAAGGTTGAGAGATGGGCTTTGAAATGCTAGAATCGCTGCATTGCTAAATTTATGTGTGACTCCGATCGCAACAGAGAGTATTAACCTGTTTTCATTTTCTTAATTCAAGAATTTATTCTGGAGAAAAGTTTTGACCCTGAAGCTGTGTGCTTTTGTTTCCTCAGAGAAGTGTGTGTTCATACTTCATATAGTACATGTCTAATGTTGTATTAACATTTCCCATCATGCTGCTTCTGCTGTTGTTTGGACTGTATTTTCATAATGGAGCAACTTATATCTCTGATTTGATAGGTTTGGCATGTATTAGGTTTCTGTTAATGTACAGTGGGATTTATTGATTGGTTGGAGGCACTTCTTAATATGATCTAAATTCTGAAGAATATACTTGGATGATTCTGTAGTTCGAGCTTGTATATGGATGAAAATGAAGGTAACTTCAGTTTGATTGCTAGATATTAGTGAACTTTCAACTTGCATTTCTTAATATTTATGTGAAGGGGTTATTGGAAATGCTATGATTGTTCCTGTGCAACCATTCCGAATTTACTAGATGCTGAGAAACGTTGTTCAATTCTTCACAATGTTTCACTTGTATAACGTGTGCATTTGCATCTATGGTCTTCTGAATAATTATCCACAGGAACCCGCAGCACTTTGTTGTAGCCTATTTATTTCAATTGGTGTGTTCTGACTCTGAAGTCTTTCTGTGAGCATGCATGTTCAGGCGTGCTGTTTTAGTTCTTGTGATTAAGTTGTAGATAAGTCAAAGGATTGACCTTCTGTGTGATGGTATTAGTATAAGGATACATTTACTGCTTGATGTTTTGTGCTATAGTTGTGTACTAAAGGTGATGAAGAGATAATTGGATTACTTGTATTTCTTACTCTACATGATGTTTTGTGCTATAGTTGTGTACTGACATATATATCTACTGCAGGTACCTTCTCCTTCCCAACAATGACAAATTTGCATATGTTAACGACAGTTAATCCAGGTTGAATCAACACAATTTGCATTTGTTTGTTGATGCTTGTAACTTTGTTATGCTAAAGAGTATGCTTGAAATCCTTGCCAGTGACAACTTTTATGGGTAGAGAAAGCACACCATGCTAGTTGATGCTAAGATAAACCAGGTGGTTTTAATGCTGGAAAATTTTGTCCACATGCTTTTATAGCTGCTACATATCCTTCTCTCAGGATATTTCTTACCGGAAAGAAGGTGATGCAGATAGCATTGGGGCGTTCACCTGCTGATGAAGCTAAAATAGGCCTGCGTAAACTTTCCAAGGTGAGTTGTTTCTTTCGAGTGTTCAGACATACCGTAATCCACAACATTCTTGTCAGATTTTCTTGAGAGTAACTTTGCTGTATTTAGTTCCTTCAAGGTGATTCTAGACTGTTCTTTACTAATCTTCCAAGGGATGACGTTGAGAGGTAGTCTCCTAGTCTGATTTTTTTTTTCAATTTGTACATAAGAATTGCCCATGATTATTTATATACATGTTGCGGCGATATGAGCTTTATGATCATATATCCTGCATGCAGATTATTTCGAGAATTTGAGGAGCATGATTTTGCAAGGACAGGAAGTCATGCAACTAAAACGGTCTTCTAGTGACTGCCAAGAACACCCAGCGTGCCGCCGCCCTCAAGGACTTCATCAAGAGCGACTGCAGGTTGCGTCTGTCTTCTTTCTCCACTTCTACCATGTTTTATGTCCAAATTTTAATCAAACTTTGGGTGATCATCTGATCATCCGAGAAATTAATTTTATGGTTCGGAATAGCTGTTGACAGTGTGTGTAGATGTATGGGGGAGCTCTACGTTGCTACGATGCTTGCCACGAATCTGTAGATGTATGGACTGTTCAGGATGACAAATTTTGCTGGTTTAAGGTTAATTTGCTTTAGAATAGGCAATGTCTAACTTCTGGTGATTTTTTTTATAAATATGATTTCTTTTGCTTGTTCTGGGATGCTGTGGATTGGTAAATCTATGAAATTTCATAAAAGGTGACTCTGAGTAGTTTCTTTTTGTAAGCTTGCGCAGCATTTGGAGCCTCAAGACTTGTTTCTGGGGGTGACCAGTGTTACCTATGAATTGTGATTCAGGAAGAGGAAACCTCATGCAATCCAGAAAATTGAATATTGGCTGCAGGATGGTTTATGAGTTGGAATTCCAAATCATTATATCTAATCGAGTAAACACAAAAGTACTACGAGTCTACAACCATTCTAGTATATTGTGCATTTATACAAGATCGTTATTGGGGAGTAAACACTTTAGAGGCCTCTTGCCAGAAATGTCTTCTTCTGCATTACTGGCGCCAAAAATAACACAGAATTGAGTCAATTGATTATATTTCTTATAACTCACGAAATAAGTTGACATGTTACCTGTAATCATTGCCTTGTATATTTGCTTCAATTCTGATATGATTTTTCCTCTCCCTCTGCAGGCAGCTTTTGTATCAGAAGAATTGCTATCAGCAACTGCAATGCCACCAGAATTTGGTGTAGATTGATCATAATAATAAGACCATTGGTTGTACTGCTGATGAATTTGGTGTAGACAGTATCAACTTTGTATGTGCACATGATGGATTTACACTGGCTGATTTGGTGACATATAATAACAAGTACAACTTATCAAATGGTAGGACAACATAGATGGAGAAAATCACAATCTTAGCTGGAATTGCGGGGAGGTAATTCTAAACTTTCATGTTTTTGTATGTTTCTTTTTTGCCTCTAGTCAAATGGCTGACAAATGATTGTATGGTTTTCTCCATAGCTAAATTGGAATGAGCCAAGTTTTCTTGGTTAGGTGAAGTGACGAGAGAATTTTACAAGCTCCCATTGGAAGAGAAGCAGAAGTACTCCAACTTGGTGAACAGTAAGGAGTTTGATGAGTTTCCATTGCAGTTGTCTAATCATTTGATGCATGCAGATACTGAGCAATGGGTTCTTCAAGAGCCCAATGCACCGGGTTGTGACCAACGCACAGAAAGAGCGGGTGTCGTAGGCGATGTTCTACTCGATGGACAGGAAGATGAAGACCAAGGACTACATAGCAGAGCTCTTCGAAACTTTTGCAAGAGGGACATGAACCATCGACACAGTGAACTTCTCAATGTGATTCTGAAGTGAACATCTCAAGGTAATTCTGAAGAAGACAGTTTGGAGTTTGGATGTAGCAGCCAGGCCCTCTTTCCTCATGCTTATGAAGCAAACAACATCCTTTTGCAAAAACAACAGAAGCCAACCAAAAGGGAAGAAAAGGGGAATTGTTGAGTGGTTTAGTTAATTAATGAGTATACTTTTGGTGTAAGTATGTAGGACATACAAATAGATATATATGTTCATGTCTGTGGGAAGAGTAAATTTTGCACTCTAGTTATATTTTGGTATATGTCCATGTATGTGACATGCATGTGAGGGGAGAATCTTTGTACTTCTGCTCTTTATATATTTTGGTGATGTTCACATGTTGTACCTGTAGATGATTTGTGATAATGAAACTTTGGTACGTTGTTTTCTCGAGGAATTATATGTTATGGTGCTTGGATTGTATGTTATGGGTGCTTGATATTATTATAAATTTAGCAAATATTTGTTAAGTGGATATATATTAAACTAATGCAATTATTTTTCCAAGCGGTATTTCTATTATTTTGTAATCATTTTTTGACTTGCTTGAAATGCTAAATGCAAGCACATGTACAGCTTAGAATTTTTGTTAAAGTTGTACTACTGCTTTTAAAATTTCAATACCCCAAGCGGTACTACTGCTTTTAAAAATAGTTTTACTAGCAGTAGAACCGCTTTTAATGTATATACCGCTTGGCCTGGCGGCGCAAATGGGCGATCACGCCTGCCACGGGCGAAGCCTCGTCGTGGTGCCTCGGTGGGCACGGCGATCACGCCACTGCACAAGGCGAGGAGCCCATGTGGCCTCTAGCGAGCAACTGGCGATCACGCCGCTCACCGGGCGAAGCGGCTCGCGTGGCGCCTGGCAGCAACCAGCGATCACGCCGCCCACGCCGGGCGTCGGCCATGGCGGTTTAGCGAGTGGGCGGGCGTCTGCCCCCCTTGTCGCCCGCGAAGGCAAACTAAAGGAATGAGGAAGGCTTTCACCGGTTTCTCCCCGCACCCCGTGTCAGATCATTAATTTTGAAGGACTCGCTATCGACACGACGACGACTTGTCCCTCTGACGCCTCTTACCAAACCCGTCGCAGGAGCGTCATATCCCGGGTGGACCGGGCGAGACTACGCACCGACATTAAATGAGGTTTGAAGGACAAGGCCACGGAGGCGTATGTAATACATGAGTTGTGGGTCGACGTGGAAGCTGGAATGATGGGTATAATTAATGTGTTGTAGATAAGTATAACGCCTCCTTCTCCCCTGCCCAGGTCGGCTCGTCTATATAAGGGTGCCTCGGTGCGTGGAGAAGGGGGCCGGCTGGCGTAGAGAAAGGAGTAGAGAAGACCTAGAAGAAAGCTCTTGTAAACACCCCCACACTTCCTGAATAAAAATCAAGCAGGACGTAGGGCCTTTACCCAAGCTGGGGGCCTGAACCTGGGTAAATCATGGTGTCCATCGGTTTGTTGACTCCTGGATTCATCGTTGAGAGACATTAGGGTTTCCAGCCATGAAGATACCCTCTACCGAACCATATCTTCCGTCTAGGGAGTAGCCAACTCTGTTCATTGACGGGATCTTGTCAGGTGGAATACGCCGACACCTGCATAATTTCAAATATTGAGATATCATTTCAATTAATATTACCTTTGCAAAATAGAGGATGGGTTCCAAAATATATAAATGTACTCCCAATCAATACCTAGCTTCTTCCCTAGTTAAGAGTTTCGAATTCCCTAGTTAGGAGACATATGCTTCAAACATCAACAAAGATATCAAATAACCTAATTAATTATATAGTGTGTAGTAACATGCAAATCTTTTGACTTCAATGAAACAAATTAAACAAGGGAACTAACGATGACTCCTAATCTCTAAATAGGTTAGGTCCTAATCCCATTCAAGGATATGTGGTTCCGGTAATTTCCTAAACCATTGTACAACTCTAGGGAAAATTTTAGCAGCATCTCCCTGTTATTCTCCAGATACACATCTCGATAACAGGTCAAGAGGGGTGTGTACCCGCAGAACACCACAGGGAGATGCTACCAAAATCTACTATGAAGTTGTACAACAGCTCAGCAACTTGCCCGAACCACACATTCTCGAACTGTCCAAAGAACGTGGACAATTAAAGACTGTTTGCTTATAAATATGCCATTTTGATCGGCATATTTATAAACATGCACCCTCAAACGAGAGAAGTAGATTCCGCGGCCTAAATTCTAACATTCATCATATGACGGCAATAATAATTCTAGAGTAACACGAGAGTACTACAAAGATAATTAAATACATGTGTCCATCTCAAATGAAGGGTGTGAAATAATCTCATAGGATATACACAATACTAGTGCAATCTAAACTTTCTTCGCAATATATCAAAATTACGTAGTGCAAAACAGATTAAAGGGTTCAAAGGAATACTCATATTTTGAAGAAAACCACAAATTCTGCAAAACAAGGGGAAATCCGCAAGCTTGGGCTTAAAATTTAACCTCTTAACACTCACTCTTGAGGATTTCTATTTTTTTCACCAAGCCATTGTTTCTAACCATAGAATATGAGCTATTTTTTCGAGTGACAATGGAGAAATCTCCTCTGGAACAACAGCAGAGAAGAGTTCAGCCCGAGTGGTATAAATAACCTAGCGATGCACATCACAATCGGTTCTTAAATAAGAAGCGATAGTGTTGTGCACGCACATTACAATTGGTTCTTACATAAAAAGTGATAGTGATGACCATGTACACATGCACATCACTATCGCTTCTTACAAAATAACCAAATTGTGATGACTGTGTGTACATCACAATCGGTTCTTATGGGAGAACCGATTGTGATGTGCATAGTGATGCATGGTGATATCATAATCGCTTCTTATATAGGAACCGATTGTGATGATCATGCACATCACTATCGCTTCTCGCATAAGAATCGATTGTGATATGACCACTTCTATATCACAATTGCTTCTAACCTGGGAACCGATAGTGACTATTGTTAACACCTCTCCTAAGCTATCAATTACAATCGTTTTTCCTAAAACTTAAGAACCGATTCAGATGAAGCGATAGCGATGTACTATTCTACAGTAGAGTAAGTTTGCTACTCAAGCAACTGTTGCTCAGACAAAGAGTTGTGCGCTGCGCCACAGCATGCATGCGTGACAAGGCTTTATATTTTTTTTGAGACAACCGGGTCACCCAGCTTTTGGTCTTACAGAGTATCTGTAACCAACCATGTTTACCAGCGAACAAGAGGTAACCAAGGTAGGACGTCAGACAGATAATTAATCGCACATCCAAGTTCTAAACATTTGGAGGATTAATTGGCATAAAATGAAACCACCTAGCGGCTAGCTATACAACTAAATTTCAACCACAAGAGGATCCAAAACAATTCGCGGTTGCCTTATCATCCTCCTCTACTCCTGAGATTATGCAAGGACCATGTCTGCATCTGCTTCATCACTCCATAAATCTTGGCCTGATCCTTCTCCCACAGAATTGCAGAAGTATTCGCCATCGATGGATATGAAAGAGAGTTTTGTTCAGAACATCACATGGATACATAGGGAAGTTTCTCAACAGCCATTCTTTTTCCTGATCTGCCAAGTAGCCCAGGAGAGAGCAGCAAACCTGAATATAACATTTCGATAGTTAGGCCACCCTAATGAGAGTCAATTACTAAGGAAAATCCTCAAAAGAAACAGGAAGGTGTCAGGATTAACCTCTCCTATTGAAAAGTTTCCTTTGTACAACGCCAAACAAATTGAACTAGGATGCAAGAGAATAATTTGATCTGAGTTTTCTGGAGCCTGTCCACAGAGAACACGATTGACATCCGCTTCCCAGTGCCTCTTTTTGAGCTGTAAAGTGGAGTAATTATTTTGTCCTTAAATTCAGTCTACTTTACAGCTCGATCTTACATTTCAAGCAATCTTATCTATCTATCACTAGCACAGAATAGTACATCACTGTCAGCTCCAAAATGCCATCATTGCCGGTTATAAGAACCGTGTTAATACTATTTGTGAAATTTATATTGTGATGATTAATTTGACAACAATTTAATATATGTGTGATTATTTATGTGACAACAATATTTGTTATGAAACAAGGTGCTGCGAAGGTTTGTTTTATTTGTGACAGGAGATGCAGCGCAGACAATAGGAAGTGCAACGCAGAGACGCGAGATGCACATTGCAGCGCAGGCGAACACAGATGGATGTACACTGTAGGTCAGGGAGAATCCGCGCAGGTGGCGCGTAGTCTGAGAGAAGCTCACGCAAAGGTCGCAGAGGTGCAAGCACAACATGCGAGGTCGCGGAGGTGCAGGTGACACGCGAAATCGCAAGTGCAGGAGGCGCAGCACGCGAAACACGCGGGTCGTACAGTGAGACGGGATGCATAGAGATCTACGCAGACAGACGACGTAGTGTGGCGGCCAATAGGTCGTGCAGGCGAACAAGTCACGCAAGAGCGGCAGGTCGGCCTTAGCATGTGTCAGCATTGTTGGCTAGATGATCTAGTTCGGTTCAGAGTTCTGGTTTATTTGCATTGTAATCAGTTAAGAGTTTAGATTGTATTTGGTTACTGTTTTCTAGGGCCGGGTGAAATCCGTGTCCGAGTCGAACGAGAGACGAGCGCACGCAAAGAAAATATAAGGCAAACGCAGCGCCTTGCGGTGGTAGAGAAGAAAACAGAGGTGACGCGCGGGGAAAAGAGTAATCGCAGCAGGAGGCAGCGGAAGAAAAGGAGAACGCGAGGACTTCGGCGCTTCTGTCCTTCGCGAAGCTACAGTAACCAGCGAAGCTATAGTACCGCGACCAAAGAAGAAGAGGAAGTGCAGGCTTCTGTGACGCGCAGAAGAAAAGAAGGAAATGCCAGGAAGCGTTGCTACAGTGGTTCGGCGACGTGATTCGGTGCTACAGTGCGAAATTTTGCTACAGTGCGAAACAGGGGAAATAGAGAGAAGAGGGAGCGCTGTCTTGATTGGTAATTTACAACTTCTCTGTGATTTTTGATATATACATGATCTGACTTGATGCGTCTACAGATGGCAATTACTAGTTGATTTATTTCTTTTTCAATCTCATTCAAACGCATACACTGATTTTATCATGGCTGTCTTCCGTGTCTTAGATCAATTTTTCTAGATTGATTATTCTAGTTTAATTAGCATTCTATTAATTTTCAGAATTAATAAAAACACAAAAAAAAGTAGTTTTAGGGGTTAGTTTGCACCAATTCACCCCCCTCTTGGTGCGCCTCGATCCTACAATTGGTATCAGAGTGGGGTTTACTTTAGATTTAATTTAACAAATAAAAAGCATGGCGCATGTTACATCTTTTTCTTTGTCTAAACCTCTTGTTTTTAGTGGTGATGATTATTCGTATTGGAAAGTTCGCATGGAGTCATTTTTAAAATCTCAAGGGTATGAATTGTGGGAAATTGTAGCTACGAAATATGTAAAACCTGAAAATATCATCACTAAGGAAGAAAAAGAGCTTTACACCTTGAATCAAAAAGCCATGAGTTATTTTTATGGTGCATTATCTAGAGATGAGTTTAATAGAATTTCTACTTTGACAACTGCTCATGAAATTTAGCATTCTTTAGAGATTATTCATGAAGGGACTAATGAAGTTAAAAATGCTAAAATTGAATTATTTAAGATGAACCCTGGGGAGACGATTAAAGATTTTGGTACTCGCTTTAATGAACTTGTTAATAAACTTTCTGCCTTAGGAAAAGTGCTCTCACAAGAAGATCAATGTAGAAAATTGCTTAGGTCTCTAGATCAAAAATTTTGGCATGTTTAAGTGACTGCAATAAATGAGTCTAAGGAATTGAGCTCTTTGAAACTAGATTCTTTAATTGGTTCATTGATGACATATGAGATGAGTATGAGTCAATTTAATAATGATTTTCTAATGATTCTTCCATTGCTTTAGCCTTTGTTGAAAAAGAAAAGACATTGATGATATGGATTTTGATGAGCTCTCACTTCGTCTAAAAAGTAAATAAAGCCTTAAGAACAAAATTTTCAAAGAATAATGAAAAAGGTTTTCGAAAAGGAAGAAGTGATCTTAGTGCAATACAATGCTTTGAGTGCGATGAATTTGGTCATTATAAAAGTGATTGTCCTAAGCTTGCTAACAAGAAGTCTAGCTCTTTTCGCAAAAGTAAATTTTCAGACAAGAAGATAAAGCATATACTTCATAGGACATTATTGAAGATGGCGGAGGAGCTTGATCTCTCAAGTGATAGTGATGAGGATGATCCATTGGCATATCTTGAAAAGGATGACGATGATATTGTTGATCTATGTCTCATGGGGAGGAACATAGACAATGTGGACGCATTAACGATGAGGACTATGATGATGAGGACATCGACAACGACAATGAGGTAACTAAGCCTGAAATTTTTAAAGCTTTTCGTGCACAAGAGAGAATTTCAAATGCATTGATGAATAAGTATAAAGTATTAAAATTGGAATATGATGTGCTTCTTTCCACCACTAGTAACAAGGATGATAAATGTGACTCTTGTGTAAAACTGAAAATGAAACTTGAAAAACCATGCAAATCTTGTGAAATTTTGAAAAATAAAATTCTTGATCTTGAGAGTCATGTGAATTTTATAGGAGTGAGAATGCTTTGCTGAAATCTAGTCCTTTAACATGTGACAATTGTCCTATCTTGCAAAAAGAGGTAGATTCCTTAAAAAATTCTTTTGGTAAAAATTGCTCAAATTTAGAGAATGATGTGAATATGTTAGCAAAAGAATTTTCTTAGAGAACCTTGCTGGAATTAGGAGAAAATTAATTGAACTTGAAAAGCGCCCTACACATTTTTATGCAATAGATGTCTGATCTTGCTAATCTAAAAACAGCATTTGAAAATGTCTTTGGAAAAATGACAAATGGTGAGAAAAACTTGAATTTAATTCTTGATACATCAAAATGTTCATTTAAGAAGGAAGGGTTAGGCTTTGATAAAATTCTATCTCACAACCAAACACGCCAAAGGTTATTCCAAAACGCATGATTTTCAAAGTGGCATTTGTATGAAAAAGATTCAAAATAAAATTGGGAAAAAGTGTTTTAATTGTGGAAAACTTGGACATATTAAGATCAATTGCTATGCTAATTTAGGTCCAAAATTTTGGAACAATTTTCATAATGTGAAGTGTTACAATTATGGTAGGAACGGTCATATTGCTAGAAATTGTTTTGCGCATCCTACACATTGTTTCGAGGCTAATAAAATTAATTGCCAGCAAAGAAAAAATGTTGATTTTGATTCTAAAACTCCTCAAAAACAGCAAGCAACTTTGGGGGTCACACCTTTATATAATGCCTATCGAACAAGAAGCCCAGTTGAGCCATTTAGTGCAAAAACAACATGGCTTCCAAAAAATTCAATAAAAAACAGCAAGGTATCAAAAGTGTGGGTACCTAAACATTTTCTTCCATTTTAGAATAAAGATAAATGACTTGAACTGGTGGCTAATTGATTTGGATTGTTCATGACACATGATCCAAGATTAAAAAATTGTTTCCATGTCTAGAAATTGTGAAGGTTGGTGATAATGTGTTTAATGTTGAGTCTAACTGACGTGATCATTTGATATTGTTTTTGATGAGTCTAGCCCTATGCTAGAATTGTTTTACAAAGTGCAGGTTTGTAGATGAAAAAAAAGGCAATTGAGCCTACACAAACAACAAATTTTGAACTTGATTCAAATGTGAATGGAGAACCATGAATTCAATAAGGTATATATGCTTTTGGCCTATGATACTCTCGTGACTCTCATTTATAAAATTATTGGTTATTCTTATGCTAATTTTATTTGTGATAAAATTGATATATGACATTTTTTTGATCATATGGAGAAAGGCACAATTAAAATGGTCTTTGTGAAAACTGAAAATCAATTAGCTGATATTTTTGCTAAACCTTTGGTATATTTTGAGTATGCAGAAGAGAATTGGTTATCATTCATTCAAATAATGCACTGTAGATGCAACAATTGAGGGGGAGCATATTCATTTGTGTTGAAATAGATACATTTATTTAGAAGTATTGTGAGTAATATCTTTTAAAAATCTATTTATTTGAAAATATCTGTTGACATTTGTTCTTGATAGTGGTATGTAGTAAGTTACTTTAGACTATCTAGTCCTCATTGGTTCATAACCAAGTTCCTTACTTATTCAATGTTGGGCATTTTTATTCTTTATCGAAAGCAAGATTGGAGACTTGCTAAAATCACATCTAATGATACAATGAGTTTTCTAGTACTCAAGATTTAGTGGGTTATGCTAAATGTAAGTTACTTCCATTACTTTCTAATACCATGGTAATAGTCGACATATGCCCAAAAAAACATATTCCTATGTCAAGTCCATGACTATAAACTCGAAAATTCGGGGTAGTCATATTCAAAAAAAAAAGAAAAAAGAGCTTCTTCAAAGTGGATGCGAAAAAAAAGAAAAAAAGTACCTCATAGTGGTACAAGTGAACAAATGTTGTGGGCATACTAGACAAATACCTGTGGTGTGAGTGACTGGGTGGAGTAAAATGATTATATATAGCCTTCTAAAATCTTGAAGAAAGGTTCTTACTTATGCTACACAAAAAAAATTATTACGCAGTCCTGACATTTGCTCATGTATGAATGAAATGCTTACTTTGATTTGTGAGTTGAAACGAGGTATGTTCTAGTGGAAGGTTTCAAGATGTTTAAATGTTTCTTTCTACTACTTACAATTAGAGTAGATGTTAAATGGGTATTCGTATTTTTTATTTAACTCGATTGCTCCTGATATATTCTGAATGCACGGATTTATTTCAATTATCTATTGCTCCAATAGCATTTTTCACTTAACCTTGATGTGTGTTTTACCAAAGGGGGAGAAATAATATGTTTAAACTGAGATTATTAAGGGAGAGAGTTATTGAATAATAATCAAGGGGAAGATTGTTGATAAAAATTATGGATTGTTTGTGTGTTGTCAAATCACTCATCAAGGGGGAGATTGTTAATACTATTTGTGAAATTTATATTGTGATGATTAATTTGACAACAATTTAATATGTGTGATTATTTATGTGACAACAATATTTGTTATGAAACAAGGTACTGCGAAGGTTTGTTTTATTTGTGACAGGAGATGCAGCACAGGCAACAGGAAGTGCAACGCAGGGACGCGAGATGCACGTTGCAGTGCAGGCAAACACAGACGGACGTACACTGCAGGTCGGGAAGAATCCCCGCAGGTGGCGCGTAGTCCGAAAGAAACTCACGCAAAGGTCGCAGAGGCGTAGGCGCAGCACGCGAGGTTGCAGAGGTGCAAGTGGCATGCGAAATCGCAAGTGCAGGAGGCGCAGTACGCGAAAGACGCGGGTTGTGTAGTGAGACGGGATGCGTAGAGGTCTACGCAGATAGACGACGATGTGTGGCAACCAGCAGGTCGTGCAGGCGAACAAGTCACGCGAGAGCGACAGAGCGGCCTTAGCGTGTGTCAGCATTGTTGGCTAGATGATCTAGTTCGGTTCAGAGTTCCGGTTTATTTGCATTGTAATTAGTTAAGAGTTCAGATTGTATTTGGTAACTGTTTTCTTGGGCCGGGTGAAGTCCATGTCCGAGTCGAACGAGAGACGAGCGCACGCAAAAAAATATAAGGCAAACGCAGCGCCTTGCGGTGGTAGAGAAGAAAACAGAGGTGACGCACGGGGAAAAGAGTAATCGCAGCAGGAGGCAGCGGAAGAAAAGGAGGACGCGATGACTTCGGCGCTTCTGTCCTTCGCGAAGCTACAGTACCGCGAGCAAAGAAGAAGAGGAAGTGCTGGCTTCTGTGACGCGCAGAAGAAAAGAAGGAAACGCTAGGAAGCGTTGCTACAGTGATTCGGCGCTACATGATTCGGTGCTACATGCGAAATAGGATTTTGCTACAGTGCAAATCAGAGGAAATAAAGAGAAGAGGGAGCGCTGTCTTGATTGGTAATTTACAACTTTTCTGTGATTTTTGATATATACATGATACGTCTACAGATGGTAATTACTAGTTGATTCATTTCTTTTTCAATCTCATTCAAACGCATGCACTGATTTTATCATGATTGTCCTCCGTGTCTTAGATCAATTTTTCTAGATTGATTATTCTAGTTTAATTAGCATTCTATTAATTTTCAGAATTAATAAAAACACAAAAAGAGTAGTTTTAGGGGTTAGTTTGCACCAATTCACCCCCTCTTGGTGCGCCTCGATCCTACAAGCCGGCAATGATACTGGATTATCACTGTTGGCTCAGAACCGTAGTGATAAGAGATATCACTACCGTTAGATTTATACTGGTACAACCGATAAATGATATTGTATTATCTCTGCCGGCTCAAGCCAAAATCAGCGATATATATATATATATATATATATATATATATATATATATATATATATATATATATATATATCGGTTCTTAGACTAATGGACGGTGACAAGCCATGCACCAAATGTTTTTATTGCATATTTTTTCGCATTATATATTTTTATACAATATTTTCTCGCAATGTATATTGTAAAGCATCGTTAAATCATAATTTGTTGTACCATATTAATATATTTGAATTACTTATTAATATAAAGCATCGTTATATCAATATGGTAGAACAATATAGTATATAAAGCATCCTTAAATCATAACTCAAATATAGTAAAGCATCACAATATTTAGTTTCTACAATAGTCTGTTTACAAATATAGTGTGACTACATCTCGTTCACTTTGGTTTTTCAATGACTTCAGTAGAATTAAAGTTACTCGTGGAACTCGCCGTTTGGATTGATGATCTCATCGTCAATGAATCCGGTGAACTACTCTTGAATTGCTAAAATTTCTGTTAGTAGTAACTTGTTGGTTCTCATTTTAGAGCGCCGTTATTGAAGAAATGAGAAAGTTAATTAATGATGATATATATTAAATGAAAGAAAAGTAGGCATCAATGTGTAATTAGATACCACGGCTTCGTTATAGTCGACACTCTCCATGACAATTGAATGTATATTTGTACATACATAGTATGCACATAAATTGTTTCCTGGGTCCTGTCTCATGCAAGGAAAGTCGGTTATTATTTGAAAATCTTTCTTGTAGGGACGATGCCGAACACTTTTCTTGCAACATCGTGCGAATGCCCTGTGAATGATTTTAAATAGTAATTAAGCTTAAATGCAATACAATGGAATATTACTAGAGCAATAACGCGAACGATCGAAGTTTACTGCTCAAAGATGTCTCAAAAGTCTTGATCTGATTAGTTGGTTTTCTCCTCGAATCCAAGACAAAAATCTTGCTAGCATCTAACTCGATGACTAGGAGGATCCAGTGAATCCTGCACATATATATCAACATAGCCCATTAGTCCCACATTGTGTTACGCAAAAATAGAAAAACGACATTAGAAGTAGGGAAATATGTACTTAAAGTTATAGGGTAAAAGTATGGAGGTTTTGTATTGCAGCTTCAAAAAAGTATTAAATAAATAGTCTTCAAGAAACTGTGGAGGCTGCTGGACAATTTTCTCATTGGCAAGCCCCAGATCGAGAAATGATAACTTGTGATTGCTATTTCTTCTACATGTCTGTATCTCCATTCTACATAAGAAAGAAGTTAGACATGCAATTAAATGGTACAAGAATATACAATAATATACATAGAGACTTACAAAGTCCACAGTCTGAGTATATTCACGTCCAGGGCATCTTACTGGTACAACATATACAAATCGTCGAAACCCACCCAGAAGATGTTATCCCCATTGTGAAAATCAGATTCTGTGGTATTTGATCGAACACTTCCATACCATTATTGACCGTTTGCATGTACTACTGATGGATGCGCCGCAGTTTGTTGTTAGGTGGTCTAAATGAGCTGGTTCAACTAGCAGTTTCCCCAGAAAAAATTTTTACCTTAGACCTTGCTCGTGAGCATGATCTTGTTGAGCAGCATCTCCTTGAGCTTCCGATCTCAACGCGTCGGCACTAGCTGCCTTCAAATACTGCTTTCTGGAGATGCGCTCATAGTCTAACATTTCGCAAGGTTCTGAAGCCCGCCCCATCTTTTTAACTTTTCCCATACTCAAGAAAAACTTCTGCGCATTAGCATCAACTTTAGTCTTCTCAGGTGATGGTACCTTTTTGAAGTGAGATGTTACACAGGCGCTTATTTCCTTTTTCATTCTTCTTTAGTCATCTCGGTTGGTAATTTCTTCTAAGGCTGTGCTGGCTCCACAGATGACCGGGATTTGCTACATGACGGTGCCGACTTCCGAGATGGTGCTGGTGTTCGATTCTTTTTAAATGCTGGTGGAGGAGTTGGATTTTTCTTGGGTGGTGCTAGTGGTGGAGTTAGACTTTTCCTGTGTGGTGGTGACAAGGGCGAGAGGTCTCTGTGTGGAGAGTGCAGCTGATCATCACCATATTTGTCATCCTCATCATCCCAGCCAAACTTAATTAAGCTCTTGCGCTACTCAAGCCATGCACGTTTTCTTCAAGTTTGTTTTTTTCATCCTCGCTAAGGATCTCTACCTCTATTTTACGGTATTTGGCGGACTACACTGTCCACTTCGACCTTGGTGAATCTGGCGGATCGGCGGCAAGCAGTAACTCGTGGAGGAGCCGCATGGCCAAGCCCTACCATCAGCCACCTTGATGGTAATGCCATGTGTGGACAAATGCAGCTTGCACGGTGTTGGTTCTATGATGTCATCCACTGGAAAATGGAGTCCATGCTCTTTGGGAATCCCTATGGACGCCCAATTGCTCTTACGGGAATCGTGATCCAAGATCCGAGGGCTATCATCGGGTGGCGGTCATGATATGAGAGCTTTCTATACTGCTTGCTTCACAACCTTATCCAGTTCCGCTCTCTGTTTCGCTAACGCTCTCGCCACAACATCTTTTATTTGACGGTCAGTTGATCTTCTCTTATTCTCTTCGGATACTTGTACAACGATGCGTCAGCTGGGAAGCCATCTTTCCACGGCACCAAACCAACTCCTCGGGTGCGACCAGGGTGCTCCTTGTTACCCAGGGCAATGGTTAGCTCATCATTCTCCCTTCGTGGCCTAGAAAAGCCTTGGGAAGACTACACGTGAGCATCTGTTATTTTGCGTGACACTTCCTAAGCTCTATCGTTTCTGAAGCTTAAGCTGCCATCATCCGAGATAGAAGCCCCCTCCCAAGCAACTAGTGCTTCGATCGTTCGCTCAACTTCGCACTTATCCCATGCTAGTACTTTCTTTACGTACCCACCTATGCCTCGTGTGTGAGGGTAAATATTCTTATCCGCATCATCCTTGTTCTTTTGACTCACTATCTAGGCTTCTTCAGAATTCTTTTATGCCACAAAGTTCTCTCAAAACTCTCTTATCTTTGGGTACATGTCAAAATTTGGCGTTTCATTCTTCTTCACATAGTTTTTATTCAGTGATGTCTTCCAATTCTTCCATGTTGTGCACATAACACGCATAGCTCATGTTTCTTTGTGCCAACTCGGTCCCTTGAGGGAACTGGAACACTTCTTTTAGCTTGTCCCACAGCATGTCCTTTAGGTCATTGGAAATCACCCACTAGTCACCTCGGCAGCCGGTCCATGATCTATAGCTTTGGGCACATAAACCCTAGCAAGAACCCCGCATGCTATCCTATGCGTGTAACACCCCAGCACCTCATGCCCCGAATGTTACATTCTGCAGCACCAACAACTACAAAACACTAGGGTAAATTTTAGCAAAACAAGCGAACCACTAAGAGGTTGCCGAACTTATTAAAAATTTCGACAAGACTCTCCCTAAAACTAGGACATCCACCCAGCAGGCAAAAGAGTACAATTAATAAAGACAACATAGAAATAGTCTTTCACCATCAGCTAAACACATTCAACAAGCCATGGTATCAGCCATCCATCATGACCACTAGTAGAGACACCACCAATTACTTACAAACTGACTAATCAAAATCAAGTTCTCCACCACTAACACCATAACCAAAAGTAAAGATGTTGCACTAATCTAACTACATGAAGTTAGCGTGTGCGAGGTGTGCAAGCCCGACACTCAAAATGTCGCCTTGGAGGTACCTAAAATAAAACATCAAATACAAGTGTGAGTTCATCACTCAACAAAGTGTAATGCGACAAGAAATTAAGGTGTGAACATGTAACAAACATACATATAAATTTCATGACTTTAAGCATACGAGGAATTTATCTCACAAATCCTCATTCAATACATCTTATGGGTCTTTACTCACAACCACAATTATGCAATGTATCATGCATGCTCATGAATGTAACCTTCTTTAGCTCATATCGGTATTGCCGAGTGCACACTCGTGGAGGGGCCTACTCTTACTGTCTCGCTCCCATTCACCTCGATGAATGGGACTATGAGGTAGGATTTTTATGCTCACTATGGGTGAGCATCGAGACCCGCATCAACATGGGACGCCTCGTCCATTATGAATGCATGAATGTAAATGGGCACACATAGATCACAAACTACATTCATTTCTAATATCATTGCAAGCCATAAACCGAATGCATAACATAGCTAACTCTCACATCCATGAATCGCCATTCACAATAGTCTAGTCAAATTCATAAGTAAGACATCATATAATTTCTTTCATGTGGGTAGGACCTAACCAACATTCAATCCATACACTACCAAAACATTTACAACATACTACACTTGCCTTCAACCGTGAGGAGGATGGCGAGAAGTTGAAGCCTCTCCCGATGCTACTCCCCCTGGAAATACATTTGCATACTCATTTTTTCAATTCTAGATAGTTCACAACAACAATACACACAACACTGCTACAATTTAGCGCACAACAATCCCAAAACACCGACGGTTGGAAATTCGGATAGCACACGCTCTAAAGAGCTTAACTCCCAATTGGTTTAACCAAAAATTGGGTTCTTTACCTCTAATTAACCATAAGAGGCTAACCTACAACTAACTCAAAGCCATTGATGCGGGAGATGCCTTGAAGGCCTCCAAATCACACACTAAATCTCAACCGCAAGAACTAAGCTCGCTATAATTTCCCAATTTCGGGACATTGACTTCCAAATTGCGTAACTTTTGATTGGCTCAATGGATTTTCATGTTCTTGCACTCAAAACGACCGCAAGGGAATAAGCTACACGAATAACATAGCCATTCACTTGGCCAACGCACCAATTGTTCTCAGATCGATGATGAACAGAGGGTACCGACCACTCGGCTCACTCTGGATAGCCCTCACAGGAAAAGCCATAATTTCCAAACGGCTGGGCCAAATCATGACTTCTTGATCTCTAAATAAACTTAAGAACACAAGCTTCACTTTTCTCTACAGCCATTCAGTCAAGAGGGGTCCTGAACTTGCCCAACTCGAAACCGCAAACGCAACCTTTGCACAGCCCAACACCGACTAGGCATTTCCTCAAAACTAAAGCATTGCTCCCTTCAAAACCCAAATCTAGGAACCCTAGGCTGACCTCAACCAGGAAAAAGAACCCCCAATCCCAACCCTAAACTCCTCACCTCACTTACCATCAAGGAGGAGGAGGGTGGAGAGGCCGGCTTTGGGCAGCAGGGGCGGCAGGGGTCGGCAGGGAGGCTAGGGAGGAGGCGCCGGCAGGGGGGCTGGAGACGATGCCGACAGGAGAGGCTGGGGGCAACACCGGTAGGGAGTGGAGGGGCGCGGGGAGGAGCCGACCGGGAGGAGCTCAACCAAGGGCAGGGATGGCAGGGAGGTGTGACGGCAGAGGGGCTGGAGGCAGCCGACAGGGGAAGGGAGAGGAGGCGCTCGACCCTTGGGAGCAGGCGGCCAGGAGCCTGGATGGCGAGCTCGGCCAGAGAAGAAATGGGGGAGTTGGCAGGGGCTGGGTTGGGGGAAAAATCAGCCAAGGAAGAAATGGCAGCCACACCAAAAGGAAGGAGAGATGAGGTTTGGTGAAAAAGTAAGTGGTGAGGAAAATTCCTAAAAAACCCCTCCCACACCTAAATCCTTTAACCCTAACCCTCCTAGATGGGCCAACCACCACTGAGATTACCTGCCAGATGGGCCCCAGGTCACCCGGCAGAAAGCCCAAAATTTAAAGCAAGGTTTCGCAATATTACACTCCCCCTTAAAAGAATTCGACCCCGATTGCCCGGACACTAATGAACAAAACGAATAAACCGCAGGAGTTAACTTACAACACATACCTGATCGGAACAACTCCGAATACTTCTCATGCATGTGGGATTCCAGTTCCCAAGTCGCTTCCCGCTGGGATTGATGGGACCACAAAACCTTGACAAACTTCAGCGTTCTATTCTTCAAGACCCGCTCTGATTCTTCCAAAATCCGCACTGGTCGAGACTCGAAGGTGAGATCTTGATCAATCACCAAAAGCTCAAGCGGGACAACTAAATTCAGATCATGTAGAAACTTCCTCAGCATAGACACATGGAAAACATTGTGTACTCCTTGCATCAATTCGGGAAGGTCCAACCGATAGGCCACCTTCCCTACTCGGGCGATAATAGAGAATGGCCCAACGTACCTCGGGCTAAGTTTCCCTTTTGGTCCAAACCAATCCACACCTTTAGTGGGAGACACCCTCAACAACACGTTGTCCCCCACCTCAAATTCCACATCTCGCCTCCTCACAAGCTGCAAGAAGGTTCTACCTCACCTCTGCCACTCGTTCAACAGTTTGTTGAACCCAATCTGGCCAAGGATCGCCTTTCCCCACGGCATCCCAAAGATAGGGGGAACGGCACTTCGCCCATAAAGCACTTCATAAGGGGCAGCTTGAATACTTGCATGATAGCTATTATTATAAGCAAATTCCGCAAGAGCTAAATGATCTTCCCAACTACCCTTCCATGCCAGGACACAAGACCTAAGCATATCCTCCAAAGTCTGAATGGTACGCTCAGATTGTCCATCTGTTTGCGGGTGGAACGTGGTGCTAAGACGAAGTTGTGTGCCCAAAGCACTCTGCAACCTCTCCTAGAATTTGGAGATAAACTTTGCATCACGATCAGAAACGATTGTCTTGGATACACCATGAAGTCTCACTATTTCCCGCACATAAATAGGAGCCAATTCGCTCGCTGAGTTTGTTGTGCAAATAGGAATGAAGTGAGCAGACTTGCTGAAATGATCCATAATAACCCAAATAGCATCCTTCCCTCATCGGGTACGAGGTAGGCCAACTACAAAGTCCATGGATATATCATCCCATGGCCAAACAGGGACTTCCAAAGGCTGAAGCAACCCAGCGGGACGCTTATGTTCCGCCTTCACCTTCTAACAAATTCCACAAGATGCTACGTACTGATCAATGTCAATCCTCATCCTCTTCCACCAAAAGTACTTTTTCAAATCCTGATACATTTTAGTCTCCCTAGGGTGAACTGTATACGGGGTGCGATGAGCTTCTTTCAGGATGTTATCCTTGACTTGAGACTTTTGAGGCACACAAAGGCGGCCTTTAAACCTTAGAGCGCCAACCTTGTCCAGGCCGAAATCCCCATTTTGCCCTCTCAAGAAGCGCTTTCTCTGTTGGAGCAAGCGGTCATGCATCTTGTGCCTCACGACACGCCGAATTGCGGACTCCAAAATTACTTGAGTTTCACTTGCATGGCGCCAGAAAACAATATGATACTCCCATACTCTCAAAATCAGCTATGAGACGATCGAGAGTAGGGGCAATGCCTTATGCTAAGAGCATCCGCCACAACATTAGCTTTCCGGATGATACTGAATTGTAAGATCATAATCTTTTATCAACTCCAACCACCTTCTCTGTCTCAAATTCAAATCTTTCTGAGTGAAAATGTACTTGAGACTCTTGTGGTTAGTGAAGATGTCACAAGATTCGCCATACAAGTAGTGCCTCCAGATCTTCAAGGAAAAAACCACGGCGGCTAGCTCGAGATCATGGGTTGGGTAATTCTGCTCATGCATTTTCAGCTGCCTTGTTGCATAAGCAATAACCTTGCCCCCTTGCATAAGCACACAGCCAAGGCCCACAAGAGAAGCATCGGAAAAAATGGTGAAGTGCTATCCTGGCTCAGGAAGAGTGAGAACAGGAGCAGTCACCAGTTTTTCCTTTAAGGTGCAGAAACTGCGTTCACAGTCGGCAGTCCATTGTAATTTCACCCCCTGTCGAGTCAACTGAGAGAGTGGCTTAGCGATGAGGGAGAAGTCTTGAACAAAGCGACGGTAGTAACCAGCCAACCCAAGGAAACTGCGCACTTCTTTGACATTAGAAGGTCTCTCCCAGTCCACAATTGTAGAGATCTTACTAGGATCAACAGAAATGCCTTCCTGGTTGATGATATGACCAAGGAATCCCACTTCTGAATCCAAAACTCACACTTTTTTAACCTGGCATAGAATTGATTCTCCCTCAACGTACGAAGCACAAGCCTCAAATGATGAGTATGCTCCTCTTCTGACTTGGAGTATATTAGAATATCATCGATGAACACTACCACGAAATCATCAAGATACTCATGTAGCAAATTGTTCATTGTCTCTATAAAAACAGCAGAGGCATTGGTTAATCCAAAGGACATAACCTTAAATTCATAATGCCCATACCTAGTGGAGAAAGTTGTTTTCTCAATATCTTGTTCCCTCACACGAATTTGATTGTAACCCGATTGAAGATCAATCTTAGAGAACAAATCTTCAATGCGAGGTAGAGGATATTTGTTCTTGATGGTCACCAAATTAAGAGCACGATAATCTATGCACATGCGCCAACTCCCATCCTTCTTGGCAAGAAAAAGGACAGGTGCTCTCCAAGGTGACACACCACGCTGGTTCAACCCCTTTGGACAATAGATCATCCAGCTGCTTCTTCAACTCCTCTTGGAAGGGTTGATCCAAGCGGTAAGGGGTCAAGGAGATAGGTCGTGTGCCAGGAACAAGATCAATCTGGAACTCCACATCCCTTTTTGGTGGCAAATCAGGCAGCTCATATGGGAATACATCAGCAAATTCATTCACCACAGGAATCTCTTCAATGGTTACCGAAGCAGTTGGTTTTTCTGACATGGCCAAGAGTACCCCTGACTTCAACATATGACGGCCAGGAAATAAACTAGCCAGCACAAAAAGGGAGCTGGATGGTACCCCACCCTGGAAGACTAACTCAACCCCTGAAGGTGCCTACAAAGTAACTGTCTTCCAAGAGCAAAGAATTTTAGCGCAGATCGATGCAGCCAATCCATACCCAGGATGACATTGAACAGGGCCAATTGGATAACCATCAGATTAGCAGGGAGATCCTCATCATCAATGGTAATAGTGCAACCCGGGCATACCATCGAACTTGAAATAAGACCACCAGGAGAAGTAACCACCACAGACTTAGCAATACACTGCATCCCCAACTTAGCCCTTCTAGCAAACTCGATCAACACAAAACAATAGGATGCTCCTGAATCAAAGAGAACAAAAGCATCAGCTGAATTCACAAGTAGAGTACCTGTCACCATATCTGGACGTCCGGCTGACTCAGCGATCGGCAGGGCATAAACTCCTAATGGCGCCGGAGCGGCGGAAGCCCCGACACCCTATAGGGGTGGCACCGGAACTGGAGGTGGTGCAGCAAATTGAGGGGGAGCCGACGGCTGGGGATGCAAGAAAGCTGCAGGTGGCGCCCACGCGGAAGGCTACGGAAGGATCGGACTGGAGCTGCAGCCAACATCTAGACTGATCCCTTGGACGAGGCACTCTAAATCGGGGTGGGTGGCATCGGCTCCCACTTGATGATGCTGTTGGGATTCGACCGGCACACTCATCCCATATGGCCGGAACGGCCATAATGATGGCACTCCCCCGTCCAAGCACACTCCGCAACGCGATGCCCACCACCACACTTGAAGCAAATCATACCTTGCCCCAGAACAGGGCGAGAAGCCAACCACTGGAATGACGATGAAGATGACCGAGGGTACTTTGCCTTGGCTCCTGAGGAGGAACCTTGTCCCCCCCTGAATTTCTTGGAAGGGGGTCGCTGGAAGGACCCACCTCCCCCACCAAAGCCTCTCTGCTGCCCACCACCAGGAGCTACAGAAACTCCAGTACCACCAGAGGAGAACTTCTCTTTGGAAAGCTCCAATTCAAGCTCCATGCCCTTAGCTTGATCCACCACAGATGCGAAGTCACGGGGAATTGTGGCTCCCATGACCAGCCTGAACTCCTGGTTGAGGCCCCTACGGAATCTTCGAGCCTTCTCTCGATCATTCGTTGCCACTGCTGGTATGAAATGAATGATATTGTTGAACTCCACCACCGACTTCTTGCGTTGGGAGAGGGTGGATAAAGAGTGCTCCATCCTCTCAAGGAAGGACTCCGGGTAGTACTTGCCCCGAAAGTGGTGGACAAAATCCTCCCACGTAATCGGTTCGAGAGCGGGGGCCCTCACTGCAATAACACCCTCGCACCAGATATCCGCTTGGCCCTTCAACTGGAAGGCCACAAAGCGAGCCTTCTGGACTGAGGTCATCTCTAGGACCTCAAACTGCCTGTCCAAGTACTGGAGCCAATCTGCGGATTGGACCGGCGTGCTCGTCCCATCAAAAGTATCCAGACGGAGGGGCATCCACTCCTGGAGGCTCATCCTATCCTCTGGAGCTATAGGGGCATCATGGGGCTGCTGCAGTGGAGGCACCTTGAGAGGAGCCTCAACGTGTTGACGTAACTCCTGCACCTCCCTTTGCAACGCCTGCAATAGGGCCATAGTGGTGGCCTCAACCCCTGGTTGCGCTGCAGGGACACCCACCTGAGCAGGCGCAGGAGCATTGAGCGAACCGTTTCCCTCGGCGACCGACTCAGTGACACCCTGAGATGGGTGACCCCCACCTCAACCATGGCCTCCTCGGCCACGGCGACCCCGGCCTCTACCCCTTGGCATAGCTACAACAACCACAATCTATCATCAGCATTAAACTCAATACAACAACATACTAGCATTCATGCCCCGAATGTTACATTCTGCAGCACCAACAGCTACAAAACACTAGGGTGAATTTTAGCAAAACAAGCGAACCGCTAGGAGGTTGCCGAACTTATTAAAAATTTCAGCAGCACCTCCCCTAAAACTAGGACATCCACTCAGCAGGCAAAAGAGTACAATTAATAAAGACAACATAGAAACAGTCTTTCACCATCAGCTAAACACATTCAACAAGCCATGGTATCAGCCATCCATCATGACCACTAGTAGAGACACCACCAATTACTTACAAACTGACTAATCAAAATCAAGTTCTCCATCACTAACACCATAACCAAAAGTAAAGATGTTGCACTAATCTAACTACATGAAGTTAGCGTGTGCGAGGTGTGCTAGCCCGACTCCCAAAATGTTGCCTTGGAGGTACCTAAAATAAAACATCAAATACAAGTGTGAGTTCATCACTCAGCAAAGTGTAATGTGACAAGAAATTAAGGTGTGAACATGTAACAAACATACATATAAATTTCATGACTTTAAGCATATGAGGAATTTATCTCACAAATCCTCATTCAAGACATCTCATGGGTCTTTACTCACAACCACAATTATGCAATGTATCATGCATGCTCATGAATGCAACCCTCTTTAGCTCATATCAGATTAGCGGGTGCACACCTGTCGGTGTGCACCCTCTCATTCCCATCCATCCCGTAGAGGGGCCTACTCTTACTGTCTCGCTCCCATTCACCTCGATGAATGGGACTATGAGGCAGACTTTGTGCTCGCCACGGTGAGCACCGAGGTTCAGATCAACATGGGACGCCGTCCATTATGAATGCATGAATGTAAATGGGCACACATAGATCACAAACTACATTCATTTCTAATATCATTGCAAGCCATAAACCGAATGCATAACATAGCTAACTCTCACATCCATGAATCGCCACTCACAATAGTCTAATAAAATTCATAAGTAAGACATCATATAATTTCTTTCATGTGGGTAGGACCTAACCAACATTCAATCCATACACTACCAAAACATTTACATCATACTACACTTGCCTTCAACCGCGAGGAGGAGGATGGCGAGAAGTTGAAGCCTCTCCCGATGCTACTCCTCCAGGAAATACATTTGCATACTCAATTTTCCAATTCTAGATAGTTCACAACAACAATACACACAACACTGCTACAATTTAGCACACAACAATCCCAAAACCCCGACGGTTGGAAATCCGGACAGCACGCGCTCTAAAGAGCTTAACTCCCAATTGGTTTAACCAAAAATTGGGTTCTTTACCTCTAATTAACCATAAGAGGAACTCACAGCCATTCATGTAGGAGATGCCTTGAAGGCCTCCAAATCACACACTAAAACTCAACCGCAAAAACTAAGCTCGCTATAATTTCCCAATTTCGGGACATTGACTTCCAAATAGTGTAACTTTTGATTGGCTCAATGGATTTTCATGTTCTTGCACTCAAAACGACTGCAAGGGAATAAACTACATGAAACATAGCCACCACTTGTTCAAAGCACCTGTTGTTCCCAGATCAATGATGAACAGAGGGTACCGACCACTCGGCTCACTCTGGACAGCCCTCGCGGAAAGCCATAATTTCCAAACGGCTAGGCCAAATCGTGACTTCTTGAGCTCTAAATAAACTTAAGAACACAAGCTTCACTTTTCTCTATAGCCATTCGGTCAAGAGGGATCCTGAACTTGCCCAACTCGCAATCGCAAACGCAGCCTTTGCACAGCCCAACACCGACTAGGCATTCCCTCCAAACTAAAACATTGCTCCTTTCAAAACCCATGTCTAGGAACCCTAGGCTAACCCCAACCAGGAAAAAGAACCCCAATCCCAACCCTAAAGTCCTCACCACACTTACCATCAAGGAGGAGGAGGAGGGTGGAGAGGCCGGCCTTGTGCAGCAGGGGCGGCAAGGGTCAGCAGGGAGGCTGGCGAGGAGACCATTACCGGGGGGGGGACGACTGCTGCAGAGAGGCTAGGGGTGATGCTGGCAGGGAGTAGAGGGGCGCGAGGAGGAGCCGACCGGGATGTAACATCCCAAAATTTCAGCTTCTCAATTAATAAATATTATTTTATTGCTAATTATGCATTTTGTGAATTTTCTGGATTTATTTGGATTTTTCGAGAATTATTTGAATTATTTGGATTAAAGAAAATTATTTTATGTTAAAGAATAATTAGAAATATATAAATTTAAAATAAAGTTTTTGTGAAATTATTTATTTAAGCCAAGAATGTCTCGAGTATTTTTGAGAATTTTCTGGGAATTTTTAGAGTATTTGTACTACCCTAAATAAATTAGTTTATTTTCTCGAATTAAATTAATTAGAAAACCCCGGAAAATATTCATGAACAGTATTGGGCTCGGCCCGGAACTGTACGCCGTGCGGCCCATTACTGTGCAGCTAACCGGTCGATTTTCGATTTACGTGCGCCGTTGGATCTGCATCCAAGGGACTTCGTCAACCCGAATTAATTCCGAAAACCTTACCGCGTGCATGAAGCGAAGCCCTCCGATCCGATACGTGTCGGCCATCCGGTCGTCGTCCTCATCCCGTCCCCGAGCCGGACTCTGTTCCTTCGCCGTGGTCGCCACGGACACCTCGTCGGGCCTTACCTTATTCAGCCACCGCGCGTCCTATAAAGGAGAGCACCGTGAGCGCAATTCCCTACGCAGCCAAAGCCCTGGGTGCTTGTTAAGATTTTCGCCGCTGTTACGCCGCAATCGAAGAACTCGTCGACGCACAGCCGAGAAGAAGACGCTGTCGATCCGCCGCCGTTCTGACGTCTCCAAGCCCCAAACCGAACTCGTTAGCTTCGCCGTGATCCGAGGCACCCCGTGCGCGCCACCGTTCCACCGGAGCGGAGGATCGCCGTAGGAACCGTCGCCGCCAAGGAAGGAGACCACGCCGCCGTTGAACCAGAGCCCATACGCCAGAATCGTTCGCGTCACCGAGTCGGCGAGAACGAGGTGAGTCTGGAGGGGAGCTTTCCGATCATCGCCGGCGACCCTAGGGCCGTGCGCGCCGCCGGCCGAGGTGGCTTGATAAATTGTCGACGCGTGGCGCCACGTGGTTTGGAACGCTGAGGTGGCGATGAGTTGGCAGCACGCGAGCACATGTGTCAGCTGACGCCGAAAAATCCAGATTTTCCATATAAGAATAATTCACTAAATTCGGAATTTCTAATTTTAGGGTATTTTCAGGATTTTCAAACTTCAAAACCTTATTACTTTTGCATACGAACTCCGATTTGGGCAATTCCAGTTTTCAAAAATCTATAAAATCGAGATCTATCCAATGGTGATTTTTATTTTAATTTTTGAATTTGTTTGCTCTTGGTTTTGGTGTTTATTTGCTATTTCTTCTCGATTCGCGTGAGACGCTGAGTTGTGCGGCGTCTAAGGATTTCGCAGCTCAAGAATTGTTTCAGACCAGTGACCGTGGAGCTTAACGAAGGCAAGTTGTGCTTTGATCATGTTGCACCCATAAACTAGATTGCATGCTATTTTGATTTACCTTATCACATGTTATTTTATGTGTATAAATGATTTCAACATAAATTTGGGACTACCTATCGTACCCTTTGAATTATACCCTACCTTGCTAGTTGTATGCCATGATCCACTTGTCACCCTAGGTTGGTTAATTATAGTTGGTTAAAAAGAAAATCAACATGGGTGGTTAGATTGAATTAGAGATGCTTAGCCATGCCACGTCATCTCACATGCTCATGGAATATTGTTTATTAATCTTGACTAATGGAATATGGAACTATGATGATAATTTGTGGGCCATGTGTGGTCGCACAAAGAGATTGAGTTGTTGTGACAGCGGAGTCACGCAACGATGTTGATTTGTGAAGAGCACGTGGTGTTTGGTAATCAACTAGGGTGGGAAAAATGATTTAGACTGGGGCAAGTGGCAAGATTGTTTCTGGTGGGCCAAGAGTGGCAACTGGGCGGTCGTATTTGGTTTTTATTGGTTTTGGATATTTGAGATTATCTCTGGTTAGTCTTGCCTCGGTCAGTTAAGGACTTAACCTTGCAAGCCTTTGACCTGAGTCAATCATGCGACCACATCGTCTCATATGGGGCAGCCTTAGTGACTAATTTGCAAATGCTTAACTTAAGTGCTATCATGGTGGTGTGAGTCCTGGGTACGGGGAAACTTCGCATGGCGCAAGAGGGGGCCTGTTGTGGCGGTGTAGCCCTTGATGTTGAAACCTTAGCGGGTAGCACGGGTTAAGAGGATGCATTGTAAAGGCTTTGTTATAATCATTCACCTGTAAGGTGCATGGTTGTATCATGTGGGTAAAGTGCATAACCTCTGCAGAGTGTACAATCTATTCAGATAGCCGTGCTCACGGTATTGAGCAAAGCTCAGGGATTACAGTCCAGGGTTAGCTAAAATGAACCACGGGATGGGATGGCAGGATGCCATATGGTTAATGGAACTTGACTTAGGTTGGAAACTTGGTTTACTTGTGAATCACTGAATCTACTTACTTGTTATTATTTGTTTTCTTGTCTCTTCAATCTACATATTGCTTATGTTTGAAAATCTTTGCCATCGCTTATGAGCCACTTAGCCTTTCCTTTGGAATAAGCCTTGCATATAGCTATAGTAGGATTGCATTCTGTGCACAACTTGTTGAGTTTGTTGTATACTCACCCTTGCCTACAAACACAAACAACAGTGGAGGAGTCATCGCCGGTATTGGAGGAGGATTTCCAGGTGGATACGAGTCACTAGGCCAAGCCTTGTCAATCGCCTGTGGTGTACTGATGAGTCACTACATCTTCTACGATTTTCCGCTGCATTTGTCTTATTTTATCTTAGTCTTGCCCTATGAGGCCGAATAAATGTAAGTGATCATAAGATCATACACTAGTTATATTAAATAAATGAAGACTTATTGTTATTATCGTTGTGTATGATGTGATGCTTACCGATGTTAAGCCGTGTGCACTAGCGTTGATCCTAGGAATAGTGCGGCATACACGGTGGATCCGAATTGGTAAATTCGGGTCACTACAGAGGTGGTATCAGAGCATACTGACTGTAGGTTTTGGCCCTAGTTAGCATGGTGGTATCTTAGGGAGTCCAAAGCTATTTTCTAAAAGAAAAACCTAAATGTAATTAAAGACAACACTCTTGACTCTTCTTATTCTCTACTCCTTACCTTTGCTGAAATCATGTTTCCTGATCGAGAGTGGTGGACTTATCTATTTTCCTTTTTAATAGATGAGGACGAACCAGACGTACGGAGAGCGTGAGGGTGGTTATGCCGCGGAACTATGGAGAGTGCTCCAAGTATTGGGAGGCTTCACCAGGGCCGGCCAAGGCGTCGCTGACGCCGAAGGGGACCGAATCCGGCAAGGAAGTCGGCCGGTGCTCGAAGCTGAGAGACGCGGGACCGTAGAGAAGTTGGCGCCTGGAGGAGAGCCAATGGCGCGACGGCGCTCGGGCTTGGTGACCGAGGAAGAAGAAGTGGCGGCCAGGCAGAGGGGATGAGAGCGAGAGACAGAAGGAAGAAGGGGAGTGCAGCGCTAGGTGGGGAAAAGAGAGAGAGATAGAGAGGAGGCATGGGTTAGGTTAAGGAGGTGGGTTTCGGCCGGGTTAGTGGGCCAGTTGGGCCAAGTAAATGGCGTGGCCAAAATAAAAATAAATAAATAAATATACATATATATATAATGAATAGATAAATAAATAATAAATACATGAGTAAACAAGTGAAAAAAAATAAAATACATATATATGACTCTTGACCTCGGCCAAAATAAAGAAAATGAATTGAGAAAACAATAGGAGATAAATATTTTATATTCTTGCCTCTAAATTAATATAGAAAACACTTAGAGATAAAACGTCAGATGCACATGACTTACCTTAGGAAAAATTCGTTCTTGACATTATCAATCCAAATAATTTATCGTAAATAAATAAGAAAATATAATTACATACTATTTTTGCCGCCTTCATCATACATGAGTTTTGCTTGACAGATAGACTTTTGCCGACAGATAGACTTTTGCCGACAGATATCTTGACGAAAAATTTATCATTGCCAAGCAGATAGTTTGTCCTACATATCAAAATAATTTCCAATGCACCATCTCGACCCTAAAAGTATTATTGCCGACGCGGTTAGTCCGTCACCAAGTTTTAGCGACGAGATAGTTGGTCGGTAATTATGTATTATTAACGACTGATGTCTGCCGCGACTACAGCCATGAGCTGGACGACACCGTGTTTCGACTCCACCCTACACGACGAGCTACCTGGCGCCGACGTGTTGCTCGAGAGGAGGATGCTACCACAGTGCATCTTGCACATTTGGCCGCAGCACAGGAGGACCACGCCAAGGATACAGCTGAAGAACTCAAGATGGTATATGAAGCTCTCCGAGTCACCGAGAAGGAATTGCATGACACCCAAGTTGCTTCCACCGCAAGGATTATGGAGCTTGAGGAGGCACTGCAGAGCAGAAGTACATTGATGATGAGGACACTGTAAACGGTTCGCGCTAACGCCAAATTTCACCCACCAAAGATACTCACCGGGAAATTTCCATGGAGGATGGCTCGAGGAGTGGGAGTCTTAGGTTGAAACTCGAATGATGAGTCGCGTCCATAGGACAGCATTACCAATTGTAATAGACGTTAAGGTTGAGTGTTTAGTTTGGATCTTATTGTTTGTTTGTGTGTAAAGATATCGTTGCAAAGCTTTTAGGCTTATGTAAGCAACCATACCAAGTTAATTAATAAAATAATAAAGTGTTTTAATTTTGAGTTAAACCTATCTTTCTGTGTTAGGATTCTTACTTCTTACCTATGCTATTCCCTCTTCCCTAACCCTTTGAGGTAATCAAGTGTATGGTTCAGATTAGTGATAGCAACAGAGCGATGGAAGTAGAAATCAACTCGGTGGAAACACTAAGGATGGGTCGGTTTTTCAACCATTAATATTGATAGATAAGCGAGTTTCAAAAAGTTTACGGCGCTAAAATTTAGTTGATGATGAAACCAATACGAATATGACCAATCAAGCTAATGAAATGTTTCATCTTTAAAAGCCGAGGATTGGCCCAGATTATTAAGAGGAACACTACCCCCACAGTTTGTTTTAGAACTAAACATTGTTCTATGAAGAACTGTCAACCAAACAATTTAGAAGATCATGCGTGCATTAGTTGTGAAAAAGAGAGAGAGAGAGAGCAGCATTGAGTGCTACAACTGTCGCAGAAAAGGCCATTATGTTAATCAGATAGAACAAATAATTCCTATAGCCACGAGTATACCGAAAATTACATTTGTCCGATACATAACACCAAAAAAATTAAGCGGCGAAATTGCGAGAGAAATTTGCCGAGAGAACCAATTAAAGAAAAGACGTCTAGGTAAAAATACTCTTTCGATCATAGAATGCTAAAGAAAGAAAGTTCACCCTAGACTATGCTATATTTGTCACAAACCTGAGCACTTTGCCAATAAGTGCCCTTGAAGGAAAGCAAGCACGTCAGTTTAAGTCAATCCCAGCTCCATCCCTAACGAAGCCCTAGCGTCAATATTAAAACAAGAAAGTTAGGAGCCATGAGTTCACTTAGTAAAATATCGTAACCCTATTTGCAAATTAAAGAGATTAATTCCAGGTAAAGATTTCTTTGTCAAGAGGAATAAAGTAGAAAGGGTTGATGCATTGGTATACAGGAATATTGGAATAATGATTAGATGTGTCATCAAGAATATTCTGGTTCACCTGAAAACAATACATGTGCGAGGGTGGTCGGCTTAGTAGTACCCAGCCAGAGCTTGTTAACCAGAGGATTTGCCATTGTCAGAAAGTGCTTAGTTATACCAGATTTATTCCGGGATGTTGAGAATTCAGTATTTATTCAGAAAATAGAGTCCCAAGCAAATCATATCATGTTGGATATCCAAACTTTTGAGGATTAGACCTAAGGCTATTTAGGTGAAGGGTATGTCGATTTAAAACCCTAGATATGAAAAACAAGGAGTTTTCAAGTGATGATAGTTAAGATAGCCACCGATGGATAATAGTGTGGGTATGCCGCTTAGAAGACGCACAATTGTCAAAAATACATTGATATATTTTCTAAGAATTCACCTAGTATGCCGCCATATCGAAAGATCAAAGTTCATAAGCAAATTAGTGCTTGGTTAGCATCAATAGTAAAAATTTCATGTCAAATGTCTACTAAGGAATTAATGGGAAATAGAAAGGCATATCGAAGAGTTACTAGGAAACGTCTTTAAAAAATATAATAAAAATAAAAAATAAAATAAAATAAATGGAAGCAGGAAGAGTGCACGAATCGTGTTTCTAAATAAAGAAAAGATCGAAAACAAGTACCCGATGTCGGGATCGATAACGTGTTGGGGACGATTGAGAAGAAAGTTGGAAATTTCCCTAAGATAAAACCTTGCCTCGGATATCGTCAATTAGGGAGTCATGTGAAGAATGTTTCTAGGATTGCGTTCTTACGCTATATGGACAATATAAGTTTTGGCCATATCTCCTGGATTGACTAATGTTCCGCATACTTCATGAACATGAGGAGTAAGGTGTTTATGGATTATTGGGATAAATTCATAACGACCATATAGATAACAACCTAGCATACTCTAAGATAAGAGAAAACATGTAGAACCTAGAAATAAGTTCTCATGAGAGTGGAGGTGCGCGCTAGAGTTCAATAAGTGTGAATTTCTCGGAAGAAAAGATGGAATCTCGTTAGCCACGCAAGGAGCGCTAAAGGAGTCGATGTTGAATCAAGCAAGAGGAAGTTGTGTTACATTGGAATCAACCAAAGTTAGTTACTTAGATTGAAGGTTCTAGGAAGGGCAAGACATTATCTTTGGTTCATAGTAAGGTTTTCGACAATAGTTAAACCTCTTATCATTGTGGAAGTAGTTTTGGCGAAGAAACAATTAATATCAACGTCGTGTTAGTGTTACTAAGCGTGTAGAGTAGTTTAGACATATGTAAGTGATACTTGTAGATATGATTTGAGATACTGAATTGGCATGAAAGGGGTCAAGGTTGTTGCCTATGCAATGAGGTAATTAAGAGGAGAATCACCCTCATTATAACTTGGAGTTAGTTGTCATAGTACGCATTGAAATTATGGTGTCACTAACTCAACGAGGATAGATGTGAATCATAAGAGTCTAAATTGTCTGACCACTAATTAAACCTTAATCTGAGAACAAAGAAAATGGTTGGAAATAATCAAGGGCTTTAGAGTCGAATCCATAGGTATTATAAGACCAATATGTTAGATGACGTTTGAGCTACGAGGCATTGTGCAAGTAAGTTGATAATGAGCAGTTAATCGTGGTTATGCAAATGATTCAGGAGGCCGAAATCGAAATCGTTTGACAAAGTTTCATACCTGCCTTGGAAAATAAAACCAACATTAGAAGATAAGATCACAGAAGGTTCGAAGGAAGAAGAATACAAAATCAAGTAAAAAAAAGCTTAGCCAAGAAGTAGAATTTTGAGTGATTAGGATACCACAGGATTTAAGGTCAAATCATTGTGCCGGATAGGAATATCCTAAGCAGATAGTTGAGGAAACCCATGATTTTAAGTTCTTGATTTATTCAGAAAGTGCCAAGATGTATTAATACCCAAAGAAAGCATGGGTGGTCTAAAATGAAGAGCGGAATTGTTGGATATTATATTCGATGTGACACGTGTCCAAGAATAAAAGCAATGCATCGGGGACCTAAAGGATCGTTGCAATCAGTATAGAATTCCTGAGTGGAAATGGGAGGCAAATCATTAAATAGATCCCTAGTGTGAATTGGCCATAAAAGATATGAATTCGAAGAAATTGTTATTTTATAACACTAAGGACTACGTATTCAAAAGATTGTTTGACAAATCTGTATAGACTAGGGATTGAGTGACTGCATAAAATACCCAAAAAATATTTTGTCCGATAAAGGTATTCAATTTATCTCGAGATTTTAGAACAAGTACATGAAGCAACGAGAACTCGCTTAAATTTTAGCACCGCATATCATCCGCAGACAGATGGTCAGACCAAGAGGGTTAACCAGATTTTGGAGGATATGTTAAGAGCTTGTGCAATATCGTACAGCACATCTTGGGATAAATGTTTGCCGTATGCGGAGTTTAGTTATAACAATAGTTACCAGGCTAGTATGCAAATGTCACCATATGAAGCCTTGTATGGACGAGCCTGTCGTACCCCATTGAATTGGAATGAGACAGGAGAGCGTTCGGTATTTGGACCAGAAATTCTTAGGGAGGCTGAAGAGCAAGTTGCCATGATCAGGAAGAGATTGAAGACAGCACAGTCAAGGCAGAAGAGTTATGCCGACAATCGCCGTCGTGATTTGAGTTTCGAGCCCAATGATTATGTGTACCTTAGGGTTACTCCCCTTAAGGGTGTTAAGAGGTTCCATGTTAAAGGGAAGCTTGCACCTAGGTTTGTGGGACCATTTAAGATCCTAAGCCGTCGAGGAGAGGTTGCTTATCAGTTGGAGTTGCCAGAGTCATTGGTAGGTGTGCATGATGTGTTTCATGTGTCTCAACTTAAGAAATGTCTTAGAGTGCCAGCGGAGCAGACGCCATTAGAAGCCATTGAGTTACAGGAGGATCTGACTTACAAAAAAAGCACCCGATCAGGATCTTGGATGTGATCGAGCGTAGGACCAGAAACAAGTCCACTCGTTTTTGTAGAGCGCAATGGAGTAATCATTTGGAAAAATGAATCAACCTGGGAGCGTGAAGATGATCTGAAGGCAGAATTCCCAAACCTATTCTCTAGTCAGCCCTGAATCTCTGGTCGAGATTTTGTTAAGGGGGGAGGTTTGTAAATCCCAAAATTTCAGCTTCTCAATTAATAAATATTATTTTATTGCTAATTATGCATTTTGTGAATTTTCTGGATTTATTTGGATTTTCCGAGAATTATTTGATTTATTTAGCATTAAAGAAAATTACTTTATGTTAAAGAATAATTAGAAATATATAAATTTAAAATAAAGTTTTTGTGAAATTATTTTATTTAAGCCAAGAATGTCTCAAAGTATTTTTGAGAATTTTCTGGGAATTTTTAGAGTATTTTTACTACCCTAAATAAATTAGTTTATTTTCTCGAATTAAATTAATTAGAAAACCCCGGAAAATATTCGTGAACAGTATTGGGCTCGGCCCGAAGCTGTCTTGCCGTCTTGACCCATTCTTGTGCAGCCAACCGGTCGATTTTCGATTTACGTGCGCCGTTGGATCTGCATCCAAGGGACTTCGTCAACCCGAATTAATTCCGAAAACCTTACCGCGTGCATGAAGCGAAGCCCTCCGATCCGATCGTGTCGACCATCCGGTCATCGTCCTCATCCGTCCCGAGCGGACTCTGTTTTTCGCAGTGTGGCGCCACGGACACCTCGTCGGGCCTTACCTTATTGACCACCATGGCGTCCTATAAAGGAAACACCGTGGCGCAATTCCCTCTGTGACCAAAGCCACAGGTGCTTGTTAAGATTTTCGCCATTATTACGCCGCAATCGAAGAACTCGTCGACCGACACCGAGAAGAAGACACCGTCGATCCGCCACCGTTCTGACGTCTCCAAGCCCCAAACCGAACTTGTTAGCTTCGCCGTGATCCGAGGCACCCCGTGTGCGCCACCGTTCCACCGGAGCATCACCGGAGCGGAGGATCGCCGTAGGAACCGTCGCCGCCAAGGAAGGAGACCGCGCCGCCGTCGAACCGAGCCGTGACGCGCGGAGAACCATTCGCGTCAGCAGTCGGCGAGAACGAGGTGAGTCGGAGGGTGCTTCCGATCATCGCCGGCGACCCTAGGGCGTCTTGGCCACGGCCGAGGTGGCCTAATAAATTGTCGACGCGTGGCGCCACGTGGGTTGAAACACTGAGGTGGCGATGAGTTGGCGCCACGCGAGCACATGTGTCAGCTGACGCCGAAAAATCCAGATTTTCCATATAAGAATAATTCACTAAATTCGGAATTTCTAATTTTAGGGTATTTTCAGGATTTTCAAACTTCAAAACCTTATAACTTTTGCATACGAACTCCGATTTGGGCGATTCTAGTTTTCAAAAATCTGTAAAATCGAGATCTATCCAATGGTGGTTTTTATTTTAATTTTTGAATTTGTTTGCTCTTGGTTTTGGTGTTTATTTACTATTTCTTCTCGATTCGCGTAGATGTTGAGTTGTGCGAAGCGTCGGAAGGGGATTTCGCAGCTCAAGAATTGTTTCCAGACCAGGACCAGGAGCTTAACGAAGGAAAGTTGTGCTTTGATCATGTTGCACCCATAAACTAGATTGCATGCTATTTTGATTTACCTTATCACATGTTATTTTATGTGTATAAATGATTTCAACATAAATTTGGGACTAGCTATCGTACCCATTGAATTATACCCTACCTTGCTAGTTGTATGCCATGATCCACTTGTCACCCTAGGTTGGTTAATTATAGTTGGTTAAATAGAAAATCAACATGGGTGGTTAGACCGAATTAGAGATGCTTAGCCATGCCACGTCATCACATGCTCATGGAATATTGTTTATTAATCTTGACTAATGGAATATGGAACTATGATGATAATTTGTGGGCCATGTGTGGTCGCACAAAGAGATTGAGTTGTTGTGACAATGAGTCACGCATAGCGATGTTGATTTGTGAAGAACACGTGGTGTTTGGTAATCAAGCTGGGGTGGGAAAAATGATTTAGACTAGGGCAAGTGGCAAGATTGTTTCTGGTGGGCCAAGAGTGGCAACTGGGCGGTCGTATTTGGTTTTTATTGGTTTTGGATATTTGAGATTATCTCTGGTTAGTCTTGCCTCGATCGATTAAGGACTTAACCTTGCAAGCCTTTGACTGAGTCAATCATGTAGCCACGTCGCTCGTTATGGGGCAGCCTAGTGACTAATTTGCAAATGCTTAACTTAAGTGCTATCATGGTGGTGTCGGTCCGGTGTATGGGAAACTCACATGGCGCAAGAGAGGGGCCCTATTGTGGTGGTGTAGCCCTTCAGTGTTGAAACCTTAGCGGGTAGCACTGGGTTAAGAGGATGCATTGTAAAGGCTTTGTTATAATCATTCACCTGTAAGGTGCATGGTTGTATCGTGTGGGTAAAGTGCATAACCTCTGCAGAGTGTACAATCTATTCGGATAGCCGTGCTCACGGTATTGAGCAAAGCTCGGGGATTACAGTCAAGGGTTAGCTAAAATGAACCACGGGATGGGATGGCAGGATGCCATATGGTTAATGGAACTTGACTTAGGTTGGAAACTTGGTTTACTTGTGAATCACTGAATCTACTTACTTGTTATTATTTGTTTTACTATCTTTTCAATCTACATATTGCTTATGTTTGAAAATGATGCTTTACTGCTTATGAGCCACTTAGCCTTTCCTTTGGAATAAGCCTTGCATATAGCTATAGTAGGATTGCATTCTGTGCACAACTTGTTGAGTATGTTGTATACTCACCGTTGCCTACAAACACAAACAACAGTGGAGGAGTCATCGCCGGTATTGGAGGAGGATTTCCAGGTGGATACGAGTCACTAGGCCAAGCCTTGTCGATCGCTGTGGTGTCTTGATGAGTCACTCGTCTTCTATGATTTTCCATTGCATTTGTCTTATTTTATCTTAGTCTTGCCCTATGAGGCGAATAAATGTAAGTGATCATAAGATCATACACTAGTTATATTAAATAAATGAAGACTTATTGTTATTATCGTTGTGTATGATGTGATGCTTACCGATGTTAAGCCGTGTGCACTAGCGTTGATCACAGGAATAGTGCGGCATACGGTGGATCGAATTGGTAAATTCGGGTCACTACACGGGAGAAGCTCGACCAAGGGTAGGGATGGCGGGAGAAACGCCAGAGAGGAGAGGTGGAGGCAGCCGGCATGGGAAGGGAGAGGAGGCGCTCGGCCGTTGGGAGTAGGCGGCCAGGAGCCTAGATGGCGAGCTTGGCCAGAGAAGAAATGGGGTAGTCGGCCGGGGCTGGGTTGGGGGGAAAAATCGGCCAAGGAAGAAATGGCAGCCACACCAAAAGGAAGGAGAGATGAGGTTAGGTGAAAAAGTAGGTAGGGAAGAAAATTCCTAAAAAACCCCTCCCACACCTAAATCCTTTAACCCTAACCCTCCCAGATGGGCCAACCACCACTGAGATTACCTGCCAGACGGGCCCCAGGTCACCCGGCAGAAGGCCCAAAATTTAAAGCGAGGTTTCGCAATATTACAATACGGCCCCAACGATGACTCTGGTATAGCAGGTTCCCCAACTGTCGAGAGCTCTACTATATTGTAAAGTCCCTTAGGCATCTTACTTGGAGCACGACCTGCGTGCTGCCTATGTTCATCAAATGCACTACTAGAATTTCGGGATTTTGTAATGGTGAGAAATCGTTGCAATAGGGCCCATTTCGTTGCAATATGTACCAATAGCCACAATGTCACAATCGTTGGCAAGCGTGGCTATTAGTTGCGTGGTCCAAAGTTTGGGCCACGTTTTACGTTTTGTTGCAATTGTAATGCTAATTGCAATAGGAATATGCGTTGCATTAGTCCGTAGCTGCAATGACTGTTTGACGTGGCAATAGTCTCAATTGCCGTGGCAATAGTAGTCTCTATTGCCACGCTCTCATGCGGTGCATTAGATAGTAGTCGCAATGACCTTAATACCGTGGCAATAGAGGTCTCTATTGCCACGTGTTTAGGCATTGCATTGGACTGTAGTTGCAATAAAAACCAATCCATGGCAATAAGTATTGCAATGAAATAACTTCGTTGCAATAAATTATAACAACGATCTATATCTGTAGCAATTCATTTTTTCGCAACGAGGAATCAATGCATATTGCAATAATATTTGTTTGTATACCGTTGTTGCAAAAGAAATGTACTCAAATTAGAAATTGTATGAACAGAAATATCAATTATAGCATCAAATCATATATAAGAGCATTTGTAACAATCTTTTCAGTATGTACAAACATCAACCAAAAGAGACCAATAACAGAATAATTTCATAGTAATCTCTGAATGAAAACTATAAATTTCTCAACTAAAATTGCGATAACAGAACTAATCTATTGACTAGTGACTTGATAATAGGTTGTTCCACATGCTTGCTTGACCATGACATGAGACCAGACGCTCCGCTCAAATTGTATCCTCCTGTTGAATAAAAGCACGGTTTATTCTTTTGAGTATAAACAAATCCAAGATGAAATTTTATAGGCTGCCATATTGTAAATACTAGCAGATTAGGTGAAAGGACTCAACAAAGCCCATGAGATCAAGTTAAACTAAACAACTACTCAGTTGATCTGTATATTATCATAATGTACAGTGCATTGCTGAAAAATAAACTTTGCAATTCATACCTTGTTCAACCCTTCATCGTCCATGATTTTTTGCAACTTGCCTAAGCTGCTGGGTAGTTATATAACGCGGTGTCCCATTGTAATCGTTATTGAATAGATTAGGCTTGATATTAGACTTGGGATGATGCTTGTTGGGTTAGTCTGCATTTGAAAAATGAAAAAAATAAATTAAGCTTGCATACAATGTGCAAAACCATCATTGAACTAAATTGTTTCCAATTTTTCTACCTGTTGTATTGATGCTTCTCTCTGTTCTGCAATCAATGAAAGCACCTCTTCCACGAGTGCAAGCCTTGCATTCTGCTCCTCTTGAATCTGCCGCCTACTTTCTTACGCTATCCTATCCCTTTCGGCAACCTCATTTGCAAGTTGCTCTTTTAATTTTGAACCTCACCTTGGAGCTCAACATTTTGTAGTTGGGCCCACGGTATGTAACATGGGCTTGTTGTTCTATTTGAGCTGCATCCTTTCGATGCGTGTTGGCGTTTAGCCAACTATCCTGTCCGTGAAGTTGGGATGTTTTGCTTGATGTGAGTTCCTTGTAGCTTGATTGGAAAATATTGTTTTCCTCTTCGTGTGAAAGGATGCCATTGTCTCCTGTAATTCTACCTCACAAATCTTCTCACGTGCCCGTCCTAAGTGATGAGAACACAAGTTAATTGAATATTTAAGTTACGAAAGATTGCAAAAATTACAAACACATTGTGAGTCCAATATCAAAGAAGTACTCACATAAACTTTTTAGATCAGCGTCGACCATTGCCCATTCTTCATGTGAGTGCTCATCCGAGGTGCACATCATTTGGCTCTTCACCTGTTTCTGGGTGTCTCTAAAATTGCAAGGACATGACATATTAATCCTACATCATTTATGAAAAGAAGAGCATTCAAACATGTATTTACCTGCTCATAGCTAATTTGAGAAAATGGTTTGGAACCCATCAAATGCTTGGTCTTTTGTTTTTGGCGGTTTCCAGAGTTTTGGTTGCTAATTCTGTAGTAGGTGATAGTACAAAAAAGATTAGAGACGCACTTTATGTAGCAGTGTAAAATATAAGAAAGAAAGTACAGTATGCCTCAAATATAACTCTGAGTACTGTAATAGAGAAAGAAAGTACTGTATGTTGTATTCAAAATAAAAGCTATGCATAATTTCATTTAACCTCGAATTGTTCAGACCCAAAATATAAGTTCAAGTAGTGCCACTCAACAATGTCTACATCTTTAGGCTTTTGTTTCATTCTCTCAGCATAAGTACTATACACCTTGTATGTAGCACTCAATGTTGACCGCCATCCCCTATAATGCTCTTTGGTAATATCCCATATCTTTTCCTTTGCATTGGGGGTGTTTTGAAGGTCCCATTTATTCTGTGTTGAATGAAAACACAGAAAGAAATCAAAGTTTTTAGTAACTAGAAATATATACATAGAACCGAAATAAATAACATTATACGAACCATGACATCTGTAGCTATTGAATTTTTTACTATTTGCTTTATGTCCTTCCACTTTTTCACTCCAATGAGTGGTGCCCTTTTTCTTGTAAACATTACCACTTCATCGACAAAGGAGTGGGCGTTTGTTCCTATGGGACCTCCTAGCCTCGTAGAAAATTGTATTTCCATTTTTTGAGAGCCCATTTTTATTCTCTTATTGGCTGCTGCTAGACCTTTGAATGTACCACGACCAGTTTTTTTGCACCTTTGATTGGAAGCTACTAACATAGCATCAAGAATATAAACAAATATATTCACCGAGGCAGATTTGAGCATAATAATATAGACAAGTACCATTTATTTACACTTTACCATCAGTTTTCTGCTTTAAACGATGAGCATGAGATGGCCGACTTGTTGTTGATGGGTTCTTTGTCATCGATTTCCCCATCGGTATGCTAGGAAGATCGTTGCGATGCTCTGTACATCTGTGTTGCATACAATGCAAACATCGATAAGTAATTATGAACAATACAATATATCATGTATTGATGTTAGAAAACCGTTACTAATATCTAGAAGGTCACCTTCTTTGCCTCAACCATTCCTTATATGTTACATTGTATCCTCTCTATATTCATCATTAAATTCGCAATTCATCGGCATGTTAGCTTTGTATGGTCAATGCATTATATGCCTAGAAGTGCAAAAAGTGCAACAACATAACTTACCCAGATCTGGTTCTTCGTGTTGCGTGTTCTCAATCCATAGCTTGTATGCATCAATATTGTCATATGTAACAAATTCATCCCGGATGGTGCCTCCCTAGGCGCTTTATGGGTGTAATGCTAACTTTGCATCTCCTTAGCGGATCCTTAGCCATTAATAATCGAACCGTCCTCTCTACCTCGTTGTTTGTTACCATTGTAAGTGCTTCATGTTCAAAATCAATTGGCTCTAGAGTTGCGACATCCCGCCACATCGCTTCTTATAGAATAAGTAATCTCTCCTAAGTACCCAAACTTTGATTTCAAACACATCAAGTTGTAAAAGGAGATATTAGCTCTATCCATATCCATTTCATGGAATTCTTCTCTGTAGGTGCCCCCTCACCTTTGAAATAGTAAAGTCCAACTCTCATAGGTGAGCACGCTTAAAATATATTTTAAAGCTGAAATATGAATGTGTAGATGCTAGTCTAATTATGTCGGTGAGAAATGACAAAACAAAACAATTTCAGATGGTGGATTCATTTTGGAGGGTGAATTTACCTGCTAGGGGTGGATAAAAATGGAAGTGCCAAGAAGACTAAGCGCCATTCTCAATAGTCATGTTCGAGTTCACAAGACCTTCCTGAGTATCTGAAACAAGGCTACTGAAAAGAGGTAAGACAACATGTAGTAATAATGCAACAATGAATAGTATTTGAAGCATATAATGCATTCAACAAGAAAATACTTTGTTGTTGCAATGTTGCCAAATACTAATCAAACATGGTTCTGAAAATATGTAGGAAAAAAGCACTCATTTGTTTATATTACATGCGGTAATGAGACTTTAACTAAAAATATGAAGTATAGGCATTTGATACAATATAACCGATAGCAATATACAATGAGAATTAAAATGGTACTTAAGTATTTATCAAAATGGAGGAACCCAATAATAACTTGTTGGCCCTTAATCTGAAGAAAGACAAAACACTCGCGCACTATTTTCGATGCGCAAAGGATGGTGAGAACTAGTAATCAGCAGTATCGAAACACAGAATGTTTGTCTTTGCGAGAAGCGTAAGCGTTTTCCTGGGGTTTCAGATCCTTTTATTCAGCATATGCATACTCATTCTACGCAACCAATTTGCCTGAGTCTCGCGCTACTAATCGCCACATTGTTTGCGCATGATCAAGACCAAGTAAACAACAAAAGAACTGAAACCTTGACATGAACGCTGCATGCCACAGGTCTGAAGCTAACAAACAACCCCCAAACCTGATGCTAACTACACCAATTCTATTACGCCAATCTTTTGACGCATCTCTACAAACTTGTTCCGCCCAAGTGCATCTAATCATAACAGTCTTTGCATGTAACAGACTGAAACATCTGGAAGCTGTAATTTCCTTGAACAAATCAAATCTTTGCATGTAACAGACTGGCTGTATAAAGCTGGAACATCAGAGTAATGAGATAGCTTTTGGAGAGCATTATTTGGGAGATTGGTTCCTTAGTTCCTAGCATAGTTCTTCCTATTCTTGTTTCATCATCCTCAGATTGCATATTATTGCCAGTATCTGACTGAGTCTTGTGGATTTCTGTTTGGAATCTGACAAAAATCTCTACTACTAATTGGTGGAATTGTGTAACTTAATTGGTGGGATAACACCTACTTAATTATTCAGTCTACAAACTGATTCTAGGGCATTTGCACTAATCTTGACGAAGATGAGATCACGAGGCACTAACCCAGGACAAGGTAGTGGCCACGCGCTCAGTGGCAGTGAAGATCGAGGCCTCGCTGGTTAGCGGTGGTGCGGAGGTCGATCGCTAGATGTCGTAGTCTCCATTGCGTCCATGGTGCGTCTGGGTGAACGTCCACGCACGTAGATCCGTTTCGTCAAGGGTCGAGGGTGGGCGATGAAAGCGGCGCTAATTGCTTTTACCTCCTGATCCAACTTTGGCGGCAGGTTCCTGATCAAACTTTTGCATTGGCGGCAAGGGTTTTGTGCGGAGCGGTTATTATTAGATTAAATCTATAATTACCTTACATTTATATAATATTAAGTACTAGGGTGTGCATTGTTTTTTTCACAGAAATAATTTTGTTTTTTTCTAACGGTGTTTTTTTGGAATAGTCGGAATGATCGAAACGACGGTACATTTTTTTGGGTATTTATTTAGGGTCTTTTAACGAAAGATTCACGATTTTTCCTAAACCAGAAGGCCCTCTTCGTAAAAAAATAGCGTGAAGGGCCTACACGTAATTACAAATTTTTTGAGGGACCTATACGTGGAAAAAAACAAATTCAGCCGAGGCGGCCGGCCTACTTTTTTTCGTATTTATTTAGTGTCTTTAACGAAAGATTTGTGATTTTTCTGAACCAAAAGGTCCGTTTCGTGAAAAATTCGCGACATAATATGTCGCGTGCATTGTTTTCTGAACCAAAAGGTCCGTTCGGGTCGGGGGCGCCATGTGACCATCTACTCACAGTAGTAAGTCGGGCTGACTTCGATTCGAGATCTGATAAGGGTTCGATCCGGGACAAGGATTTGATCCGGGACATCTCGGATGTGATCGTCATAGCGGCTTTTCAGAAAGGAGTCAGTGACGCCAACTTGATCAAGAAGATGTCACGGAGGCCGTCGACTACGGTAAAGGAGATGTTCGCATTAACGGACCATTAGCGCCTGCGCCCTGAGTGCCATCTTCGGCACGACCACGAGCCTACGCCTGCGCCCCGAGCGCCACTTTCGGTACGATCGTCAGCAACACATGGAGCATAGAGCAGCTAAGTCGCTTTTTACTCAATTATGTCATTATGAATAAAATTGTTGGCTTTCTTGACTTGTTATTTAGTTGATCCACAACTAAGCAGTAAGTCAGGGGCTACACCTAATAGTGTGCGCATGCGCACATCTTTTTCCGAGTTGTGTTTTTCTTCTTTTATTTAACGATTGCAAATGAATCCGAGTGCGTTAATTCTGAGTTGTGAAGCTCTGACCCCATGAACGGCGAACTTTAGTCACCCAAAATGCGTGCCTGGGAAAAATAGCCATGAGCCGACTCCTGATGCTCGGGGGCTAGACTAGTCGGGCAGAGTGCTTAAACAAAAAGAATTAAATCACTCGGATGAATTCAAAATCAATAAGGAAAAAGTGTAAAAAACTCTAAAATTATAAACCAGTCGGACATCACATCCGAGTGAATTGTTTTTACATGGCCTAAGTTCTGCATATACATGATTTCATTTCAGGGCTACTAAATTTGGATGCGACGCGTGTGGGCCAATGCTTCAATGACGACATCAGCAACTTCGGCACCGAATGAATTTAAAGGGAGAGGTGCAGAATTTCGCCTTGAGTGGGAAAAACGTTTTGACTTTTGTATATCGTTTGGGATACGGTATGCCCCAAGATGAGCCGACTGCCAGTATTCCAATAATTGGGTTAGGTACCATTCGGAAAGTTCAAAGCGTGGAGCTCTATTGAGTCCTTCACGATCTCTTTGCCTACAACAGGGCACTCGGCTGGAAAGGAAAACCAGTCGGGAAGCTGCATCAAGAACTGGAAGCACTCGGCATGAAGCATGACCCAGTTAAGGCTGCGACGGGGAAGGCGGCAACTTCGATCGCAAAGCACTCGGGAGACTCTTGTGGAGTATATGGACCCTGTGTATCTGCATGGCAGCCGTGAGGACCACCCAAGAGGGGATGGGCCAAGCCGTGAGGACCACCCAAGTTGACGGTCCCTAAGCCAACACTTTCAACTGAGTGCAGTCTGTCTCCGTATGCATCATGTGTTTACGCAACCAATCGCCGAAGTTATCTCTGTGCTCTCTCGCGAGCCAAACCTCTGACCTTCCTGGGTTTGTTCTGGGTAGCATGTTGACATATGGGGTCACCATAACTGATTGTCCCAAAACTGCGAAATGTGCTTGTGTAAATGAAGCTAGATTGCTAGTACATAGTAATTTCTCGCATGTGTCCCTTTCCCCTGTAGCCTCCCCTCATGCTGAGATACATGCACACCAATTGGTTTGAGATCCATATAATCGACACAGGACTCAATGACCTCCTCGGTTTCCCAGCCATCGGCAATGCAGCCTTCCGGTCGATGTCGATTACGAACATATTTCTTTATAACCCCCATTAACCTCTCGAAAGGGTACATCTGATGTAGAAATACGGGACCAAGAATCCGTATCTCTTTCACAATGTGAACAATGAGATGGACCATAATATTAGAAAAAGATGGAGGGAAACACATCTCAACCCTGCAAAGAGTGTGGATCACGTCTTCCTACATCTTATCTAGTTTTAACGGATTGACGGCCTTCTGTGAAATCACATTGAAGAATCAACATAATTTGATAATTGGGGTCTCAGACTTTCTCTAGCAAAACATCCCTAATTGCAATTGGAAGCATCTGTGTCATCATCACGCGGCAATCGTGAGACTTCATACCAATTAATTTTAAGTCTTTCATTGAGACTAGTCTCTTTATGTTACCAGAGTAATCAGATGAAACTTTGACTCCGTGCAAGCATTCGCACATGCTAATTTTTTCTTTCTTGCTCAGAGTGTAGCAGGCTGTGGGAAGGTACTTTTTACCTGTATCCATTTCTTCATGATGCAGCTTCTTCTTGAGTTTTATATCTTCGAGGACCATCCGTGCTTGGAGTGTATCTTTCGTTTTACCAGGTATGTCTAGTAAGATACCAAGCAAGCTATCACACATGTTCTTCTCTATGTGCATGACGTCAATTGCCTGTCGAACTTCCAAGTGCTGCCAATAAGGTAAGACCCAAAATACTGATCTCTTTTTCCATAGAGGAGCCTTATCCGGGGATTTCGGCATAGATGTACTGCCGGTACCCTTTCTGTGAATAATTGTAAGATTCTTTACAGCTGCAAATATCTGTTTCCCAGTGTGATTCTTTGGAGCTAAGGCAGTCTCCTTTGTCCCGTCAAAAGCTCTCTTATTATTGCGGTATGGGTGATCATTGCGGAGGAACCTACGATGCCGCACGTAAGCCATTTTTCAGCAGTTCTTCAGCCACCGGCTAGCTGTATCATCCAAGCACTAGACGAATCCGTTGAAGCCTTTTGTCGTCTAGCTCAACAGGTTGCCAAGAGCAGGGTAATCATTGATGGTTACAAACAACAATGCCCGTAGGATAAAGTTCTCTCTTTTATACTCATCCCATACCCGTACACCATCGTTCCACAATATTAGAAGATCTTTAACCAATAGTTTGAGGTACACATCGATATCATTGCTAGGTTGCGTGGGCCCTTGGATCAGTAGTGGCATCATAATGTACTTTCGCTTCATACGAAGCCAAGGAAGAAGGTTGTAGATACATAAAGTCACCAGCCAAGTGCTATGACGACTACTCATGCTGCCGAAAGGATTCATCCCGTCCGTACTCAACCCGAACCTTATATTCCTCACATCATATGCAAAGTTCTTCTTATATTTTCTGTCGATGTTCCTCTGTTGCACAAAATAAACAGGGTGTTTGAGCATTCCATCCTTCTTACGCTCTTTGACGTGCCATCGTAGCAATTGAGCATGCCTTTTGTTCACAAACAATCACTTCAAACGGGGGATTATAGGGAAATACCACACCACCTTACGGGGAGACCTCTTTTTCTTACGCTTCACCCCGACATCATCGTTCTCAATATCATCATCATTGCCCTTATACCACTTTGCTTTGCAAACAGCACAGGCATCCAAGATTGCAAACTCATTGCAATACAACATGCAACCGTTTGGACATGCGTGTATTCTTTGTACTTACAGTCCCAATGGGCAGACAACCTGTTTGGCCTAGTACATAATTGTAGGCAACACGTTACCCTTTGGAAGCAAGTCCCCCAAGAGACATAACAGCTCAATAAAGCTCTTATTGGACCAACCATTGCTTGCCTTCAACTGCAGTAGTGAAGGCACAGTATGCAACATTTGATCTAGATCATCTTAGTGGCTATCAACGAACATATCTTCGACTGCCGTCATATCAATGTGTTGCTCTTCATGTACAATCTCATCTTCAATGTGCTCGGTCCAACAAGTATAGCCAGCCTTGAAACCCCTTCGAAGCAAGTGTGCACATATCGACTCTATGTTAGAAAACAGCATCTCATTTTTGCAATCAACGCATGGACAACACATATAGTCTGCCAGATTCTTCGACTTGTGTGCCGTAGCTGCATTCAGAAAACAAGTCACACCATTAAAGAACTCTGGGCCGTGACGGTCCATGTCATACACCCACCTTTGGTCCATCTACAATTAATTATATCAAATTAAATTTCAGTATATCAATAAACGATACCAAAATATTTTAGTCTTTTCATTAGTCATGAAGTGCTAATTAATTAAATCAGGAAACTAAAACATTATATTTTACTGTTCTAAAATTTTCGACCTGTTACAGATCTACCCCCTTACAATAATCTCGACCCCGATATTTAGTGGGTCTATTGGAAACTGTTTCTAAAAGAAATTAGGAAACTCTTCCTTAAGTTGATCTTCTCGCTCCCAAGTTGCTTCTTCTTCAGAATGATTACTCGATTGAACTTTTATCATTTTATGGGATTTATTACGGGTGTGGAATTTGGCTTCTTCAAGGATCTTGATTGGATGCTCCCGATAAGTTAAATCAGGTTGTAGATCAATTTCTTCTAGCTGGATGAGCTCAGAAGGAAGACGAAGACATTTTCTTAGTTGTGAAACATGAAAGACATTATGAACACTGGATAACTGAGATGGCAACTCCAATTTATAGGTTTTTTCCCATTTTCTCAATGATACGATATGGCCCAATATAGCGTGGCGACAATTTACCTCAAATCTAGAAACGGCGAATACCACGAAGTGGTGAAACCTTAAGATAAACATGATCATTGACTTCAAAACTTTAGTCACATCAACGATTGTTGGCATAACTCTTTTGACAAAATTGAGCTTCTTTTAGACGACTCTTTATTAAGTCCACATGCTCTTGGGCTTCTTGGATAAGATCTGGACCAAAGGATTGCCTTTCTCCAACTTCTGACCAAAATAAAGGCATTCTACACTTCCTTCCATAAAGAGCTTCGAACGGTGACATTTGCAAGCTTGACTAGAAACTGTTATTGTATGAGAATCCCACAAATGCCAAACACTTTTCCCAGTTAGTGCTATAAGATAATATGCAAGCTCTTAACATATATTCAAGAATTTGATTTGTTCTTTTGGTTTGCCCATTAGTTTGAGGATGATAGGTAGTATTGAAATTCAATTTGGTTCCCAACATGTTATGCAATTTTTCCTAAAAACGAGATGTGAACTATGGACCATAGTCAGATACAATTGTTTTTGGGACTCTGTGCAAACACACGATATTATTGATATAAAGTTTAGCTAATTTTTCTCCAGAATGAGTAGTTTTGATAGGGATAAAGTGAGCTACTTTTGTTAATCGATCAACGATTACCCAAATGGAATCATTCCCTTTTTGAGTTCTAGAGCCAATGATGAAATCCATACTAATATCATCCCATTTCCATCTTTAACTCGCTGGCATTGATGTTCAGCTTTAACTCGCTGGCATACCCAAGTGCAGCTAGACATTGATGTTCAGCTTTAACTCGCTGGCATACATTGCATCTGTTGATGTATTCAGCGATGTCCTTCTTCATACTAGGCCACCAATATTTTGTCTTAAGATCCTGGTACATCTTTATACTCCCAGGATGGATGGATAATGGTGACTCGTGTGCTTCAGACAAAATTAATTTCTTGATTTTAGAATCATTTGGCACATAGATATGAGTTCCATGGAATATTATTCCACCTGAATCTGCAGTAAACTCGGATTCCTTGCCTTCTTTCAATTGATTTTGAATTTTAGTAATAGCTTCATCTTTAAGTTGTGCGGCTTTGATTTGGCTCTTGAGAGTGGGTTGCATACTAAGAGCAGCTACATAAACTTCTTTAACTAAATTTAGATTCAGCTTATAAAACTCATTCATCAAATTAGCTTGATTAGAAATTATAACATCCCAAAATTTGGGTTTTCAAAAATTTATATTAAATTAGCTTTCCAAAAATTTTACATCAATCTTATTTGATTAAAGAAGCTTAATTTAGAATTTTCTAAATCTAAAACAATTTAATGTGCCTTCTGTGTGCATCAAGTAATTTAAAATTTAGTTTTTACAGTGTTCTTTGTATCTCAGGGAATTTCTCAAATTTGAGATTTGCTAAAAACTAATTAAAATTATTAATTTAAATATTTAGATGTTAATTGGATTTTTATTGGATTTTTAATTTGAATTATTAATTGTTCGGGCAATTCTATATCCAAATTCCAATTCAAACCTTTCCTTTGAAATTCCATTTAAATTCAAATTTTGGATTTTCCTCGGTGTTCTAAATAACCTGCCATCCATATCCTTCCGAAATTAAAGTTCAAAATTTCAATTCCGGTCTTTATTCGAAATTTCACCCGGGTTTCAAAATACTCCAAAAATCTCAAAATTCATAGAATTAGGTTGCAAATATTCTACAATGATTTTGGGAATTTTTCCAAGATTTATAGAATCTCTCTGGTATTTTATCTCTTGCGCTTTCATCAAATCCATTATTTCCGTCCCAAAATAATCTAAATTCCAAAATTCATCCAAAATCAGTGAAACCAATTTTATTGGGCTCCATTCTATTAATTATGATTTTTAGGATCTTTTCCGGTATTTTTAGATCTTGTTATCTATTTTATCTCACGCGTTTTAATATTAGCACTGTTCATCTTCCTCAAGTGACCTGCAACTGTTCAGGTTCAACTCCATGTCTAGCTTCAATTTCAAACCTTCATATATCCCAATATACTATGCCAAATCACGTGGGAGCTGAAGCATCGCGACGGCGGAGAATAAATGTCCAGCCGTTACCTGTCCTCAAACCGAGCGAATCGACCGCAATTAAGCGTTAATGATAATTTATTGCTCGGCCATTATCTCGGGTGTCTCTTCACCTCACTGGACATGCGAGTACTTAAAATGTGTGTTGACGTTCCCTATTCCGTGCTCACCTTGCCCAGTTGATTCAGTGTCGTTTCCCTTTCCAAAACTCAAGAAAACCCGACGCCCGACGTTCTCCAAAGACACCAGTGAGCCATCTTTTGCTCTGATGAGTTTCCGAGTAAACCAACAATGTCACTTTGTGCCTTTTGCTTCCGTGATCACAACCATTCAATCTGATTTGATTTTCATTGCAGTTTGACCCCGAATTTTAAGTTTGTTCGTCGTCGGTCGTCGCTCCGTTCGTCGTCGATTCCTCCCAAACCGGTAATCCCCAATCAAATTCCTTCTAGATATAGACTAGTATGATCTTGCTCTACGCCATGCTCCCGCTAGTTTTAGGAAATTCCGCGTTTTATCATGTTTTCGGGCACCATGCCATCCGAATGGTTTTTGGTTGCGTCGGCTGTCGCCCTCGCCGTCGCTCCGGCCATCCCCGCCGTCGGCCGTCGTGTCCATGGGCATCCCCTCACCTTGCCGCCCCCACCCCACCCCTTAGCGCCCTTCCCTTGTTGAGCCACGCTTGGGGTGCCATCTTGTGCAAACCAAGCTCTGCTTGTAGCCTTCCCGCCCATCCTGGCCCGTCCGACTACCTAGCATAACTCCTCACATCGCCACGCCCCTCCTGTGCCTCGGCGGTTCCCCATACCGCCCCTCGTCGGCGCAAGACCATGCCAGCATGACCTTGTCGCCTCGAAACGCCTTGAGCGTCGGCCTATTTTGGCATCGCGTTCCTTGTCGGCTTGTCATGATTTTTGGTGATCCACCTAAGTCACAGCGGGTTCTACGGTACCCTCTGTGTCCCTTTCAAATTTTGTGCAATTTGGTTCATGGAATCAAAAGTTATGGCCGTTCCAATCTCAAATCGTGTTTCTACCCGTTCTCCCTCGTTTTTGCGAGTTTGACCGTGAAATTTTCTGAGTAGACTCCTGGTGATGTCCCCTACATATTGCTCACCCTAACCAATGGTTTTGACCTTGCGATTTTGTGCAGGAAATTCTTTTCTCCAATCGGACTGCGTTGCGGACAGCCAAAAACTTCCTTGGGTGTTCCCCGTTGATCCAAAAGGTAAAACTCAAATCCGTTCACGTCATATTGTGCCAAATATTCCTAGATAGCTCTCTGTAAAATTTAGTTAGGTTTCATCTATTATTTTAGTAGTTATGACTGTTTGATCTATTAGCTCCAAGAGCCATTCATCGGCAGTTTGTGATCAATCCGGTGGTTCTACATGGATGTTGAGTTATTGTTGGCATTGTGTTGCGCAATAATCAACTGGGGTGGTAAAGGATTTAGACTGGGGCAAGTGGCAAATGGCTTTATGCCAGGTGGGCCATCATGGCATTTGGGAGGGTTGAGTGTTGTGAGGGTTGTGTGCCAATTTTGAGAGAAGGATATCGTGCCTTGGTCAGTTAAGGACTTCACCTTGCAAGCCTTTGACCTGAGTCACTCGTACAACCACATGTCTGAATGGGAAGACCTAATTTAGTAGGATTCTGATATCTCACCTTTGATACCTCGGGGTGGCAGTTACACGGGGGTAACTGTATGAGGCAGTGTGCCTGTGCTGCGGCTTGGTGCCCTATCCAACGCTATTCGTCGGTCCTATACTTCGGCTCAGTGTGAGGGAAGTGATAGTGCAGGCAACCTGGAGAGGTTCCTAGGTTGAGCTAGAAGTTTCTGAAAGGCTTTGTTATGATCGCTCATTCGCATACTCTTGTATGGCGATTCACGGCTGACGTGGTGAGTTGATTGTATCTTGTGGAGTGCGTGTACAACCTCTGCGAGTGTAAAAACTATTGAATAGCCGTATTCACGGTATTGGACATTGCTCGGGATTACTGATCAAGGGTTAGATTTTGATAAAAATGAGATTGGGAATGTGGACAATGTGATATGGAAATTGGTTAAGGATGAGAAATGCTTTACTTGAGAATGATTACGAAATTTATTATGGGTATTATTTATTTTACTGCTTTCCTATCTATTATGATTATTTGTGAATCTTTGCTTTATTGCAAAAGAACCATTCAGCCATTCTTTTGGAATAAGCCATGCATGTAGTAATAGAAGCGCATTACATGCATGACTTGTTGAGTCGGTTGTGTACTTACCCTTGCTATAACAAAACATCACCAGTTGAGGAGAAGTCTTTGTCTTGAAGAAAAAAAGTTCTGCAAGAAGGCGAATATCTAGGAGTTGAACCTTGTCAAATGCAGTGGTATTTTGGTGGGATTCACCAAGCGTTCTTCGTTCATTGCTATTCGTTTTACTACGAGTTGAAGCCATCTAGGCTTCACAATTGTAAGATTAACCTTAAGGTTGTTCAACATGTTATATTAAAGATGAATTCTTTATTTATTATTCCATTATGTATGATTGTGATATTCATCTTTATTAGCTGTGGGCACTAGCTCTTGATCACTGGGACTAGTCTTTGAAAATCTGAGGGTTTTCGGATTACGAATTTGGGTCAAACGGAGGTGGTATCGAGCATCTTGTTGTAGGTCTTGACCCTAGATAGTTTGGCCGTTCTTTAGGAACTTCAAAATTATTTTCTAAAGAAAATTTAACTTGAAGAATAACAAGTTCTTGACTTATCTTATTTTTTTATTGTTTTTCCCTTTTTGCTGAAATTTCTATCTTTCTCCGCTGATTTAAGTTGAAAATCTTACCTCAATTGTCTTGAATAGATAACGATGTTTCACACTTCAGGAGAAAGCACTGAGTGCCGTTGCTGAACCTGAAGATCGTGAAGACAGGAATCGTTGAGCTCAAGGAAAGAGTGCCGATGAAGTGTTCAAGAAATTCGAAGAATCAGTGCTTGAGTAGCTGTTGAGACTCATGTGTAAAAGTCGCGTCTGTCTAAGTTAGGAGTGTTACCCTTTCTAGACGTTAGACTTGTGTGCTTAGGATAATTTGGTTTTTTGTTTGCTGAGTTTGTAGTATGTGTCGCATGGCCCTTAGGCTTTTGTGAGCGACCATATCAAGTTGTAAATAATGATTGTATAATTTGACGTTTTTGGGTTAAACCTAATCCCCGTAATAGTTCTTGGTTACTTATCTATGCTTTTCCTTCTTGCTTATTAACCATGGTCAGTCAACAGATGGAGAAGTTTTCCAGTGACAGCCTTCGTAGTGATTCCGAAGCAATCTAAGTCAGCTCAGTTGCTACCGCCAGTGTCAGTGGCAGGATAGTTGGTGATCAGCCGCAATTCCCAGTACTAGTAGTGTCGTACCAGTATCTGAATCAGTTCCTTATTACCCAAACTCTATTTTTGCATATGGTGATGCAAAAGATGAGCAATAATGAAATCAATAGCATTGTTCCACCGGTTGAAAATTCAACAGTGCGTTCTCAGTGCAAGTTTGCACAGTTCATAGAAACCAAGCCACCCATTTTTGAAAAATTCACCTCTCTACAAAGTACAAAAACCTGGATTCAAGTCATAGAGAAGAAGCTATCTTCCATACAGTGTGATGATAAAGATAAGGTTATATATGCCACCAGTCAGTTAGAAGGTGAAGCATTAGCTTGGTGGAAAAACTACCATGTTATCCACGGTAAGGATCAGACTATCACTTGGAAGGAATTCACTACTGCGTTTCATGAGTTTCATGCTCCGTTGAAAGGTGCAACCAAGTCAGAGGAATATGCTACCCCTGCATACCACAACCAATCTAGACATTGTTCTTTAAAGTGTTGCCAACTAGGCAAATCAGAGGATCATGCATGTACCCATTGTGGAGTAATAGGACGTACCTCGGACGAGCATCATATCAATTGTTCCAGTTGTGAAGGGAACCATCCTCTTGGAGAATGTCCGAATAATAAAATTTCATGTTTTCTTTTTGAAGGCCAAGATCATTGCCCAAGCCAGTGTGCTAAGTATTCAGTATTGACCTCTGCAATGCAACGTCAACGAGAAAAATTTCGAGCCACTATGGTTCAAGAGTTAGCAAAGAAAGGCATGTTGTCATCTACCCATGCCTTGTCATAGGAGCAGTTAAAGGAGAAATACCAAGAATCTAGCAGTTTACCTCATAAAATGAGGAAGTCAAAGTCACTAGGAAGTTGTTTCCTTTGTGGTAAACAAGGTCACTATGCCAGACGATGTCCCCAGAAGAATCAAGCACAAACTTTACCTTCAGTCATCCCAAAAGTCAGTTCGGTTCAAAGCATAACACCAAGATCGCATGGTGCAGCATCAAAGAATCGATTATGCTATGCTTGCCGTAAAAGAGGTCACTTTGCCAAGCAATGCCCGTTCAAATATGAAGTACCTTGTGGAATTGAAATTGTCCCTGAAGCTACCTCGGTTGAGCCTAAATTGCCAAGTATGCCTGAAGCAACAACAAAAGCCGATTGTTCCAAGCAGCAGCTGAAGAAAAGACGGTTGACTGATGAAGCTACCAATAAGTTTCAGAAGCCGTGATGTCATACTCTAGTCTATAAGAGTAATGTCAAGGAATTATCCTAGCAATCCCTATTTGTGGAATAAATGTACCCAGAATTCTAATCAAAAGTATTAAAAGCAATAAAGGATTTGATATGTCTTTGAGCATTCACTTTACTAGATAATGTTCATATGTATGTTGGCCATAGAGTCTGAGTTCTCAGTAATGTGATGTAAAAACAAAATTTGTTGATTTAGCATATTGAAGACCAGTACCTTTACTTCTATGGTAATTGAAGGATTAATTCGCTGTGGAAAGAATACCTAGTTGATATAGAATTTACAGTCGCTACTCGAGAACCAGACCGACAAAGATAATACTAGACCAATAGATCAACAAAGATGTTATTTTTACCCATGCTTTTGAAAAGTCAATTAAGATAAAATTAATTCAGAATCTCCAGGATTCCAGGACTCAGTCATGATGTTAGAAGTTACCAGATTCATTTCGATCAATGTTCCTTACTCCGAAGGTCATTGGTAGTGAATTGCAAGGATCAATGAATCGTTCAAGACTTTGTATTGCCGTGAAGCAATTATCAATCAGCTTAAGTTCCTCAGATCAAGAGCTGTTCTCAAGAACCAACTCAACAAAAATGATGTTCAATCTTTGATCAAGACCGCAGAATAGCAAGTTTCTTTCGCCGTCAGAAGCAGCTTGTCCAGTTTCCAAGAGAAGCAAAGAATCAAGTGTGCAGTTGACTGCAAGTGCAAAGAGCCTCAAAGGTCGAGTTTCCCCGAACCTATTCTTTAGTCAGCCTGAATCTCAGGGATGAGATTCTGTTAAGGGGGGAGGTTTGTAACATCCCAAAATTTGGGTTTTCAAAAATTTATATTAAATTAGCTTTCCAAAAATTTTACATCATTCTTATTTGATTAAAGAAACTTAATTTAGAATTTTCTAAATCTAAAACAATTTAATGTGCCTTACATTGTGCATCAAGTAATTTAAAATTTAGTTTTTACGTGTTCTTTGTATCTCGTGAATTTTCCAAATTTGAGATTTGCTAAAACTAATTAAAATTATTAATTTAAACATTTGGATGTTAATTGGATTTTTATTGGATTTTTAATTTGAATTATTAATTGTTTGGGCAATTCTATATCCAAATTCCAATTCAAACCTTTCCTTTGAAATTTCATTTAAATTCAAAATTTGTATTTTCCTCGGTGTTCTAAATAACCTGCCATCCATCCTTCTGAAATTAAAGTTCAAAATACTCCAAAAATCTCAAAATTCATAGAATTAGGTTGCAAATATTCTACGATGATTTTGAGAATTTTTTCAAGATTTATAGAATCTCTCTGGTATTTTATCTCTCGTGCTTTGATCAAATCCATTATTTCCGTCCTGAAATAATCTAAATTCCAAAATTCTTCCAAAATTAACTAAACCAATTTTATTGGGTTCCATTCTATTAATTATGATTTTTAGGATCTTTTTCGGTATTTTTAGATCTTGTTATCTATTTTATCTCACGCGCTTTAAAAATGGCACTGTTCATCTTCCTCAAGTGACCTGCAACTGTTCAGGTTCAATTCCATGTCCAGCTTCAATTTCAAACCTTCATATATCCCAATATACTGTGCCAAATCATGTGGGAGCTGAAGCATCACGACGGCGTCGTAATGGAGAATAAATGCCCTGCCGTTACACGTCCTCAAACCGAGCGAATCGGCCGCAATTAAGCGTTAATGACAATTTATTGCTCGGCCATTATCTCGGGCGTCTCTTCACCACACCGGACGTTCAAGTACTTGAAATGTGCGTATTGACGTTCCCTATTCCCTGCTCACCTTGCCCAGTTGATTTAGTGTCGTTTCCCTTTCCAAAACTCAAGAAAACCCGACGCCCGGCATTCTCCATAGACACCGGTGAGCCATCTTTTGCTCCGGTGAGTTTCTGGGTAAACTAACCACGTCATTTTGTGCCTTTTGCTTCCGTGATCACAACCATTCAATCGGATTTGATTTTCGTTGCAGTTTGACCCCGAATTTCGAGTTTGTTCGTCGTCGGTCATCGCTCCGTTCGTCGTCGAATCCTCCCAAACCGGTAAGCCCCAATCAAATTCCTTCTAGATATAGCCTAGTATGATCTTGTTCTACACCGTGCTCCTGCTAGTTTTAGGAAATTCCGCGTTTTATTATGTTTTCGGGCACCATGCCATTCGAATGGTTTTTGGTTGCGTCGGCCGTCGCCCTCGCCGTCGCTCCGGCCATCCCCGCCATCGGCCGTCGTGTCCATGGGCATCCCATCATCTTGCCGCCCCCCCCACCCTTGGCGCCCTTCCCGCCCGTAGAGCGCGCCGGCGCCATCGTCGACCAGCGACCATCGCGCCGCCTTCGCGCCATATTGGCCCGTCCATTGCCAAAGACACCTCCTCACATTACGCACCCTCTTGTGCCTCCGGCGGTTCCCCATACCGCCCTCAAGACGGCGCACAAGATCGCCGAACGGCGCCGAACGTCGGCTTGTTTTGGCATTGCGTTCCTTGTTGGCTCGTCACGATTTTTGGTGATCCACCTATGTCACGGCGGGCTCTATGGTACCCTCTGTCTCCCTTTCAAATTTTGTGCAATTTGGTTCATGGAATCAAAAGTTATAGCCGTTCCAATCTCAAATCGTGTTTCTACCCATTCTCCCTCGTTTTTGCGAGTTTGACCATGAAATTTTTTGAGTAGACTCCTGGTGAGGTCCCCTACATGGTTCTTACCCTAACCCATGGTTTTGACCTCATGATTTTGCGCAGGAAATTCTTTTCTCCGATCAGACTGCGTTACGGACAGCCGAAAACTTCCTTGGGTGTTCCCCGTTGATCCAAAAGGTAAAACTCAGATCCGTTCACGTCATATTGTGCCAAATATTCCCAAATAGCTCTCTGTAAAATTTGGTTAGGTTTCATCTATTATTTTAATAGTTATAACCGTTTGATCTATTAGCTCCGGGAGCCATTCATCGGCGGTTTTTGATCAATCCGGTGGGTCGCCGCCAAATCCACCTATACTGTTGAGTTCGTCTCATCGCGTTCTACACGATGGACTTTTCCCCTTTGCTGTTGCATCTACCGAAATTCTTTTTATTCGTCGGCCGCCGCCTTTTGCCGCCGCCGCGCATTGTCTTGTGCCGCCAACCATTTTGGTTTGATGTGGCCAGACCATTGTGTCCAGTAGACCATTATCCTCTATTTTGTCCATCGGAGAAGTTCAATTGATTCCCGGTTGCCGTCAAAGCCATGTTCTAGAATCTACCCGTCGTCTTTTCAACCTAGCCCTCTGTTATCCATTCGCGTCTCGGTTAGCCATCCTTGGTAGCATTCTATCGCTGCTATGTCGTTGCACCGACGGTCGCCACCTTGTTATTTCATGAGCGTCCCGTCATCGCTTCGCCTTTGCCGTTAACTTTTCGCCGTTAACGTTCCGCCGTTAACGTTCCGCCGTTAATGTTCCGTTGTTAATGTTTCGTCGTTAACGACCCGCCGTTAATGCTTTGCTCTCATCACATGTGTGCATGCAAGTAAAGGCCCTAGTGCGATGTCATCATATTTTCTATCGCCTTGATGTGATCTAGCCCTATCACCTTGAGTTTAGCCCCGTCATCTTATCATTGTCGTCTTGTCATCATCGAGCCTTTTCATCGATGTATGACTGAACCCCATATCGAATCGCAGTGGATGTTGATCCCACTTGTCCTTGTCTTATCTTTGAAAATCTAATCGCCATTGATTGGAAATCATTCATAGACTTGGTTGATACACCATTGCCCATATGTCAATATCGTCCAATCGAGTTAATTAATCTCGAAGGATATTCCTGGAATATACTCCGTTCTTTCCTAATTATCGATCGTAACCTTCTCGATAAATCTTACAAAGCTTTGTTCTCTTTCATCCGATCTTTGATCAAATCTATTCAAGTTCTAAATTCAATCCCTTTAGTTCGTTACCAATCTAATCTTAATTTGGAGTTTATTTACATTGCCTTTTGAGATTTGTTGTATTTGTGCTTCTCTGTCGTTAGACGTGTCGTCCAGAAGTTACCTGAAGTAGCTAAAAGACGAGGAAGGCGAAGCATTCGATTGAAGAGCCAAAGGTTGAGGAAGTCGAAGATCAATTTAAAAGAATAAAGAGCAGTTTATAGCAAGTGCCAGGCAAGTTGTGCTTTGATCATATTGCTCCCAGTTTTACAAATTTACTTTGATTCAAATTATTGCATGCTAGTTCAAGATTAAAATGATTTAAATTAATTTGGGATTAGTTATTCAACCCAATTGCTAATATCACCTTGCCATGATTATTTGTATGCCATAATTCATTTGTCACCCTAAGATGGTTGATTATTAGTTGGTGGATATTACTTACCAATGTGGGTTGGTTAGACCGTGTATAATTGCTTAGCCATGCCACGCAACTCATGTCTTTTGAAAATAAAAGGGTAATACTGATTAATGGATTATGAAATGTGTTTGTGAAAGGGTGTGATGTGTTGCCACACGATGATGTTAATATGTAGAACCAGTGTGGTTCTACATGGATGTTGAGTTGTTGTTGGCATTGTGTTGCGCAATAATCAACTGGGGTGGTAAAGGATTTAGACTGGGGCAAGTGGCAAGTGGCTTTATGCCAGGTGGGCCATCATAGCATTTGGGAGGGTTGAGTGTTGTGAGGGTTGTGTGCCAATTTTGAGAGAAGGATGTCTTGCCTTGGTGATTAAGGACTTCACCTTGCAAGCCTTTGACTGAGTCACTCGTACAACCACATGTGCGAATGGGAAGACCTAGTTTAGTAGGATTACGATATCTCACCTTTGATACCTCGGGGTGGCGATTACAGGGGTAATAGCTGTATGAAGCGATGTGCTGTCTTTGCTGCTTGGTGCCCTATCCAACGCTATTAAATCGGTCCTATACTTGGCTCGGTGTGAGGAAGTGATAGTGCGAGCAACTTTGGAGAGGTTCTAGGTTGAGCTAGAAGTTTACGAAAGGCTTTGTTATGATCGCTCATTCGCATACTCTTGTATGGCGATTCACGGTGACGTGGTGAGTTGATTGTATCTTGTGGGTAAAGTGTACAACCTCTGCGAGTGTAAAACTATTCGAATAGCCGTGTTCACGGTATTGGACATTGCTCGGGGATTACAGTCAAGGGTTAGATTTTGATAAAAATGAGGTTGGGAATGTGGACAATGTGATATGGAAATTGGTTAAGGATGAGAAATGCTTTACTTGAGAATGATTATGAAATTTATTATGGGTATTATTTGTTTTACTGCTTTCCTGTCTATTATGATTATTTGTGAATGTTGCTTTATTGCAAAAGAACCATTCAGCCATTCCTTTGGAATAAGCCATGCATGTAGTAATATAACTGCATTCTGTGCATGACTTGTTGAGTATGGTTGTGTACTCACCCTTGCGATAACAAAACATCACCAGTTGAGGAGAAGTCTTTGTCTTCGAAGAAAGAGAAGTTCTGCAAGAAGGCGAATATCTAGGAGTTGAACCTTGTCAAATGCATGTGGTATTTTGGTGGGATTCACGAACGTTCTTCATTCCGCTGCTGTTCGTTTTACTCTGAGTTGAAGCCATCTAGGCTTCACAATTGTAAGTTAACCTTAAGGTTGTTCAACATGTTATATTAAAAGATGAATTCTTTATTTATTATTCCGTTGTATATGATTGTGATATTCATCTTTGTTAACTGTGGGCACTAGCTCTGATCTGGGACTAGTGCTGAAAATCTGAGGGTTTACGGATTGTGAATTCGGGTCGACAGCGAAATCTTGGTGCGATCTGAGTTTCTAGCGAGAGCATCTGCTACAATATTGGCTTTACGGGATGATAATGAATGCCATGGTCATAGTCTTTAATTAGCTCTAACCATCTTCTCTACCTCAAATTTAGATCTGGTTGAGTGAAGAAATATTTGAGACTTTTATGATCTGTATAAATTTCAGTCCGGTTTTCGATGAGATAATGCCGCCATATTTTCAAGGCATGAACAACAGTGGTTAATTCAAGATCATGAGTGGGATAATTCTGCTCATGAGGGCGAAGCTATCGAGAGGCATATGCGACAACTTTCTCTTCTTGCATTAACACACATCCTAGGCCAAGATGTGAGGCATCGCAATATACTTCAAAATTCTTTTGAATATCGGGTAACACTAGCACTGGGGCTGATGTTAACCTCTTTTTGAGTTCTTGAAAATTTTCTTCACAATCTGGAGTCCAGGTGTATTTCTTTTCTTTTTTGGAAGATGAGTTAATGGTCTTGCAATCCTAGAAAAGTTTTCAATAAACCGGTGATAATATCCAGCCAGTCCCAGAAAACTTTGAATTTTTGGAACTGATTGTGGTCTCTCCTAAGCTAATACAGCTTGTACTTTGCTAGGATCGACTGCAATTCCACCTTTAGACAAGACATGCCCAAGAAATGCTACTTCTTCCATTCAAAACTCGCATTTCTCGAATTTGGCATAGAGCTTGTTTTCTCGAAGCTTATTAAGAACCATTCACAAATGTTGAACATGATCTTCTTCATTCTTGGAATAAATCAGAATATCATCAATGAAGACTGCCAAAAATTTATCCAGGTATTCCATAAAGATTTTATTCATCATACTTATAAAACTTGCTGGAGCATTTGTGAGTCTGAATGACATTATGGTGTATTCATACAACTCGTAACGAGTAGTGAAAGCAGTTTTTGGAATATCAGATGATCTGATCTTCAATTGATAATATCCAAGTTTGAGATCAATTTTTGAAAATACTTGAGCACCATTCAGTTGATCAAATAAATCATCTATTCGGGGAAGCGGATATTTATTTTTGATAGTGACATCATTTAATGCACGATAGTCTATGCACATTCGCAGACCACCATACTTCTTCCCAACAAAGAGAACTAGACTGCCCAGGGTGATGTACTAGGGCGAATAAAACCTTTGTTCAATTGATCTTTAAGCTGCTTCTTTAGCTCCATCAATTCATTAGGAGGCATGCTATATGGACGCTTGGATATCGGTGCAGTTCCAGGCACCACATCAATAATAAATTCCATATCACGATCCGGAGGCATTCCCAGCAATTCATTAGGGAAAACATCAGGATACTCGTTAACTATGGGTACTTGATCAATCTTTAAAATAGACATAGAATATAGAGCTGGTTGGTGTTTAGGAGTTTTAGCATTTGATGAATATTCTACATGAACTCCATCATGACTTATAAGGGTTATAGATTTACTTGCGCAGTCTATACAGCCCTTATGCTTAGCTAACCAGTCCATACATAGGATTATGTCCGGCCCAAATGTTCCTATTAAGATGAAGTTGGCATAGAACACTATCCCATTTATTTCTATACTGACATTGGGACAAAAACTTGCAGTTTTAATAGCAGCTCCTAGGGATCTAATAACCATAGGAGTAGATAGAAGATTAACCTCTAACTTATTTTCCTCAGAGAATCTCTTGGACACAAAGGAATGAGAAGCTCCATAATCAAATAAGACCAATGTAGGAATTGAATGCACTAAAAACGTACACTACAAGAAAAGTGATTATCTGTGACGAAAACGTCATGACGTTGTCAACTTTTGTCATGGAAAATCTATTTTCTGTGATGACTTGTTTATGTTCGTCATTAATTGTATCGGTAGCGAGCCGCCCTATGTACTTTTGTGACTAAACATAAAATTTCATCATGAAACCATAATACAAATCGTCATAGAAAATGAATGATTATTTGTCTTGGGTGACGTCAAACATATATACGTATTGTCCGATATGTTTTTTTATCACGGAGGCATAGCCTCTGAGGGCTATATCTAGGGCCCTTGTCCGAAAGGTGGCCTTTTGTCGACTTGGCCTCATGGGCCCATATATGGGTTACACCTTACTGCATTTGTCAATTCTTGCTTTTGTCCTTTCATGGTCGGTGATTAGGGTTCAGGTCTGGATTGGTTGGTAGATGCATGTGATGTAGTGCAAGGTTTCATTGGAATCCTTCCATACGATTGGTGGCTTCCACATTCACCACTACAAAACAACACATAGGTGACACTCTATTTGTGGCAAATTTTCTAGAATTGTCACAAATAGCATTATCAGTGGCGGTTTTAAAAAATGGCTGGAAGACTATTTGTGACGGTTTTTATTTGGAACCGTCACAAATAATCGATATCGATGGCGGTTTTATTTGGGCAGGACAAATACATCAGTGGTGGTTTTTAGCTAAAACCGTCACTGATAATGCGAGTATTATTGGCAGTGGCTAAAACCACCACAGATACTCACATTAGGGCGTTTTTGGCTAAAACCACCCCGATAATATTATCTATGGTGATTTTAATTTGAAACTACCGAAATAATAAACAATAGATAATTTTAAATATTGCTAATTACCTCTCCGCCTTCTAATTTGAAAGAATTGAAATTAAATAATATTACATTTGAAATAATTGAAACTAATATTCCATTTGCAATAATTGAAAAAACGATCGAAACAAATTCAAAACTTGGAGGCGTTTGAGGCCCTAAACAATGTTTTTTGGAATTCGTGCAGCGCCTACTCTCGCATAAACCATCAAGATCGACCATCTGATTTTACACTTTTCGTTATCTTTTCAACGAGTCAAAAACGCTACAATCGAGATTCTGAGTCAAAACTTATGGTCATTTTAATAAAGCGATGCTTTCGAATTTCGTATTTGCAAACTAGAATCGGGGCCCATAAGAATATAATCGGAGAGCTCATCATATGATGATTACGGAAACACAAGAACACTAAAATCGAAGTACGAGTCAAAAGTTACGGTGTTTTTATAAGTTTCATTAATAGTAATGGCACATATATTGAAGCATCATTAATAGTCAAAAATATAGAAAATAAATTTGAAAGTTTTACTAATATTATATATAATATTATTTTTTTATTGCCAAGCGGGTCTATTTTCTCACAATTACATCTGGTCGGCCGGTTTTCCTAACCCTAAACCTACCCCGCATTGCAGCCCCAATTTCCCAAGCCTTGCCTCATCTCCCCACTCATACGCCCTCGCCCTCTCCTCCAGGCGGCTTCATCTGCTCTAGTGGCCTTCCAGCCTTGAGCTCTGGGTTGGGTCATTTTGGGTTAGACGAGTGGCCAAGGCAGATCGCATTCGCACCCAAAATCCCCCACAAAAGCAGGTGGGGATCCCGAGTGTCTCGCCATGTGAAATCAACACCTGCGGCGCGATCGGCGCCGAAGATGGCGGCGCCGCCCGCTGCCCTCCACCCGCCGCTCTCCTCCTCCTCCTTCTACACGTCGGTGTCTTCGCCTCCATCGCGCTCAATCTCATCATCTCGGGACCGGTCGGAAGGTCGGTGGCCTCCCGCTCCTCACTTCTCGCTCTCTAGATCGCCGAACCCACCCACCTCGTCTCTCACGCCGCACTTGTCTCGGATCGGCGGTGTATGGGTCTTCTCTCTCGTTGCGAGTTGATTTTGACTTCCCATATTGTTCGCGTCCTCCGCCCGCTCAAAGATGCGTTGCTGCACTCCGGTTCTCTAGTGTTAGTCGTTTCTCTGTTAGCGCCGCAACATGGTTGTATCGTTGTGTTCACGAGTTAGCATTTCGTGGATCGAATCTTTTGTTAGTTCATGCCAATTCTTATTCTCGAATTGAGATATGTGCACTTGAATCTCACGAAATTTTGGTAGTTTTTACCGTTATATAGTAGATGCTCGTGGAATCTCTGGTTGATCTATAGGTGTCCTTTGTATCGGCAATAAGGTTCTATATTGTACACGCCATTTTCATCAGTTCTAAAATTCTTAAGTAGCACTCTTTAAAACCATTACGTGATATAATGCACATGTTTCTTGCAATTGCTCTCCTATGGATAGAATTCTGGGCCTCGTGCATATGTGCTTTGTTGGAATTCTGCTATTACTTATACATTCCCCATTGTTTCTAGGTTGAAAATGTGGGACGAAACACTGTCTCTCAAGTTTTCTTGGCTTTTCCCAATGCCCAAGCAAAGAGCTTGGTAGCTATAAAGCATTGATCTTGAGGAAAAGTGAAGGGTCCAAATACTGTTCTTGATTGAAGTTGTTCAATATACGGAATGCCCCAAAACTTTCTTTCTTTTGACATCTTTACCCAAAGCTCGGAAAAGGGAAGCTTAGCTTCTTCACTTAGATGTATTATTTGTATTCGCCTCCTCCAACCATTCCCGGAAGAAATCACTCAAAGAAGAGATTAACAGATTTTGTAGAAGCTGTAATCATAGTGTGTATTAACAAGCAAGGACTTGATTAAATTCCATATTTCTTACTACCCCTTTTGCCTTTGCTATTTAGTATGAGTAAGCTTGTTGTTTTGTTAACATTGCTTACGTGAGTGGCTTCTGTGCACATGGTGCTTAGATTAGTCTGAATGTGTAGCACTTGCTCTCATTAGATAACAAAAAGGAAAATTTTACATCAACTAATGGGTGGTACCTTGTGGGCGCAAGGAAAGTTGAAGGAAAAATGGCGGGAGGGGAAGCGATTGGTAGTATCTCCTTCTCATACGAATTGGTTGGTGCCCTTTTTCTTAGCGAGAAAAAACGGTGAAGAGAAAGCGATGAAGAGAGTAGAAGAGGGCGGTGTGGGTAAGGGTGTAAATGTAGTTCTTGCTCTTTTATCTGCCCTAACAAACATTGCTTTTGAATCGGTGTGTAGGGTGAAAACTAAAATTCTTGGCTTGGCAAAATAGTGGGTGGCAAGGAGTGGGATTGTTATTCTAGAATTTATGTGTGTATCGATGTATGATATCTCATAACTAATTTCCTTACGATCTGACATTTTATTTCTTATGCATTATTCAAATGTGTTAGCATACTTTTAGTCAATGATTATGGATTGATAGCTTTTATCTTTTGTGAATTTGTGACAAGTGTTTGGTTATGCTGTTGCTTCAATTCCTATTAGTTTGTGAATGCCAAGAGGGTAGAGATTGGTGAGAAAAGGTATCTTTGGTAATTTCTATAGGGTGGTGAGATAAAGTAGTTTACAAGTGAGGCTAACGATGTTGCTTTTTATATATGGCAGTCACAACCGACATGGCTAGCTAGGACGAGTTTCAAACCGTAAATTGGATTTGGTAAATTGTGGGCTAGATGCTACGTGGAGAGCATCTTTGTGCTTGCCCTTCCACAGCTTGAAGGTATGGGCAAAAGAAATGGTTGGCTGACTAGTGGGAGGATGGGCGGGGAATGGGTAAAGAGTGGGCAGAGGAAGAAAATGGAGATAGTGGTGCTGAGTGAAGGTCGGTTCAAAACCGACAACATGATCTTGATTTCCTTTTTAGACCATTAGTTAAAGCTAAAGCTCATTTGTAATATGTTCTGTACTTAAGATGTGTTTTGGATATTTATGAGAATGCGTGAATTTGGCATTACTGACTATTAGTATTATATGTATTGTGTTGACATGGCGTATATAAGTGTATATGCACAATGCTTGGATTTGTGTGAATAATTATGTATGTGCTTTATCTTGTGTCCATATAAGTGTATATGCACAATGCTTTATCATCACAAAAAACGACACACCATTACTTCCATGACAAAAATGCAAGTCCACATGGCACTTATCAATGACGAAACATTTGCGTCACAACACGTGCCATGTCACCTCACATCGTGGTGGCGATGTGGCCTTTGCCTTTGTTCAATAGCGAAAATGCATGTCCACGTGGCACTCATCTATAATGAAACATTTGCGTCACAACCGTGCCACGTCACCTCACATCTCGGCTATTGGCGTGGCCTTGCCTTTGCGTTCAATGGCGAAAATGCATGTCCACGTGGCAACAATGCTGGACGAACAATTTCGTCATAAATAAAATAGTCAGCGCTCATTTTTGGCGATTGGAGTGTTCTTTTATGGCGAATTTGATGTTTTTCATGGCGTTTTGGGTACAATTAATAGCGGTTATATTCATCATAGAAATGACCTCTTCGTTGTGAAAATGTAACTCGTCCTGAAAAGTTGATTTTTATGGCGAAAAAAAAGTAATTCGTCATTGAAAACTTTCTATGACGCACTTACTATGATAAGTTGAATTTCGTCATAAATTCGTCATAAAAAACCTACAATGACGATTTCGGGGCTAATGATGACGAGTTTGGACCGTCATTAAAAATCACTTTTCTTGTAGTGGTACCTAGCACCACATTAGGTTCCTCCTGCGCTTCCTCCACGGTCACATGATGCAATTGGCCACGGCTGCCGCCTAAGATTGGGGCTGAAGTTGACCCTGGAGCTTGCTGACCTCCAGCTTCATGGGGTCGACCTTGAGATTGGCAGCGCGATTGTCCGGCTTTCTTCTTAGGGCACAAACTAGCATAATGTCCATGCTCATTACAATGAAAATAGGTAACATGAGGCGCTTGCTTTTGAGCACCGTGATCGCTCTTGTTTCTTTGCGAGGGCGAGCGAGATCACTGCGGCTGCTCTTGTGGAAGCGAAGCTTGGCGTTTGATAACGTTGAGTCTACGGAGCTTGACGCTAGGTCCTTTGAATTTGCAGTGGGGGTCGACGTACATATGTCGACTGACCACCCTGCAGCCTAGATGGACCTGCACCAGTAGTCTTGCATGCAAGCCATTTGTGCTTTCTACTCTCCAATGATCCTTGCTTCCGTGCTCAACACGGACTGCTTTATCCACCAAAGTCTGGAAATCATCAATGTCCTGAGCAATAAGGGCCCATTTAGTTTCCTCATTGAGGTGCTCCCTAAATTGCTCAATCTTCCTAGCTTCATCCGCAACTTCATACGTGACATAATGAGACAAGTGATTAAAGCGGTGCAAATACTCCATCACTGTCATATTACCTTGTTTCAAGTCCAAAAATTCTCACTTTTTCACCTCAATTATGCTAGCAAGTATGTGTGTGCGGCGGAAAGTTGCTTTAAATTCTAGCCATAACACCACTCATCCTTCGGCGAGGTAGCGATAATTTTCCCACGGATGGCGGCAGCTCATGGCGATATGAAGCATATAGGACTTTTCTCGTTCATCACATTGAGCAATGGCTAATTTACCCTCCACTGCTCGAAGCCAATCATCCGCCTCCAGTGGCTCAAATGATGAAGAGAAAATTGGTGGCTGAGTTCTCAAGAATTCATTTAGCTTCGACACCTGTGCTGGTCCTCCATTTCCTCCTCGAGATGTGCCTTGTGAAGCTAGACTTTAAGCAATTTGCTGTAACAGCAAAGTGTTGGTTTGTCTTCCTTGTTCAATCAATGGCAGGACCTACGCCATGGTTGGCGGTTCTGGCAACTGCTCATCAGAAACATTCTGTTGCTCATGGTGGGTAGTGGCTGGATCATGTCGAGGAACTTGAGTTGATGAGGCTCTAGTTGTTGGATCTTTGCGGATTGAAATCTTATTGGCGTAAGAATACTTGCTGTTGAGTGCGAGTATTCTGATCGGCTTCACTTTCCAAGATATGACTAAGTGACCTTGTAGTCCGCATCCTGCATATAAGTTTATTTAGAAATGATAGTAAAAGAGAGCACTGATTATTGCTATTCTCGAATGCTTCCCAAATTTATTGTTATTCCATTTTAAGTTTCAATTAATTGCAAGGATTATCTCATTGTAAATTCTCACTCCAACAGTTAAAATTTACGGGAGAAGATCCATATGTTCATTCACAGAAAAACTGTAAAAACAAAAGTTTACCATACCAGAAGTACACACTTACTTTTACAATTATTTATCTTACAACACTGAAAGCATATATACTTACTTATCTTACATTTAACTGTTCTACACTACCAAAAGCACACCACTACACTTATAACTTTACTAACTGGTTTTCATCCCATTTCTAGACTTCTACCCTCGACCCTATGTCACAACGTCACCATTTACCCCTCAGAATCGCTAGACAGAATCACAACACCGCGAGTCTTTACATATGGTGGCGGCACCTCTACATCACAACTACTTTCAGAACTAGAGTGCATGAGTGACTGGCCTTGCGCCTCTGCTAGTTGGAACTGCTGTAAATATTCTTGTCTATTCTCAGTTCTTCACCGCTTAGGCTCAATCTCAGGATCCTAGAATCCCCTAAAGTTTTCATATATGCGAACATAGGTATCCATATCAATATTGTAGGTTTTACACATTCTCCTTAGCAACTTACTTCTCGTCTCCTGCATTGCTTTAAATCTAATGTCATTGCAATGCTTTACGTGGTGATGCACAACATGATCCCTTGTTAATGTAGTTGCATGAGCTCGGACTTTAAACCCATATGGAGTTTGTCTTATATTAAAAATGGGTTTATTCTTTTTATGACCGAAATCCACCGTGAATTCCCTTGTGACATCAGACCATATAATATGATTGGCCATTTGTAAATTTAAAATATGACAAGCTTAGTGCAACTGCAATTTAAAAAAAAGTATAAAGAAACAGGTTACAACAATTTTTTTGCACCAGTTATTAATTTGAGCGTTTAAAGTTTTACTAAGATTATTGCTTCACAATTCTAACAAAACTTTTAAAACTCATATGCAACTTCAAGATTCCCAACATTACCAACCAAAAGTCATACCATCTATATTATTTCACAACAAATATTTTACAAGAGTGCTTTTACAACTCTTTTAACACCCTACCTCTATTCCTATAACTCTACTCTATTCTCATCTAGGACCTTAGAAACATACTCCCTTCGCCGATACACACAAGGCTACTCGGGGCGATACACACACGTACTACCAGGATTTATTCCCTTATCCTTTACTAGGCGTGGAAGACTACCTATATTAGACATCCTAGCCCCACCGAACCTACTAGAAGTGGGTATATAAGAAGATGGCGGGGAGCGCTGTGTGGATGGTATTTGAGTCGTCCCTTCGCTTAGCACCGAGAGGAGTATGGTACCTCTCGCCACACCCGCCGCTATGTAGGACTCCAAAAATGCAATGCGTCTGTGCATCTCTCTCAGCTCTTGTGCTAACTAGACATAATGCTAATCTAGCCTATTTACAAAACCCACCATAACCCGAAGATTCTCCTTCCTAATGCTACTAGGATCTCTATACACACTATCTCCGATAATAGGCCTCCCAGGAAGATAATAATAAGAAGGATTCAAGTCTGGAAGGACATGTCTAAGGTGAATCATCGCTAGATACACCGCTTCATTCATGGACACATCAATGGATGATCCAAACCCAATGAAACTCCTTTCTCCCTCATTAAGAGCTGGCCTAGGAGGCACAAAAACTCTAGTAGCGAACTCCTTCGTCTTGGAACTGAGATAGGCTTGAAACACGACGTAGCGCGCGTGGCCCTCAAAGTGGCAATCTTCTAATAGACCATGTAGCACCCCCATCATTCTTGCCCATCATTCTTGTAAGTTCTGGACCCGTCAACTCATGACATGGTATAAAATGTGCCATCTACAAAAATAAAAGAGGAGATGAGATTAATACATAATTATAAAAGTTAAGAACTATAAATAACAAAGTTAGCAAATATGCTAAATTCCATTATTAGTAGGGGAATGAATTTTGACTCAACATAAATTAAGTTTTATATTTCTAACTAACGACTTTAACTCCTCGGGTTTCCTACAGTCACTATGGCTCTGATACCAAAGCTATGAGATCCCGTTCCAAAGAACAGGAACCTCCATGTGCATATAGTACTAGTCCCTGGATCAGTACCTAATACACACATGTTTACAACAACGATACCACAACTAGAACAGGATATTTATAACATGCATAAGATTAATTATACAGAGTACAATATAACACCAAAATAATAACAGAGTAGCAAAATGAAAAGCGACAACTAGAAGAAACAAAAGCCAAGTGGAATGCCCAAACTACCCTTATGCATCAGACTGGGCCAACCCTTTGAAGAAATCACTGTCAAAGTTCCCACGGCCAGCCTGAAAGTACGAATCGTCTGGAAAGACTGAAGCTTCATCTTCTGAGACAACGTAGATAGCAAGTTTAAGTACATTGGTACTCAGCAAGACTTGATAGTTGATGAGGACATCACTCCTATGCATACGCCCGAGACTCCTCCAGTTATGATGCAAGGACCCATCACAAGAGCACAAGCACGACAATTGAATCAACAGGTGAGCTCGTTCCTAAGTACTCGTGCATATACTTGTGAGGATGGTATGCTACCTAATGATATTATTGATTATATTGTACTTAGGAATCTTGGAGAGGATCATGAAGGCTTTGGAAACCAGCAAGGGCCAGGAGGAAGGCAAGGAAGGTGTCCAAGTCAAGTTGGAGACCTAATTCATCTCGGAGTCGACTACCTCGGCCACCAGGAGCAGTGCTCACTAAAATCGTCGCCCAGGCCACAAACGGGCTCCGATTTCAATGATCCACATATGCCTCGAAAGCTAAGGAGATAATATTTCCAATGGCCCTGGTTTCAGGTCATTTGGACTTCGGAGTCGACAGAAATTCGCATTGCAAGTTGGCAAACAGAATCTGTCCCAGGGTGCTGCGTCACCAATTTGGGCCGTTGGCCCATGTATCGTGTTGGAGTCCATCATGGACGTGTCTAGGGTTTCTAGGACATCCCCTAGCCTTTATATCCAGTAGCCGCCGCTAGGGTTTGATTTGGGTTTTGCTTAGATTAATTCTGTCTTTGAACAGTGTCGCCGTTCATCGGTTTGTGAGATCCCAACTCGTGAGCTTCATCCTCAATTGCAAATTCAGTTGCATCTTTCTTGTTCTTGCTTGTGTTCTCGATTCATTGGCAGGGATTAGCCTTCGTGGCGAGTCAACCGGGCAGCGCACGGTTGATAACCGAAGGACAGCGTGGTGCTGCGATTGTAGGGGTTTTGATCGTGCCGATCAAGAAGCCGGATCGTGTGTGTCTCGCCGCCTAATCGACTTATCCTCCACGGCGGAAGTTAAGACAACCCGTCCCCATCAAGTGGTATCAGAGCAAGGTTTACCGTCAGGTTCGCCTTTTCCCGTAGTTTAATTTAGTTTTGTGTTCGTCCTATAGTCCACGAAAAAGCCAAAAAAATTGCAGTTCATAGTCTACCATACCTAGAACCACGCCCTAGCCTTTGCACAATTTCGTTTCAGAATCCGTAGTACTGAGTTTGTGTCCATAGTCGAGTCGTGTTGCTGGTTTAGATCGTGGTCTTAATTCAGTTGTGTTTCATCTCCGCTGCATCCCATATCCTACACCAATCCAGTCACCAATCGCTATTTGAGTTCTTGTTGGATTCGGATTGTTTTGTGGTTTTTTCCTCAGTTTCGGAGTCCTAGTTGTGTTAGGGTTTCTCCTTCATAAACCCTAATCCCCCACCTCCTGTTAACCATATTGCCACCCCTCATCACAGAACCTGCCACCACAGATCATCGCGTTCCATATCCACTCCATCGCCCTTGAGTTTGGAGAGGTGCCGCCTAAAACCACGATTGAGTCCTTAGTAAAAGCGGCCATAACTTTCGCATACGGACTCGGAATTAGGCGAATTTTTTTTTCACGGATATCTACAAAAAATTTTACATCCGATTCTCCCCTACTTTGTTGGGTTCGCCGAATTTATTTTTGCGAAATTCCCTCGGGAAGATTGAGTTTCCGGCCGCCGAACTTTGCGCACGCTTTTCAGAGAACACTTCTTATTTCATATCGGTTTCATCTTACATCTGTTCAGGCTAAAAATTGGTGTGCTATCTACCTTTGTGCTCTTGATCCTAGGAAAAATATCAGAAAAATAAAATAAAATAAAATAAATTTTTGTGAAGGAAGGAAGCGAGAGCAAAAAAAAAAAAAAAAAAAGGGCGAGGAGCACGGTAGGTGTTTTTACCGTTCTGATAGAAGTGTTTTCTTTCTTGTGCTGATATCTGTTCATATATTCGATGCCTTGTTGCTTGTCTCTACATATTCCTTGTTTTCGCCGCGGTAGACTAAGGCCACGTGTTTAGACCCGACAACTAGGGCAAGTGCTTTGGACATTTATTGACATTACTATCATTCTTGAATTGTGTGCCACTCCATACATATAACCTTCCTCTGACTCCATATATACATCCTTCGATCAACGAGTTATTGACCCTTGCAATTGCTTCATCACGCCCTCACGATTGTCACGAACCGACCACGGTTGCACCGTCCCTCATTGTGTTGGTAGAACAGGGTAAGAACTTGGTAAGATTGCTTGAGGCGTGAGATCCCACCTAGTAGTTCATAGGGCTCATAATACTTGTGTTTGTGTTTCCTTACGTCCTTTTACGTGCTAACCATGGCGGTGGCAAGAAGGCGGGAGCGAGGATGATGAGGTTACCATCAATATTGTGTCCTTCATTGAGTTATCGACCATCTTGGGCGAGATAAAAATGATGTTCAAGGAGCATGCCACGACAACGAACAAGACCCTTGAGAGCATCGATCGGCGAGTTTCCACCCTCACGAGAGGATGGATGCCGTCGGCATCGCCCGGCGACCATTGATGGAGGCGCATCCGTCAACAACGGCAACAACGACCAAGATGAGGATGGAGATTTTGAGGAAGATGAAGATGAGCGACAACGTGCGCGCCGAGAGCGTGTTGCTCAGCGAACGCCCGTCTGCATGACCGTCTTCGCGCAACCATCACGGTATGGGAGGTAATATCGAGAACGCAATGATGATCCTTTCGCTAAGGTAAAATTCACCATCCCTTCCTTTTACGGAGCTTATGATCTTGATGCTTACTTAGATTGGGAGATGACGATCGAGCGAAATTTAACTCCCATCTAGTTCGAGATTCATAGGGTTAGACAAGCCACTAGTGAATTTAAAGATTTTGCTATAATCGGTGGAATGAACTAGTGAATGCCGCTTACAACTTTGATTCTTGGCGAGATTAAAAGATGCTATCGTAATAGATTTGTTCCTCCTTCCTACCAGCGTGATATCGCAAGAGATTGCAGCGATTAGATCAAGGTAGTATATTTGTTCGGGAATATTACAGGGAGCTTCAAAAGGGTATGTTACGTTGTGGGGTAGTAGAGAACACGAGGATAAAATTGCTCGTTTTACGGTGGGTTGCGTCCGAAATTCAGGATATTGTTGATTATAAAGAATATACAAGCTGTCAATCGCTTGTTTCAACTTGCTATGTTAGCGAGAGAAGGAGTTGCGAGGGCGCCATTCTAAGAGAACAACGTCGGTAGTACCTTCACGCCCGACGACTACGGGACAAGCGAAGGCGGTGCCTTCTTCCACATTCGACCAGCTGCACCGCCACCTTCCACGAGCACACGCATCGCACAGCGGCAGCACCGCCCGCCGTGCCGCGGACAGCAACAAGTCGACCCGCCAACACCGGCCAAGAGCTCCTCCGTCGCTTCCACGGGCCGTACATCGGCGGAATTCGCTGCCATAAGTGCCAAGGATTGGCCACGTCAAGAGAGAATGCTGACCGGCGGGCATACGCCGCCACCGACAGCGGAGGTTACATCAGCGCCTCCGATGTTGAAGATGAGTCGGCGACACCAGATTGGACGGCGGCGTGGATGATGATGATGCCACCTTTGGCGCCGAGGATACCGCTGCGTCTGAGGCCATCATTGTCCAGCGTGTCCTTAAGCGCACAAATGGAGCAAGCGAAGCGGCGGCGGCGCCACAACTTGTTCCAGATTTTCTTCGTCATCAACAACCGACGAGCGGTAGCGTGATCATTGACTCGGCGGTTGCAACAACTTGGTGAGTACAGATTTGGTCAAGCTTGGCTTGACCACACGCCGCACCCACATCCATACCACATTCGATTGGTTGAATGATTCCGCAAAGCTAAGGTAACACAAAGCAGTTCGGGTTCATTTTCCATTGGTTCCTATTCGATTTTCTTGATTGTGATGTGGTTCGATGCAAGCTTGCTCTCTTTTATTGGGTAGCCCATGGGAATATGACAGCGATGCACTTCACCACGGTAGAAGTAATAAATACACTTTTATGCATAAGGGAAAAAAATTACACTTCTACCTTTGACCCCGCTGAAATTGTTAAATCGATAGGGAAGCGGATTGCTAATGACAAGAAACCCATTGATGAAAAATCTGAAATTCAGCATGTAGCCAACCAAATTAAATTGAGGAATCCGTCTTGCTTGCTACAAAATCTGATCTTGCTGCCATTAGTGATGATGCTTTGTGCTATGCTTTGATATGCAAAGATGCTTTGTTTTCATTGGATGATATGCTTGATACTTTGCCTCCTACTTTGTCACTAACCTTTTGCGGGAGTATGCGGATGTTTTTCTGTTGAGATACCTCGGGACTCCCACCCATACGAGGATTGAGCACCAAATTGATTTGATACAGGTGAGTTTGCCAAACCGAAAGCTTATAGGACCAACCAGGAGACTAAGGAGATTCAGCGCCAAGTCCAAGATCTTTTGGATCATGGTATGTACGTGAGAGCCTTAGTCCTTGTGTTGTTCTGTTCTTTTGGTTCCTAAGAAAGATGGCGGTTAGGCGCATGTGCGTAGATTGTAGAGCCATTAACAATATCACAATAAGGTATCGTCATCCTATTCCTAGGTTAGGCGACATGCTTGATGAGTTAAGTGGTTCTATAATTTTTCTAAAGTTGACTTGCGTAGTGGATACCACCAAATAAGAATGAAATTGGGAGATGAATGGAAAACAGCTTTTAAAACCAAGTTTGGATTGTATGAGTGGTTAGTCATGCCTTTTGGGTTAACTAATGCACCTAGCACTTTCATGCGCTTAATGAGCGAGGTTTCTGAGCTTTCATTGGGAAATTTGTGGTGGTTTATTTTGATGATATATTGATTTACAGCAAGTCATTACATGAACATCTTGATCATCTCGAGCTGTTTTTGATGCTTTGCGTCTTTGCGCGTTTATTTGGTAACCTCGAAGTGCGCTTTTTGCACGAGCAGTATCGTTCCTTAGCTATGTTGTGACTCGCGAGGAATTGAGGTTGATGAAGCCAAGGTGCCGCGATTAAGAGTTATTAGCATACGACGATTTCACAAGTCGCGGAGCTTCCACGGACTTGCGGATTTTACCGCCGCTTTGTGAAGGATTTCAGCACCATTGCAGCCCCATTGAGCGAGTTGACGAAGAAGGAGTTGCGTTCCATTGAGGGCAAGCACGGAGAATGCCTTCAATCTTTTGAAAGATAAGCTTCTAATGCACCTTTACTTCAACTTCTGATTTTAATAAGACCTTTGAGCTTGAATGTGATGCTAGTGGGGTTGGAATTGGTGGTGTTTTGATGCAAGATATAAACACATTGCTTACTTTAGCGAAAAATTGAGTGGTCTGTTTTGAATTATTCACGTATGATAAAAATTGTATGCTCTTGTGCGATCTTTAGAAAGCGTGGCAACATTATCTTTGGCCCAAAGAATTTGTTATTCATTCGATCATGAGTCGCTAAAACATATTAGCGATCAAGTGAAACTCAATCGTAGACATGCTAAATGGGTTGAATTTATTGAATCTTTTCCTTATGTTATCAAACACAAGAAAGGGAAGGATAATGTGATTCTTGATGCCTTGTCTAGGAGATATACCATGTTGTCCCAACTTGATTGTCGAATATTTGGATTGGAATCAATTAAAGAACAATATGTTAATGATGATGATTTTAAAGATGTCTTGCTGCATTGCAAAGAGGGAAGAACATGGGACAAATATGTGATAAATGATGGATTTGTGTTTAGAGCTAACCGCCTATGCATTCGAGTTGGATCCGTTCGTTTTCTTTTTGATCTGGAGGCTCATGGAGGAGGTTTGATGGGTCATTTTGGTGCCAAGAAGGCGGAGGCCGTGCTGTCCGCTCACTTCTTTTGGCGAAGATGAGGCGAGACATTGAGAGGTTTGTATCTCATTGCACAACATGTCAAAAGGCTAAGTCACGATTGAATCCACATGGTTTATATATGCCTCTTCTGTTCCTAGCACTCCATGGGAGGATATATCTATGGACTTTGTTTTAGGGTGCCTAGGACCAAGAGGGAGGGATAGTGTTTTTGTGGTGGTCGATAGATTTTCTAAGATGGCTCACTTTATTCCTTGTCATAAGAGCGGCGATCTGTTAATATTGCTAACCTTTTCTTTCAAGAAATCGTTAAGCTTGCATGGTATGCCTTCTACTATTGTTTCAGATCGTGATGCTAAGTTTTTGAGCCACTTTTGGAGAACTCTATGGAATAAATTGGGGACCAAGCTGCTGTTTTCAACAACATGTCATCCCCAAACCAACGGCCAAACCGAGGTAGTAAATCGTACATTATCTACTATGTTGAGGGCTGTTTTGAAGAAGAATTTGAAGATGTGGGAAGAGTGTTTGCCGCATGTTGAGTTAAGCTTATAATAGGCGGTCCACTCCACCACTAAGGTAAGTCCTTTTCGGGTAGTGTATGGCTTCAATCCCGTGCTCCTATTGATCTATTACCTTTACCTACTGGTGAGCAGAGTTAATCATGATGCTAAGGAGCGTGCTGAATTTATTCTAAAATTGCATGAAAAGACTAAAGAAAATATTGAAATGATGAATGAAAGGTATCGGATTGCGGGAAGCAAAGGTAGAAAGGAGGTAAAACTTGAACCGGGTGATTTAGTATGGTTACACTTGAGAAAGGATCGTTTTCCAGAATTGAGAAAATCTAAATTAATGCCTAGAGCTGATGGTCCTGTCAAGATACTTAAGAAAATAAATGATAATGCATATAAACTTGAGTTGCTGCCTGAATTTGGGGTTAGTCCCACATTTAACATTGCAGATTTGAAACCGTTCATGGGAGAAGAAGATGAGCTTGAGTCGAGGACAACTCCACTTCAAGAGGGGAGGATGATGAGGACATCACTCCTATGCATCGCCGAGACTCCTCCGGTTATGATGCAAGGACCCATCACAAGAGCACGAGCACGACAATTGAATCAACAGGTGAGCTCGTTCCTAAGTACTCGTGCATATACTTGTGAGGATGGTATGCTACCTAATGATATTATTGATTATATTGTACTTAGGAATCTTGGAGAGGATCATGAAGGCTTTGGAAATCAGCAAGGGCCAGGAGGAAGGCAAGGAAGGTGTCCAAGTCAAGTTGGAGACCAAATTCATCTCGGAGTCGACTACCTCGGCCACCAGGAGCAGTGCTCACTAAAATCATCGCCCAGGCCACAAACGGGCTCCGATTTCGATGATCCACATATGCCTCGAAAGCTAAGGAGATAATCTTTCCAATGGCCCTGGTTTCAGGTCATTTGGACTTCGGAGTCGACAGAAATTCGTATTGCAAGTTGGCAAACAGAATCTGTCCTAGGGTGCTGCGTCACCAATTTGGGCCGTTGGCCCATGTATCGTGTTGGAGTCCATCATGGACGCGTCTAGGGTTTCTAGGATGTCCCCTAGCCTTTATATCCAGTAGCCGCCGCTAGGGTTTGATTTGGGTTTTGCTTAGATTAATTCTGTCTTTGAACAGTGTCGCCGTTCATCGGTTTGTGAGACCCCAACTCGTGAGCTTCATCCTCAATTGCAAATTCAGTTGCATCTTTCTTGTTCTTGCTTGTGTTCTCGATTCATTGGTAGGATTAGCCTTCGTGGCGAGGTCAACCGGGCAGCGCCGCGGTTGATAACCGAAGGACGCGTGGTGCTGCGATTGCGGGGTTTTGATCGTGCCGATCAAGAAGCGGATCGTGTGTGTCTCGCGCCGCCTAATCGACTTATCCTCCACCTGACGGAAGTTCGGGCAACCCCGTCCCCATCAATAGTGGTTTACAAATTCATATAAATAAACATGCAGGCTTAAAGAATGACAGGCTCTAGGTTATTTTGTAGTTGCACAAAGAAAAGTAAATCAAAAGCTCATAATAGACTGCAAACCGACATTTATGAAATTGCTAAAGAACAAGGTAGTCATACAAAAGTAATTGCAATCCATAACCAGTCTACCCGACTGAATAACAATAAGTGTCGATTCCTTTGGATATAAAACAGGTTGCCAAATACAGTTCAAACCGAAACCCAATTTTCAGAAAATACCAAAATCTAGCATTGGAATGACTTCACCAAGTGCCCATGACCGTGGGTGTCTACGGGTTTATGCCGAACAGTATTGGTTCGATTGTATAACTGAGTTTCAGTAGAGGGGGGTCTTCGCAGCTGTGTCACTCCCAACTCTCTTCTCGTGATGAGTAGGACAGGAAACTGAAGAACACACAGGGATTTACCCAGGTTCGGACCCCCAATGCGGGTAACAGCCCTACATTCTGCTCAAGCTCTTGTTGCTATAGTATTCTGCTTGTTCTTAGTTTGCTCGATCTCTCGATCGTTCGAGCTTTGGATCTCTTGATCGTTCGAGCTTTGGATCAATTGACCGACCGACCTCCTTCCTCATGCGCACTAGCTCCCTTATATACTCCCGGGATTGACTAGGGCAAGTGGAGGGAGTGCTCTTTACATTAATTGCATTGATTGTATTGAGTCCTATCGCTACTGTCCTTCTAGGCCTCTTTGTCTGCACTATTGCTTGACACGCTTTGTCTTGGATTGCAGGGGAGGGTTCAAACAACGCGTGTGAGCGCTTTGGTACACGTGTCTCCTCGGCTTGCCCTGGGCGGTGTAGATGGAACGGAAGTTGGTGGAGTTGGCTTAGTCCGAAGGACAGGTCATCATACCGTCAGGGAGCCACGCCTATTTAATGGCTCCCAGGCACATTGTAACTGCTCCATGCGTATTTAATGACTACCATGCACATTTAATGACTCCGATAAGTCGCGGTCCTGGCGAAGGCTTTGGGTGGAAGCCTCCCAGGCCTGTCTGCATGGATGACTGACAATGGGCCATCCTGCTCGTTGGACGACCACACAACCTGGTCGCCCGACTGCTCTCTGAGTGGCCACGTGCCACAGTTGCTCGAGGTCATGACACAGTCGTCGAGGACACGACTGCCGCCGCCCTTTCGCCGTGGCCACGCGTTCCGCTTCGTCGTCGGTCGAGACCTAGTTGCCCGCTCTTTCGAGCCACCACCGCATCTGGTCACCGCCAAGCCTCTTTTCAGTAGGTTGAGTCCTTTATACAGGACCTTCTTCCTTCTATGTCCTGTGCACGTGGTCCCACCTGACAACGGTGGAGAGTACCCTGTAGAATACCGACAAGTAGCCCTAGGCATACAGAGAGTGCCTTAGAAGATTTCGAAGATATTCTTTTGACCCGGGCGCACTCCTGGACGGGCCCACTCCTGCGCATGCAACTGTACAGATTCTCCCTGCAACTACCACAACTCTTTAGGTCTTGTCGTCTCACACCATTATGATCTTTTTGCAAACTGTCAGCTTGTGGGGGTGTGACTCCTCGAGACCTGACACCGCGCATGGCTTATAAATAGGCGTGTCTACCTCTTCACGATCTGCACTCTTGTCGCCTTTGTTGTCTAGGCTTCTTGCTTCCTTCATCTTTTGCCTCCACATTGCGAGCTTTTTTGCCGTCATGGCACCAAGACAGCTCTCCGACCACATGGCTCAGCCGCTTCCCCCTTCAGTGATGGACGAGTCAAGGTTGGGGACCATCCTTCACCTGGTCCCCGAAGGGGCCCTCTGACTCAGGGCGGGCACCGTCTCGCCGAAATGCAACCCCAAGGAGGTGATCACCTTTGCCTGGGCATTGGCGGCAAGCCTGGTGCCACCTTATTCTGAGTTCTTCCTCACTGTCCTTCATTTCTACGAGATCCACCATCTTCACCTCACCCCCAACTCCATCGTCATCCTCTCCACCTTCGCATCGTCATTATCTTGGCGCGTGTGTTGTCTTGAAATTCACTTATATCTTTGAGATCGGCAACTAGGGCTTGTGAATTCTAGTTTAGATCATTACTTATCATTACAATAACTAGAATTATCATATTGCATAGGAAACAAATGAAGCCTACCTAGCTTCACATATTCTACCTCGTAGGTTTGTTCGGTCCCTTGGCAATCGCTTTATCCAAGCTTTGGGAGAACTTTCGACACCGCCAATGTCCGACAACTCCTGCTGCATGGTAAGAACTTGTAAGAGCTTTAGTTAAAGTTTGAGAGTTGAGCGACTTTTCTCCACATCCTACGTAGTGATAGGAACATTATACTTGCGATTTTGTTTCTTATCTTCACTAACAATGGCAGGTTCTCAACGTCGTAGCACTTGGGCCAACAACATCCTAGGAGAAGAGATAGTTCACACTCCGAGATACAGAGAACGTACGAGCATAACTTCAATACCACGGAAGGTACAACAG